>NSDU01000013.1:1125177-1259816 GCA_003676015.1 Meyerozyma sp. JA9 | reverse complement strand
TCTGACAAACCCTGCAGCTTTGGCACACAGGTGTAAAATTGCTCCGCTTGAACCTTGTGGGTATCCGGGTCGTATAAAATATTCCCATTGCCAAAAAATTTCGCAACTTAAAAAAAATGTCTCACGTTCAAATATCTCCCCTTGGTGACACCAAAATGTTCAAGCCAATTAAGGTTGGAAAGAACACTCTTAATCACAGAGTATTCTTCTGTCCAGCAACAAGAACCCGATCTTTGGAAGACCATACACCCTCTAATTTGGCAGTAAGGTACTATGACGAGAGAACAAAGTTCCCTGGTTCTTTAGTAGTTAGTGAGGGTACTTTTCCATTTGCTGAAGCTGGATTGATGGAAGGTGTTCCTGGAATTTGNACTGAAAGACACACCAAAGCATGGAAGGAAATCGTCAAGAAAGTTCACGATAACAAGTCTTTCATCTCGTTGCAATTGTGGAACTTGGGAAGAGCTGGTGGTGATCCAGCATATATGAAAAAATCTGGTGTACCTCTTGTGGGAGCATCGGCCATTTATGATTGCGATCAAAACCGCCAGCAAGCTGAAGAAGCTGGAAACCCTCTCAGGGCTTTAACTGAGCAAGAAATCAAAGATCAAATTTACAAGCAATATGATCAAGCTGCGAAAAATGCGGTAGAAGCTGGCTTCGACTACATTGAGTTGCACGGAGCTCATGGCTACTTGCTCCACCAATTCATAGAGTCTGCCAGTAATCAAAGAACTGATGAATATGGTGGTTCCATTGAGAACCGTGCAAGATTTGTGTTGGAACTTGTTGACCATATGATCTCGATTGTCGGTGCCGACAAATTGGGTATCAGACTTTCTCCATGGGCAACTTTCCAGGGTATGCCATCTATCCACGGCGAGATTCACCCATTAACTACCTACAGTTATATCTTGCACGAGCTTGAAAAAAGAGCAGAAAAGGGTAACAGATTGGCTTATGTTTCCTTNGTTGAACCAAGAGTCAACGGTAACCTTGATGTCGATAAGCAGGAACAAGTCGGTAGCAATGATTTTGTTGAAGATGTGTGGTAGGGTACAATTCTCAAGGCTGGAAACTACACTTATGATGCTCCTCACTTTACTCACGCAATTAATGATTTGGAGAATGATCGTACTCTTGTTGGATTTGCTCGTTACAACATTTCAAACCCTGATTTGGTGTATCGGTTGAAAAATGGATGGGAATTGAACCCTTATGATCGTTCAACTTTTTACGGAAGAGACGATTTCGGATATAACACTTATCCTACTCATGATGAAACAAAGAGAGACGACGAAGAAGCCAAGAAACGTAAGCCCGAACCTATTGCTGCCGCTTCATGAGACGACATAGGATAAAATCTAGACGAATAATGTTTTTCAAGACTTGAATAAAAAATAATGGTAGCCGTTAGTACCCATTTTTGTGTAGACTCTATCATTACTGAGAATGTTCGTAATTACGAAACCCAAGCTTGTTCGGATTAGTCTAGTCGCGTAATTACGATGCGGATTTTAGGGCGTAATTACGGTAGCCGCGAAATGGCTGCAACTTATAAAAAGCGATCCTCTCACTTTTGCAGCAAGGATGTTGAAGTATAGCTTTGTGAGTACAGGATTATCAAGCGGTATTGGAGGAGTGGCTAAACGTTATATTGATGTGGATCATGCTGATCTTCATCATATTATGCTATGTCGGGACCCCCAAAAAGTTGCAAAATCAGCCAACCTTTCTTTGGTAAAATGTGATCTTTCGTCCATTTCCAGTGTGAAAGAAGCAATGACTCAAGTAAAGAAACTAATTGACAACGGCAAAGCTCCCCCAATTAAATATTTGTTGAACAATGCTGGTGCTTCGTTCAATAATCGCACAAGGGCCACAGAGGACGGTTTCGAAGCAACGTTTCAAATCAATGTAATTGCACCTTTTATCATTGTCAGAGAGTTGTTGCCATACTTGAGAAAGGTATCTGAGCCTAGGATCTTTGTGACTGGAAGCAATGTTCATTTTGCTGATAAAGAGCACAACCATGGATTCGTTCCTCCACTCTATTGGAACGACAACGATGTTCGTGAAATAATGCTTCCAACGAAGACTGGTGGAGATCCTGATCCTACTACTACCACAGCAGGTGGCAGAGCTTATGCAGTCAGCAAAATGGNTGTTCTTTATCTCATGTATAAATTTGCAGCCGATAACAAGGATGTCAAATTTATCGTTTATGAGCCAGGTTTTGTTCCAACTAGTGGTTTATTCAGAGATAATTCTGCTGCTGGGAAAGTAATGTTCACATTGGGATCTTATGTGTTCAGAATGCTTGGCTGGGCTACTACGGTTCCCAAGGCTGGTAAGCTTCTTGCANAGTGTGCTTTTGATAAAANGATATATCAGCAAGCAAACAATGTTGCTTATTGTGACCAGGGAAAGATAATTAGGACCTCTGACGATTCTTATAATAAGAAGAGACAGGAGCAATTGTGGAATGAGCTTATCAGTATGTGTAATTGAGGTTTCATATTAGTAGGATAATATATGTTAGTAAAGAAATTGAAAGAAATAGGTAAATGTTCTCTAGGTTCTAAGTTTTCATGTTCTTGAGTCTTAGCAACATTGCTCTTTTTTTCGATTGCGTGTCCAATAATACTTTTATTTTTTGCAGTAATTCTAANCTCATTTTTTTAATTCAAATCTCCTTTCACAATCTCACCAACTTATGGTCTCAGACCAAAGATCAAAATTCAAACGAAACAGGATTCCATCGACNTGTGCACGCTGTAGAGCCAGGAGGCTCAGGTGTGACAGAAATAAACCATTTTGTGAGCGGTGTCTCTNGGATAATTGTACTGATGAATGTGTTTATGATGCCAAAGAAATCAGAGAGATCACAGAAATTTCTACAAACAGAGAACTTTTAACGAAAATAAAGCACTATGAGGAGATTATCGCCTACCAGAAGTCACTTTTGGATACCTTGAAGCAATTTCAAAAACCTCCTGGTTCCAAAAGTCCTTCAAATGAGATCGAACCTTCGAAGAATAGTGACATATATCACCAAAAATTTGACGGATACGCGATATTCGAGTCCAATCCTACGTATTTTGAGCCCACTTCAAACATGAGTCTTATCTTAGAGGACCCCAGTTTGACTTCCTTGTTTTCTGGTCCCCATAATAGGTCACATGAAAGCTGTTATAGCGAAGCAGATTCGGTTGTTCCTGAAATCACTGCAGGCTTGGGTCGACTACCGCCACTTAGGCACATCAATTTGATGTTGGATCGTGNTTTTGACTTGTTTTATCCGTATCTTCATTTTTTCGACAAGGATATTCTTCGCACACAACTTCACCATTTGTTGAAAGATAATGGTGAGTACAGCACTATAGATGGGTCCAAGTCCAACGAGAGCTCGCTCATAGCTATTTTGCTCTTGTTGCTAAGATTTTCCTTCATCACCATGTCTCCAGAAATGACCAAGCAATTGAAAGACAGTTCCGGTATCAACATACGATTCATGGTATCAACATACGATTCATGGTATCAACATACGATTCATTGATGTTGATACCGGAACTGTCTTTCAAGAACATAAAGCTACTGAAAATTCAGGGCTTGATACTTCTTCTGGTGTACAAGATGTACTGCCCGGAAGACGACGACACTTCTTTTTCAATTGCAATCATCAATGGAGCATTAGTGCAATCGGCTCGAGTCCTAGGAATGCACCAGTCTTCNGAAAGATATCCACGGCATCTCTTGGATGAATCTGAACTTACTGCCTGGGAAAAGATCTGGAGTTACATTTGTTACTTGGACGTTTCTTATGCGTTTGATAAAGGTGTGACTCCCGTCACCCATGTCTCGGAGATTATGTCCATGAAGCCGTTAGCTGCTGGAAAAAAGCACAATGAAAGGATCAACCAATTGGTGGGACAATGCTCCAAAAGTATACGCAAGTATTTGAATGGCGACATAAGTCAACGNAAAGTCAATGAAGCTGAAAGCGAAGAACTTTTGAAAGACCTTTCAAATTATCTACTGGAACAGAACAGATNTTTTTACCAGCTTACCAACAACAATACCTCACTANCAACCACCGAAATTGGAGAGGAAGCTAGAGAATTTGCATTCAGATTGGATTTAGTTCATAAAGAGTTTCGACTCTATTTCCTTCTTGGCACCACCAGCAATGCTAGCATAAAGACGTCTTCTTTAGCCTTCGAGAGATGTCTAATACTACTTCGAATTCTCCATCAAAAAGTGGTTGAAACTCGTACTTTTTTCAATGCGGATTTCGATAAGCTATTTTATCCTAGATTATGGATAGGCCCTCGAATGGCGGTGTTTTACTTGTTGCGAGTCATAAAGCGAGTCATGGATGGTGAACACTCTCTTGTGGAGTACTTTAGATACTTCAATTCTGCCGATTCAACTGGCTTGATGGACTGGATTGAGATTGATTTCAACAGTGACCAGGTTTCCTTGAGAAACATTCTACGAAAAGTAACAGAAATCTATAATAGTGGATTTGAATCCAGTACAGTTTACTATTCTTGTTTCAAAGCGAGCATGTTCATGAAGTNTACATTGGATTATGTCGAACAAAAGTTTCCAGAGTTACATACCGTCGAAAGAATATCTCGACATTCAGCACCATTCGAAACCATCTTGGAAGGATGGATGAGAAAGGACGAAAAGAAGAATATGGCTAATCTCGAAAGTTCATTCAAGAGTTTGAACGATGACTTTGCAGATTTTTTGGATGGAATGGATGAGNTCTGGCCTAANTTTGCATAAACGAATACAAGTGATACTGAAATGAGCTCATTATGAAAGAAGTGAGTATCAGGATATCAGAAAATGCAGCAGTGAAGGTTTCTTAGCAATTGAAAATGGCTGCAAATTTTTTAATCCACTTGATACACGGTGTGATCAAAAGCTGTAACAAAACTACAACTACGTACCGCTGTCACGCTCGATAATACCTTGGATCTCATTGATACTGATGTTCCAATACACTCATGGCGGAGGTTAGGAATTACCATTCATATTAATGCCATNCCTACACTGNTCGCAAAAAAAATCGGAAGATTGCATTTCGGAGAACATATAAAGNTNTTAAGTGATGCCGNATGGCATTCTTCTGGTTGAATTTGATATTTTCAATAAGTTGGGATTGATCGTTTATTCATGCTCAGAATANTCAAAGCTATAATTCAAACCAACATATTTTGGATCATGTGGGCGTTGGCACGGCTACCTTGCAACGTAGTATTCTGGTAAATCTTTTCAAGCTGCTTGAATTCGGCATCGGTGAGTTCCACAAGGTGACCAAAGTTCATATCAGCCTTCTCTTTAGTCGAGNCCGAAGGAATNGGGATGATTTTACAAACCTTTTCAATTCCCCACAAGTTCTTTGCTTCTGAAACCTTCAAGATCCACGACAATGCCAATGCTTCCAAAGAGGTCTTTTTCACATCATGAGCAAAATCGTACAACTTTTTGCAGGCAGCAATGTTTGCCTTGTAATTTTCTTCGCTAAATCTTTCCATCCATGATCTTAAATCCTTCCTGGTAGTTTCGTAAAGTTCATCGGCGTGCTCTACCGCGTAGTCTGTCAACATACCACGGCCAACGGGAGAGTATGCAATGATAGGAATGTTGTTCTCGGAACACACCTTGAGCACACCGTCCTCAACAATGTCTCTGGTAAAGAAGGACAATTCCAATTCGACGCAGGAAATGTTTGCCACCTTCAATGCCTTCAATACAGTATTTNCGCTGGTTTCAGAGAGCGAAATACCCGATAACAAGCCCTGCTGGACGTACTCATTGATATACACTTTTTAGCAAGATTCGTAGAACTTCATAATCATTTCGTATGTACTGCAAACAAACAACGAATTTGGCTCTTGTCGTGAACGAATTTCAGAATTCAGAGAGCGAATTTGAATTCTATGTTGAGCGTAATTGTTCACTGGTTGGTAGCGAATTTAATTCAAGTTGAGGTGACTTTAATGATCGTATTGATGGCGAACTTGAAATCCTTGCGAGCGACTTTATGAGATGAGAACGACGAATTTACAACGGCGACTCTGCGACTTTGAAGCTTCGGCCTGCGAATTTAAAAGCTTCCGGAAGCGGATTTTTTGTGGATAATACTGTACCTGAAACTTCACCCAGTTCCCTGAATACACCATGAGGCTTCTCAAAAAGAGGGGGGAATCCTCAAAGAAGCTTCAGCTCTACGTTAAGATCAAGGTAGATCGAGCAGCCGACTTGGTTCTGGATGCTAGTTTTAGTTCTGGATCCGCCGACGATGCCGCTCTCAAACAAAAACGTAGCAAAGCCAGCCCAGTTCTTGTTGCTCAGCTTAATGATTCCAAAAAACGAACCTCCAAGCGTTCAAGGACCAACCACCCTTCATGGGACAACATCCTCCTACTTCCCATGAAACTCAATGCATATTCTCCGGTGGTGAATTTCACCGTGTGGGACAGATCCAAACGAAGCAAGACATACCTTGGCGAATTAAGAATCAGTTTGAGAGATATCTTTACGAAAGATGGCAAATTCACCCCGACTTGTGACCCGAAATGGTATAAACTATATTCAAATAGCGAGTATCGCTCGTTTGTCACTGGCTCGGTCCTTCTTTCGTTTGAACTTGTCACCGGTAAAAAAACGAAAAAAAACCCAAAAGGAGAGAAGCAAGTGGGACGGAAACTTGATACAGATGCTGGCGTCGCAGTTCAAATTATTCCACCTTCTCGCGAGCCCACCCGAGACCTTTATGAACAGATGGATCAACTAAGTCTCTCAGATACAGATGTTACTCCAGTTATGACCAACCACCAAGAACTAGAAGGCATGTACGATGTGTGGCAGAAGAGCCTTGTATACCCAGATCCTGATCCTGCCGTGCTATTTCCTGACGATCAAGGATTTTACACAGAAGCATCTGCTGCAGACTTGCCCAATGGAGACATTTCTGACATCGATTCTATCCTACCAGTGTCTGCTCCTTCTTCCTTAAATGATGGGCGCAGCATCAACCTGGATAATGCTCTCATCTCTGTGGTGCCTCCGGACTCAGCGGTACTGAGTATTGTAGACTCTGAGCTATCCGATAGCTCGGCGGTGTCTAGTGACTTTTCAAGTGCTGAGATGCCCATGAATGAAAGTAACTCAGCCAAAGATGCCAAACGCAGATCCCGGGAGAGAAAGAAAATGTTCAGACGAAGCCTGGACCAACGTACAAAGAACTTTGGATTAGCAAACCGGTCTGTTCTTGGTGTCCTATTTCTTGAGATTGTCTCGTGCAGCGATCTTCCTCCATTGACTAACATTACACGAACCACTTTTGATATGGATCCGTTTGTGGTCGTCACTTTCGGGAAGAAAACATTCAGAACAAGTTGGAAAAGGCACACGTTGAATCCTATCTTTAATGAACGTCTTGCATTCGAGGTGTTACCTCATGAATCAAATTTCAACGTGCTGTTTTCGGTGCTTGACAAAGACCATTTTTCCTTCCACGATGAAGTCGCTGATGGCTCGGTACTGATGAAAGATATAACCGCTATGGCAACGGCAGCAAGTAGTGCCTTGTCGCATAACCCGATGTACATGAATGAAGGCACTGAGGAATCTATGCTGTCATTTGTGGTGTCGGATTCGGGCTATGACTCCTCTACCGCCAACAACTCTAATTTTGAGGTTTTGGAGGACGATAATATAGTTCATCATATGAAGAAAAGAGGTTTCAGGCATAAACGCAAGGTCATACCACTGTATGCTGATACCTCAAAATTTAAAACCATGGATGTCAAATTACAAATCCACAAGGAAAAATATCGAGAAAAGTACAATCCCAGATTGAAGATTCGGGTACGGTTTGAGCCTTACCTGTCGTTGAGAAAGCAGTTTTGGAAAATCTTGTTGGAGCAGTATGGGTTGAATGATGTCGCGGGCTCTTACGATTACATCGAGCTCATTTCGTTTCTTGATGCTCTTGGTTGTAATAATAGCGATGAGATCGTTTTCAAGTTCTTTGAAAATTCAGGTAAACTGGCTTGGGGAGGTGACAGGCTCAAGAACTCGGAGATAATTGAGGAATTGGAAAACCATATTAGCGGATCCAAAGGCGATGAAGAATCTCGTATATTTGAGATTGAGAAGTGCCCAATTTGTTGTCAAAAGAAATTGAGCAAGAAAGGAGATAACGATATAATCACCCATGTGGCAATCTGCTCTTCAAAGGATTGGAGTATTGTCAGCAAGCTCTTGGTATCATCCTACGTAACCCCTCAGATAGCCACAAAGAAGTGGTTTACCAAGTTCTTGATCAAAATATCGTACGGAAAGTATTCATTGGGTGGTAACTCGGCAAACATTCTCGTGCAAGATAGGATGACTGGAATCATCATGGAAGAAAAAATGGGAGTCTATGTGAGACTAGGCATCCGTCTCCTTTACAAAGGATTGGATAAAGCAAGAAAGCGTCGTGTAAGGGCTCTCTTGTATAAAGCCAGTGTGAAACAAGGTGCCAAATTTGACCACCCAAATCTGAAGAATGACATTGCATCGTTTATCAAGTTCCATAAGCTTGATTTATCAGATTGCTTGTATCCAGATATTTCTCATTACAATACTTTCAACGAGTTCTTCTACCGCAAACTCAAACCACACGCAAGACCAAATGAAGCTCCCAATGAAAGCAGAATTGCTGTTTCTCCTGCGGACTCCAGATGCACTGCCTACGTCACGGTAGGAGATGCTACCCAACTATGGATCAAGGGTACAAACTTCTCCATTGCAAAGCTCTTCAATGGCAATTTCGAGAATTTGGAGCTGACTGACTTGTTCAAACCTGATGCATGTTCGCTAGCTATATTCCGGTTGGCTCCTCAAGATTACCATAGATTCCACTGTCCTGTGGATGGTGTGGTGGGAAAGATAAAGTATATTGAGGGTGAATATTACACAGTTAACCCAATGGCAATCAGGTCAGAGTTGGATGTATTTGGAGAAAATGTGAGAGTCATTATACCTATTAAAACCCGAGAGTTTGGAACGGTGGTCATGGTTGCTGTTGGAGCAATGATGGTAGGATCCACCGTTCTAACCAAAAATGAAGGTGATGAAGTTAAAAGAGGAGATGAGATAGGTTACTTCAAGTTTGGGGGCTCCACGGTCATTCTTCTTGCTGAAAAGAAGAGGCTAGTTTTTGACAGCGACATCGTAAAGAACTCGCTGTCTTGTATTGAAACTCTTGTACGTGTGGGCCAAAGTATTGGACATGCCCCAGACGTAGCAGAATACAAGAGAGATCATGTTGATTTCCACAAGCAAACCAAGGATTTCAAGAGACAGTTAATAAGAGTTATCACTGGTGGTGATCTTTCGTCGCCAGCAGAGTTGAATAACTGGGAAGCCACTAACTTGAAGTTGAACCAGGCTGATTTTGATGATTTGGGAAATGGTATTGAGTCTAGCTCATCCTCGCTCGCTGGAAGCGACGATGTTCTGATCAAAAGTGAAGATATCTAATGCCACATGACCTTTTATTGCGACATTTATACATACAATCCTTAAACCTGCTTACCCCCATACAAACTTCTCCATTCGTCGACCTTCTTCTCATCAATTCTTTGAAACAAATATTGGGCCTTGCCTATGCAGTGTCCAGCCTCCAATACTAACTCAAACTTGTCAGTAATGGACAATGGAGGCGCATTTAAAATCTCATTCATTTGAGCGGTAGTTGATGGCATGAAAGGGTAGATTAAGGAGCTGACCAAGTAGATCAAGTTCATACCTACACCAACAACTGCATCGGACTTAGCAGGGTATTTAGTGTACAAGGTGTTGTCCAACTTGTTATCTTGCAAGAATAGATTACCTCTCGAGGAGATGGCCATTGCAATTTCCAAACCCTTTCTAATATTCACAGCTTCCATATTCTCGATGTACGACGACAAAAGTTCATTCACGTCCTTCTCAAATGCGGCGTAGTCAGGAATTTCAGACACTTTATAGTCAGGAATAACCCCATTGTATTTCGCAATGGTAAACTTGACCAAACGGTTGACAAAGTTACCCAAATTAGCCAAAAGTTCAGAGTTGTTTCTAGTGACAAATTCGCTCCAAGAGAACTGAGCATCGGATGTTTCGGGCCTAATAGAAGTCAAGTAATATCTCCACACAGAAGGTGTGATGCCAGTCTCTTTGGCGTTGTTACCGAAAACTCCCACACCTCTTGATTTCGAAAACTTTCCTCCTTCATACTGCAAGTATTCAGTCGTACTAACATGATGTAACTTGGTCCAATTATCTCCGGTACCGATTTGAGATGATGGGAATACCACAGTGTGGAATGGAACATTGTCCTTACCCATGAATTGGTACAAGTCAACATGCTCTGGATTCTTCCACCACTTGAGCCAATCTTCAGGGTTTCTGTCTTTAAAGTAGTTTGCGGTAATGGAAACGTACCCAATTGGTGCATCAAACCAAACGTACAACACCTTCTCCTTATAATTATCAAGTGGCACAGGAGTTCCCCAAAACAAATCACGAGTAATACATCTTGATTCAAGACCTCTATTAATCCATGATGAGGTGATCTGGACTGCATTCTTAGACCATTTTCCCTCAGTGGAAGCCTTCTCAAACCACTCTTTCAATTCTCCCTCGAGATCGCCCAACTTGAGATAAATGTGAGTTGAGTTTCTTGGAATAGGCTTGGCGTTGTCAAGTTTACAACGAGGGTTGATCAACTCAAATGGATCAAGCAAATTACCACATTTGTCACACTGGTCGCCCCTAGCATCCTCGTACTGACACTTGGGACAAGTTCCCTCCACGAATCTGTCAGCTAAGAAAGATTTATGTTCCTCACAGTATAGCTGTTCTGTCGTTTTCTCTTCCAAGTAACCATTGTTGTATAACTTGAGGAAAATATCTTGGGCAATTTCTGTCTGTTGAGGAGTCGTAGTTCTACCGAAATGGTCGAAATTTATGTCAAACCAATCGTATACGTCCTTATGCACCTTGTGGTATTTATCACACAACTCTTGAGGGGTCACTTTCTCCTCTAAAGCTTTAGTTTCAGTAGCGGTACCGTACTCATCAGTTCCACAAATGAACAAGGTGTTGTAGTTTCTGTTCTGTACGTATTTGGCATAAATGTCGGCCGATAATACGGACCCCACAATGTTACCTAAATGAGGAACGTTGTTAACATAAGGCAAAGCAGAAGTAATGAGGATGTTTCTCTCGTTTTTCTTAGGCAACAAGCTCTCGTCCCTGGTCTTAACGCCAAAACCCGACTTCACCTTCTGTGCTCCGGTATTAGTATTCTTGAGTCTCTCGATTGTAGTGATGAGGAGAGCGCTGGTAATACCCTCTTTAACCTTTGGCAAAGTTGCAAACTTGTCGAACCACTCTTTTTGCTTGATATTCTCTCCACCAGTAGTATATAAGGCCGAAAACACGATCACCTTCTCGGCGGTGATTTCCTGGTTATCAGCAAAGTCCGGGAGTAAATCTGAAAGAGCCATGACTTGTTCCTTCTGATTCGACTTCAACGCTTGGTACAATTTGGTCTCTTCGAACTCAATGGCCTCCGTTCGCTTAAAGTCCTTGGCCAAGTACTTGACGATAGCATTGCTTTCTAACAATCTGAAGCCAGTTTTCAGATCCTTCAAGCCGATGTGTGACTCATCTTCACCCAACTCAACCTGAATACCACCTTGGAAAACCAAAGCTCCGATGCAGACCTTGAGATTGCTGGCAAGAGCCAAGAGGTTGGTTCTGCGATCACCGTAGATGACTGTCAGCGACATAACTAAGTTCTAACTTTAATCCACTTGACTAATTGTCTGACTAAGTAAGATTTTCGTGGCGCGCGATGTCTGGGTGCAAATGCTGCGAAAACCAACTCTAGCTGCGAAACTGCAATTGACATGAGAGCCTTTCGATATAGAGTTCGAATTGCTTCACGAAGGTTTTCATGTCAGCTTCCTAGACATAAATACAATGCTTTTATCAGTAAAAGAGAAGGGGATTCAAATGGATCTGGTAGTCTTGCAGGACTCACTGCTGCTGTGAAAGATAATATTGTGACAATACAGGAACCCACCACAAGTGGTTCCGAGATGCTACGGACATATGTGAGTCCTTTCGAGGCCACTGCTGTGACCTTGATAGAGGCTTCTGGTGCGGAAGTGGTAGGAAAGTCCAATATGGATGAGTTTGGTATGGGTTCATCAAACACCAACTCTGCCTTCGGGAATGTCGTCAATCCCATGTTTACTGAAACTCATATAAGTGGTGGTTCTTCTGGAGGCTCTGCCGCTGCGGTTGCATTGAAAAAAGCGGACTTTGCTTTGGGTACTGATACGGGTGGTTCTGTGAGGTTACCAGCAAGCTACTGTGGGGTATTTGGATTCAAGCCTTCTTACGGAAGAATCTCTCGATGGGGAGTGGTTGCCTATGCACAGAGTCTTGACACAGTAGGTATATTAGCTCGGGATTTAGACACGGTGAGATCGGTTTTCAGCGTGCTAGATGTCCCCGATGCAAAAGATCCCACTTGCTTCGATTATTCTATTAGAGGTGAAATTTCCGGCCAAAAGCACTTGCAAGTGTCCAAGATAATAGGAGTGCCAGAGGAGTTTGCTGTGGCGGAAATGGCTGAAGAGGCTAAGAATGCGTGGAATCTGGCACTTTGTGCACTTGTCGATGAGGGCTACGAAATTCGATCGATTTCCATTCCCACCATAAAGAAACTGTTGCTGGCATATTATACAATTGCAACAGCTGAAGCTGCCTCCAATCTCTCTAGATATGATGGCGTTCGATATGGCTTTTCGCTTTCTTCTCAACAAACCGCTTCGATGAAGCCCTTTGATATCGTATCCAAGAATAGATCCACAGCATTTGGTAGCGAAGTTCAACGGAGAATTATTTTGGGCAACTATACCCTTTCATCCGACTCTGGAAACCACTACTTGCGAGCGACGCATGTCAGAAAGAACTTGGTGGCCGAATTCAACAAGGTATTCTCCATGCCTAATGTGTTGTTCGATGATGAGGTTTACAATGATCATGGCTGTTGTGCTTTATTGTGTCCCACGGCAGTGTCACCGGCTCCAAGTTTGGAAGAGTACACCCAAGATACCAAAGAAAACTTCCTAAACGCATATATCAATGACATTCTCACCGTCCCTGCTTCGTTGGCCGGGCTTCCTAGCATCTCGATACCGTTCCACAAGATACAAGGGATTCAAATTATGGGCCAGTTTGGTGACGACGAAACCGTCCTCAACGTTGCAAAAACACTCAGTCTAAATTGTACATATAACTAATCTAATTGACCACCTCTTTGTATCAAGGTTAACCTATGAAATGTTGAATGTCATAACGTCGTTAATGGTGCTGGGCTAACTTGTTGAAATAGCCTGTCTACTTTCTGCCTAGCAAGGTCAAAAATTCCTCTCTTGTTTTCTGTTGATTGCGGAAACACCCAAGCATGCAACTGGTGGTGGTGGAAGACCCGGTCTTCTGTACTCCTCTGCTCACCATGCACATGTGAGTTGCTTCGATCACCACAGCAACCCCACGCGGTTGCAACATTTCGTTGAGTGCCATTGCAATCTGTTTTGTGAGTCTTTCTTGGACCTGGAGACGCCGGCAGTACATTTCTGCCAACCGAGCGAGTTTCGACAATCCAAGCACTCTTTTGTTGGGAATGTACCCTATGTGGGCTTTACCGAAAAATGGAACGAGGTGATGTTCACACAACGAGTAGAGCTCGATATCACGAACAATAACCATTTCGTCGTGGTCTTCTTCAAACACAGCTCTTTTGATCACATCTCGAATGTTATCCTCGTATCCTTTGGTGAAAAATAACATGGCTCGAGCATATCTTTCGGGTGTTTCCAACAACCCTTCACGGTCTGGATCCTCACCCAATTCCAGCAAAATCGTACGAACGGCTCCAGCTATACGGAGCTCTCTCGCTTTGGCCTCTTCTTCGGTCTGCTCTATCCTTTCTCTTGCACCCAAAGACGGCCATGAGAGCCCATCACTGTCAATTGGGGGATTTAAAGTACATGGGGAAGCAACTCTTGTTCTAAGAGGAGTGCCCGATCGGTCTATGCCATTATCCTCAGAGAGTAATCTCGATCTTTGGATAGAAGTTAGCGGTTTTGGAGTCTGCGGTTCCAGTTTCTGCGTGTCAACCATTTAGCGATTATTAATTTTTCACTTTAATTTTTCGCTCGCAGATAGTGAGCCTACATGGGGCATCAGTGTAAAATAATATAGGAATAAGAAAATATATAAATGACTCGTAGGATTCGTTATAGTAGGACTCTCCCTCACTGTTCGCAAAATGGATTCAACACGCGAACCGTCAAACATGGCAACGCCATTCCTATCTCGGCACGAATGAGTACAGGTACTTGGGACAATTCCCGTATTTCCTGGATGTACGAGTCCTTTTCAATTCTCGTGCTTATCTTTTGCAAGTAAGGCTTCAATCCACCAGGCGCTTCCAGGGGCCCGGTCGTATCGCTCGACACATCGGTCCCAATAAGGGTGCTGGAAGCCGTTCTTACATTCTTGGGAAAAGCTGCCTGCGTAGGTGAGTTGGGCATTGACCTTGCATTAAGCGAGTGCTCTTGATCAATATTCCGCAGAGGAACGATTGTAGGTAAATGAAGGTTAGGCGGCTCCAAATTCAACTTGGCCAACTTCTCAACAATGGTGTCATTGCTCATGCTCTTTTTCTCTAAAAGAGACTTGTTTTGAATTTTGGCAACTTCAACTGCTGAAGTACGGTACTTGTTCTTGATCGAGTTTCTGTATGACAACGACAGCTGTTCATCAGCAGGGATGTACGTCGCCGTGTCAATACCCTTTTCCCAGAACAACTCCAAAACTCTTTCATTTTTATCAAATTCAGCTTTCACGAGAGGTAATTGATCTCCATGAACTCGTTTTTCAACCCCGAACTCAGGGAGGAAAACATCAAATGACGACTCATAGACTTGGATCACTGTGCCCATACAAAGAAGCTGGCCGGCGCTCTCGCTGATCTCGTTAATCGTTTGAGATAACAACAAGTGTACAGCCTGCTCTTGTGCATTTGATGCACAGTCCTTTTTGAAATTGCAATAATCAGCAGTTGCTTTCATGCTGTCCAAGTCGACCGATGCTGCATCTTCCACTCCATTAATGACGGCTTTCAACTGTCTGTGTACAATCAAGTCCGCGTAACGACGAATAGGGGCATTGAAATGAGTGTACAAGGGCAAGTTAAAATAAAAGTGACCGTAACTGTCAGGATCCTGCTTACCAGCCACAAAATACTTCCCTCGAGACATGCATTTGTATAGCAAAGTCTCCACACATTGTCGTTTTACAGTATCCTGAATTTTGAGGATAGAATTCTGCAATGTAGCAGAAGTTGCGGTATCTATAGTGAAGCCCAAGTTCGCGGCTTTTCTCACGAAAGTCTCAAGTTTCAGGATTGTAGGAAGTGGGTGACGACGCAAGAATGCAGCATCGCCTAAACCAGCATGGATCTTAGCGGCAACTGCACCATTAACCTTATGTGATATCTCGTTGATAATGTCACTTGCAACACTGTCATGGAAGATATTCAAGTGGAGCCTCACACGTTCATCGTCAAGCAGATCAAGCAAGGTTGTGTTTGGAGTGATGCCTAAATCTTTGTTCTCCAAACGCTGTCTCCGAAACTCTTTTGATATCAAGCTGAAAGTCTTGATATAGTCTGAACTTGCCGAAGAGATCCCTTCGACCTGCTTGCCAGCAAGAATTGCATCAAAAGAGTCGTAAGAAACAAGCTGCTTTGGTACAATGACTGATTCATGGATGTAGAGATCCTCGACCTCGAATGATGAAGTATCGATTTCGAAGATAACAGACATCGCTAAGTTCCGTTCGTTTTCTTTGAACGAAACCATATCGTTGAGTCTGTCGGGATACAAGTGTGCAACCTTTTGTGGAAGGAACACTGAAGAAGATCTCTTCTTTGCCTTACGATCGATAATAGATCCAGGGCGAACAAAGTAAGAAATGTCAGCAACGTGGTAGCCCAACTCAATTTTTGTATTGGAAATTCTCTTGACGTGTAATGCGTGATCGACAAACTGATTGTTTTGCGTGAACGAAATGATATAATCATTCAAGTATTCGGTCCTGTTCAAGTTTGTCAATTCGGGTTCAGCATCAGGAATATCCGATAACAATCCTCTCGATGGATCATCTTGCTCAGAAGCTGGTGGATACTCCTCACATAAGAAGTTGCTGTCCCTCAAAATCGAGTCAATCTCCGTTGCCGGGTCATTGATAGGTCCCAACTTGCTGATCAAAGTTCCAAAGGGATGCAAAGAAGTGATCGGCCACCTCTTGATAGAGGAAACGAACAACTCGTTCGCATATTTCTCGTGGTTCTCAACAAAGTCCTTTGGTGCTTGTTCGGTGGGAATGGCAATTAAGGGTACTTTCTTATCAGTTGGCTTGAACCAAACAATCTTTGGCACTCTGGGAGTTTGGACAGACAGTTCTTTACCATCTCTCTTGTCTCTTGCTGCTTGTGCTGCTTGTGCGGGCCGCAATAAACCAAGAGTACCGGAAAACAATTGACCTGGAATACGGTCCACTACTGCAACGATGTGCCCCGCATACAATGGCTTGACTTCATCGTTGATCTCCTCTTCTTCTACAAGAAGTAAAGATTGACCCTCGACTTCAACATCATCGTTTTTCTTCATTGTTGGTCTTTGCTTGAGAGAACCACGCCTCATCAAGCCGTTGCCCAGATCATCGTTGTCCTTCTTCTCTTCATCTCCCACAACAGAGGTTGAGGTCGAGGTAGCGTCATTATGAATATCATCATTCATGACGGAGTTGTTTGGTTTACCCATAACGTTATCTTTCCGTCTCTTCTTCTCTTCCTTCTCTTTCTTTGATTCCCACACTTCGTCAACAACCAAGAGTTCAACGGCAACAAGGTCGCCCTCAAGGGCTCTATTACGATCTTTCGATCCACAAATAAAAATGTCGGCATCAAGCAAGCCATCTGTCGAAACATAGGCATCTGAACGGTTCTTCTTGTTGACTCTCAAAGTACCCGTAACCAATCTCCCATCAGCAATAAGTTCAGGAAGAGTCGATTGCGGAAGGTATGGAGCAAATAACGATTTGCGCCCGCTTGCATTCGAACCGTTATTGTTGTTGCCTTGGTTGTTAGGCAAAAAGTGAGAAAGCGAAGAAATTGATGATCCACCGCCGTAGGAACTATGACGAGGTCTGTGGCCCGGAACGAAAGAAGCCAGAGGAGGCTCTAATTGTTGCGATGACTGCTGGCGCTGATTGCCTTGCTGCTGTATTCTCCAATTGGAGTTCATGTTTGTATGGCCGTTGGGGTCAAAGTTACGAGATCCTGACCGATAATGAGAGCCCCTTCTCTGATGGCCGCCTCCTCTTTCGGGGCTATGACTGAAGCTAAAGTTTGGCGTAGGAGGAAGTAAGCTTGGGTTACCCTCTGGAGGGAACTTGAACGACTGTTGGCCATATGCAAGAGACCGGGAACGAGAGTGACCTGAGTGAGGTGGTGATGCAGAGTCGCTATCCGAGCCATGTCCACTAGGTGGAAATTTGAAAGAACCAGGTGATGAAGGCTCCTCCGGTTTTGAATAGGACGAATCATCGTGACTCAGCGAGCCCTTGGTGCTACTGGAGGGACTCAAGGAAGTCATGTTATTCTGGCGTTGAGTAGCGGCCGCTTTCATGGCCTCATTGATGCCCAACGAGTGCCTTCTATTGTGCCCTGGAGACGTGTTGGAGCCGGTCCTCCGGTGGTTGAAAGGTTGGCCACTTTGTGAGGCAGCTGATGAGGAGCGTGAGTGTGAACGATACGATGAAGGAGGAGGCATCAATTCGGGACCACTGGGGTAAGCAAATTGTGGCTGTTGCTGTTGTTGTTGTTGTAAAATCTGCTTCTGCTGTGCCTGGACTGCCTCGAGTTGTTTCTGGAGATTGTACTGCTCCACCATAAGATTGGTCAACTCACTAGGAGATTTCCTATGCGCAATGTGTAAATTTCTTGTCTTTTTGGGATCCTGACTCATGTTGTAAAGAAGGAAATGGGGAAAATAAAGAACACTCGGTCACTATCAATCTATAAGGAATTCAACAAAGTAAAAGCTGATCAATTGGCCACTTTAAGGGGCAATTGGTCGATTTGCAAGCACCGGTACGAAGCTGTCCGTCGATGCAAGGGAGTGCGAGCAATAGAAATGAGTCGATTGCTGTAAGGAGTGCGGTTGAAATCAAGGAATGTTGGCTTGTAAGACACTTTGATGTGATGACGGAAATGCAAAGTGCCACTTATGTTAGCCAAATTGACTTGAGCGGGAATGCTGGAAGTGACCACTGGAAGGAGAATTAATGCGTTGTCCAAGATTTCGCGGAAAATTGGTGGCGTCACGCAACTGGTTTCACAACGATGCCGAAGTCCGTACAAGAAGCTGTTGTGTAAGCAGTTTTTAAGGGAATGTACCGAGTATAACCGTAAGCTTAAGCACCAATGATTTTGCAAAACAATTGGTGGTGTACAAGCTGGAATATACCTCGTCAACAGGGTCTACTGCAAGAAGAAAGCCACAAAAAAAGAAGTGGGGAAACGTTTTATTAGCCTTACGATTTGTAACGGTTGGAGATCGCAGCGATAAATGGTTTTTTTCCGTGGCTCGTTTTCGTACGCCTGCTATTTCTTGCCCAGGTGGTTACCCCTGAAGATTTTCGCAGGGGGGGATTTATAACTTGCGGTGCAGTGGGTGAAAACTGTGCCCTGTGCGGCTGCAAAATGCTATTATTAGTCTCACAGTAATTCCCCGTCGTCTACGTCGATACGAACCACGTTGATGCTTAGGTCACCGGTGTCCACAAGAACCACTTGTCCTGTAGTTGCAAATTTGGGAACACTGACCAATTGCACCGTAACTTCGTCTTCACTATTATGGTCTCTCGGAGCAGTAAATTCTGCCGATTCAAATTTTTCTTGGTTTCCAACAAAGTACAAATGAGGAGTTTCGTCCGACAACGTAAATGGATCGCTATCTTTAAAAGGGTAGCAATATAAAGTGTCAGGAGCTGTTGGAGTGAAATTTTGCCACTTTATATTGGCCCTCATAATGTCGATTGTAGACTCGAGTGCTGAAAGACTCTCGGGAAGATACTTGCAAATGTCATTGACGTTTTCGCCAGATGTACCCAACATCCTAATGCCGTTCACTTCAAGCCAGGTAGGATTGGTTCGGTACTGAAGGTTTGGTCCGTTTGCGTATTGCTTTGTAGATGGAAATATAGACCGATGCAACGGCTGCTGAGGAAGACATATTTCGGTAGGATCGTCCTCTCCTGGCATCACACTCACGGGCACACTGGACACGACATCAGCTAGGAAGCTGTCGAACATCTCAATTGAGTCTGTGTTGAATCTAGACACGTTTTTCGACCCAAAATCACTAGCTGACGTAAAGTCATCTTCTTCAGTTTTTTCAGGAAGCGGAGCTACACTGCTGCCCGCTATAACCATGTGCTTGATAGTCAGCGCACGGCCCGTGTCGGACTCGTTCCCGAGTTCCCCAAGAATATACTGTTTGAGCACTTCTAGTTTCAAGTCGTAATTCGCAGCATCAGAAACCGATAGACCTGAAACCAATGCAATATATTCGCCGGAAGGTTGGCGTTTCGTTTGCAATGGCAATTGCGGAGATATTACCGGGTACACCACATCCAAGATCTCGAAGATTCCGGCTTGTACCTCTATACCAAGAACTGCAACAAAGCACCCTGTGACCAATAAATTCTTCTTCAAAAAATCGTCATTGTGAAGAATTGCCCGACCAGAGTCATCTTCAAGCATGAGTACGGGTGGAACGTCACCCGAAATATACGATTGCTTCGCCTTCGGAAGCACATCGTCGACTCCATTTTCCACGTCCTTGAGAATATTCTGCTTGTTGTTCATGTCCAGAAAGATTGTCCCGCTAACCCAGCACATCTCTCCGCTTTCGATATCCAAGATCTTTTCTTTCCTCTTGATGATTTGGCCATCTACTCTTTTGTCGCCGTCTCCCCACTTCCAAATGGCATTTTGGTCCACTCTGTCCTTGAGAACCAGAAGTCTGTATTGATACATGGAATAGTATTGCAGATTATACGTTCTTTCTTTTAGTTTTAGACTGAAATCCTGCTCCTTGCTATACTCAGACATGAACAAGCCATCTCTATGTGTCGTTTGGTCTGTCGAAAGACCATTATTTATGTACTTGCTGGACATGGAGAACACTATAACGCGTTTAAAATTCGCGATCTTGTTTTTTCAGCTATTAGATCTCGAATTTTCAAGTTTATGCAAAATGTCGCGAATTACTCAATGCAATTTTATTCAGCTAGTATATATTACTGTCTTCTCTGCTTCTTGTGCTTCTTCTCTATGCTCTTCCCACTGGCACCAATCGAGATATTCACCTTGGGAGGAACGTCAAATCCAAACGATTTCGCAACCTTGACCAAATCCAATTTGTCAATTTGGTACACAGTCTTCAAGTGATGCGAAGCATATGCCTGCAAGTATGCCCTATAACCATCCTTGGCAGATTGGTGTAACCAGTAGTTTCCCTTAATCAACTTGGTCAACTGAGATTGAATATTGGCAATTTTATTAGCGGGAAACTCGTATTCGTTCAAAGGAACATTTGCAGCCTTCAAGTATCGCAAGAACCCAAGTTCCGAAGGAGTCAAGAACATTAATGATTTACCTTTTCCACCAGTACCACGAGCTGTTCGTCCTACGCGGTGAATGTAGTCTCTAGGATCATCTGGAGGGTCGAATTGAATAATCCAGTCTACAGCTGGAATATCAAGACCTCTGGCTGCCACATCGGTACAAATCAAAATACCTTGCTTGGCATTACAAAACTCAAAAAATGTGTTTGTACGCTTCTGCTGCTTTTGCTTGCCGTGTAAGTCGAGTACTGGAAGGTCAATATAGTTCAAGAGCTCACCAAAGTACTTGACACAGTTACACGACGAAAGAAACACAATGATCTTTTTCTTGATGTTTCTTCTCAAAAATGAAAAGAGAAGCAAAAACCGCATATCAGAATCACACGTCACATAACCCTGCTCCAATCCATCTGCTGTCGATACCTCAGTTTCCGGTACAACATTGATATACAACGGACCTGCCCTCAACGATATCCTGGCCAAATCTTCGACTTTGGTGGTTTGGGTAGCAGAGAATAACATGGACTGTCTCTCATCGCTAGGCAACACTTTGATAATTTGTTTCATTTCGTCTTCGAATCCGATCTCCAAAATTCTGTCGGCTTCATCGATGACTAAAGCTTTCAAATTTTTGAAAATAAAGCCCTTGGTGTTCTGAAGATGGTCCAATAACCTACCTGGTGTGGCGATTAACAAATTGACACCTTTCATGAGCTTGTCAGCTTCTTGTCTTCGGTTGGCACCTCCAATGACAATCCCCAAAGTTTGCGAGTGATGTGCCATCAAATCTCTGGCTACGCCAAATATTTGTAACGCAAGTTCTCTCGTAGGCGAGACCACAATCACACCGGTACCGTTTCTAGGCTTAAACTTGAGCGAATAGAGCATCTCAATAGCAGGAATAAGAAACGCCAACGTCTTTCCAGACCCAGTCTTGGCAGCACCCAACACATCTCTACCAGCCAACAAAGGTGGAATTGTCTTTTCCTGGACTTTGGTCATCTTCTCAAACCCCATCTCCTTGATAGCACGCATTGTGGGTTCCGACAATCCCAAATCCTCAAACTTGTCAGACCCAGTAGTGGACTCATCAGCTTGAGCGTATGGTTGTAAAGCACTTTCCAGCACGTTTTTTGGTTCCTTGTTCTTTTTGGGTTTTTTCTCTTCCTTGAACTCAGCGACATCGCCATCAAGAAGCTCGGCAACGTCGTTGAAATCCTGATCTAATTCCGACACTAATTTCTCGTTGTCTGCTTCTTCGTCGGAGCTCATTTCTTCTTCATTTTCACGTTTGCGTTTCGTAACATTCGTATCACTTTGCTTCTTGTGTGGCTTAAGCTTGGAATCCAGCCTAGTTTTCGATTTCACACTCTTGCTCATGATAACAGTTTCTCCAACCTCATCTCATCGCATCGCATCACTAGTCTAAAAAACTTCATACTGCATACAATCGGGGTATGTGCACTCCAGGAAAGGTAAAAGATCCAAGTCTGTGAGTCAGCTACCGACGTTTATCATGTATACCACGTCTTCTACGAAGCTGTATATGCAAGCCATGCAGCATTTGATAGATGGTCTAAAGCAATTGCCGGAGCCGCGCTTTAAAAACTATCAAATTGACAACGAACATTCAAACATCACCGACGTATCCAAGGTATTAGAATCATTTGAAGACAT
The DNA here is from genome assembly GCA_003676015.1 of Meyerozyma sp. JA9. Classification (NCBI taxonomy): domain Eukaryota; kingdom Fungi; phylum Ascomycota; class Pichiomycetes; order Serinales; family Debaryomycetaceae; genus Meyerozyma; species Meyerozyma sp. JA9. Next base: position 1,237,304 of record NSDU01000013.1, on the reverse strand, counting down.
TTCTGTCGAGAAAATAGGACAATTATCCACCAATAACAACATAATTGCAAATATTAGACAGGAATGTGAACGAATAAACCAACAAAAAGAAGGTATTTCGGTTTTCGAGTCAGTAAAGGCCACGGTAGGACTGTCAAATTCTGACGAGGAACTACAATCATCCTTGTTTGATCTCTTGGGATTTGAAGAATTTGACTTGATCACCATGATTATGCAAAACAAGTCTGTTTTGTTGAAGGACGACACAGAAAAAAATGTTGATGCCGCTTACTTCACACCAGATCAACTTGCGAAACAACTTGCGGTTAACCAGCAACGAAACAAACTTGATAATGCTAACCTCAAGTTCAATAAGCATCAAAAGTACCCGCACGTTTTCAAAAAGGCAGACCCTGGCGATTTGATTGCTATTACTGGCAAAAAACTTGCACTTCCTACGGGAACAACTCGAAATAGCTATGCGACTCATGAGGAGATTGTCATTCCATACCCAGACACTAAATCGAACAAATGGATATCCGATAGCGATTTAATTACGGTGGAGAACCTTGATTTCTTGTGTAAGGGAACGTTCAACAACTATAAAAAGCTCAACAAGGTTCAGTCGTTGGTGTACCCTGTGGCATACAATACCAACGAAAACATGCTAGTTTGTGCCCCGACCGGTGCGGGAAAAACCGATATTGCTCTTTTGACTGTATTACATACTATCAATCTGTTTGTCACCGAAAGTGTCGGCGACGACGAGATCAACATTGACATCGATTATGACGAGTTTAAAATAGTTTACGTTGCTCCGCTCAAGGCATTGGCAGCTGAAATCGTTGAGAAATTCAGCAACAAATTGAAATGGCTCGGAATTACTGTCAAGGAATTGACCGGAGATATGCAACTTACTCGGGCCGAAATTATGACTACTCAAATCATTGTCACCACTCCAGAAAAGTGGGATGTGGTTACAAGAAAGCTGACTGGCGATAGCGAGCTTGTGTCTAAAGTAAAATTGTTGATTATCGACGAAGTACATTTGTTGCACGAAGATCGAGGATCTGTCATTGAATCGTTAGTTGCTCGTACCTTGCGACAAGTGGAGAGCACCCAGTCTATGATTCGTATAGTTGGTCTTTCTGCAACCTTACCCAATTACGTTGATGTTGCTGATTTTCTCGGTGTAAATCGTTCAGTGGGAATGTACTACTTTGACCAATCTTTCCGACCCATTCCACTTCAGCAGCAATTGCTTGGTGTAAGAGGCAAGGCAGGCAGCATGACTTCTCGAGAAAACATCGACAAAGTATCCTATGACAAACTTGTCGAGTACATAGAACAGGGCCTTCAGGTGATGGTATTTGTGCACTCGAGAAAAGATACAATCAAATCTGCCAGAGGGTTTATTGCTCAAGCGCAAAAGTTTAACGAAACTTCTCTCTTTGACTGTTCAGAATCTCCCGGTTATGAAAGGTTCAAGAGAGAAGTTGCTGGAAAGAACCGAAACAAAGACTCTCGTGAATTGTTTCAAAACGGATTTGGTATACACCATGCTGGAATGCTTCGATCGGACCGAAATCTAACCGAGAAAATGTTTGCTTCTGGTGCCATAAAGGTTCTATGCTGTACAGCGACCTTAGCTTGGGGTGTCAATTTACCAGCTGCCGTGGTTATCATTAAAGGTACCCAGGTATATGATGCTAACAAGGGAGGTTTTGTCGACTTGGGAATCTCTGATGTCATTCAAATCTTTGGAAGAGCAGGTAGACCTCAGTTCGAAAAGTTTGGTACAGGTATCTTATGTACCACAAGTGATCGACTCGACCACTATGTTTCATTGATTACGCAACAGCATCCAATTGAGTCGAAATTGGCATCTAAATTGATCGATAATCTAAATGCAGAGATTTCTCTAGGCTCGGTGACCAATGTTCACGAGGGAGTTCAGTGGCTTGGTTACACATACTTGATGGTCCGAATGCGCAAGAATCCATTTTCCTACGGAATCGAATGGCGAGAATTGCAAGATGATCCTATGTTAACAACTAGGCGCCACACGATGATAGTAAACGCAGCAAGAAGACTTCACCAGTTGCAAATGATCGTTTTCGACGAAGATTCCGGTACTTTCATACCTAAAGATTTGGGAAGAATTGCGTCTGACTTTTATTTACTCAACAACACGGTTGAAATTTTCAATCAACTGTTGAGCCCTCGTGCTACCGAGGCTGACGTGCTAGCTATGATCAGTATGAGCAGTGAATTCGACGGAATTAAGTTTCGTCAAGAAGAGGCGAACGAGCTCAAGTCTCTTATGGAAAATGAAATCCCATGCCAAATTCCAGGTGATATTGATTCTGCTGCGGGAAAAGCCAATATCTTGTTACAATCGTTTGTGTCGCATGCTACTATTAAGGACTCTTCATTGATATCAGACTGCAATTATGTGGCTCAGAACTCTGCAAGAATTTGCAGAGCGCTATTTCTTGTGGCTGTGAACAGAAGATGGGGAAGCCTTCTGAAGATTTTACTCTCACTTTGCAAGTCGATTGATAGAAGAATATGGGCTTTCGACCATCCTATGGTACAATTTGATCTTGCTGAACCTATCTTGAGAAACTTGCGAGCAAAGGCACCTAGCATGGAAACCTTGAGAGACATGGAGGCACCAGAACTTGGAGACTTGGTTCACAACAATAGAATGGGTAATGTGCTTTATTCTTTGGTCGGTAAGTTCCCATACTTGGAGATTGATGCTGAAATATTCCCCATCACCAGCAATGTCATGCGTATTCATATTGACTTGTCCCCCGACTTTGTGTGGGATGAAAGGTACCACGGGAATGCTCAGATATTCTGGGTGACAATTGAAGAGTCTGACAAATCGGAGATTCTTCACATTGAAAAGTTTATTTTGAACAAAAAGCAGATGAGAAGTCCACATGAACTCAATTTTATGATTCCAGTTGGCGACCCAGCACCACCGCAAATTGTTGTCAGAGTACTTTCGGACTCGTGGATCGGATCAGAAACGGTTCACACCATTTCTTTCCAGCATTTGATAAAACCTAACAACGAAACCGTGAGAACAAATTTATTACGGTTGCAACCGTTGCCTATATCGGCCTTGCATGATAGTCAAGTCGAGGGCATCTACGCTTCCAAGTTCAGGTACTTCAATCCAATGCAAACCATGACATTTCACTCGTTATATAACACCAATTCGAGCGTTTTTGTTGGATCTCCTACCGGTTCTGGAAAAACTGTCGTTGCCGAGCTTGCGATATGGCATGCCTTCAGAGAATTTCCAGGGTCCAAGGTCGTTTACATTGCACCAATGAAAGCATTGGTCCGCGAGCGTGTGGACGACTGGAGAGCCAGAATACAAGCTAACACAAAACACAAGTTGGTGGAATTGACTGGTGACTCTTTACCCGAAGCCAGAGAAGTTAGAGAGGCCGACATTATTATTACTACTCCAGAAAAGTTTGATGGTATTTCTCGTAACTGGCAAACTCGTAAATTTGTTCAAGAGGTCTCGCTCGTGATTATGGACGAAATTCACTTGTTGGCCAGTGATCGAGGTCCCATTTTGGAGATGATTGTGAGCAGAATGAATTACATTGCGTCGCACACCAAACGCCCGATAAGATTATTAGGGATGTCTACTGCTGTTTCCAATGCAGTGGATATGGCTGGCTGGCTTGGTGTGAAGGAGGGATTGTTCAATTTTCCACAGTCTGTGCGTCCTGTTCCATTGCAAATGTACATTGATGGTTTCCCAGACAACTTGGCGTTTAGCCCACTCATGAAGACCATGAACAAGCCTGCATTTATGGCTATTAAACAGCACTCTCCAAACAAGCCAGTTTTGATTTTTGTTGCTTCTCGTAGGCAAACAAGACTCACTGCTTTGGAGCTCATCCATTTGTGTGGAGCCGAGTCAGATCCACGGCGGTTTTTGAAACTTAGTGACAGCGAGTTGCAAGAGATCTTGGAAAATGTGAAGGATGATACTCTTCGTATTGCTCTTCAATTTGGAATGGGACTCCATCATGCTGGTTTGGTTGAATCCGACAGACAAATTTCACACCGGTTGTTTGAATCAGGAAAGATCCAAATCTTGGTTGCAACTTCTACCTTGGCGTGGGGTGTGAACTTGCCTGCTCATCTAGTGATCATCAAGGGAACTCAATTCTTCGATCCGAAAATCGAAGCATATAGAGATATGGATTTGACGGATATTTTGCAGATGATGGGACGAGCTGGTCGACCAGCATTCGACACTAGTGGAACAGCAATAGTCTTCACCAAGGAGTCGAAAAAAGTGTTCTACAAACATTTTTTGAACATTGGGTTCCCAGTCGAGTCTTCGCTTCACAAGGTCTTGGACAATCATATAGGTGCTGAGATTTCCGCTTGCACCATCACCACTCGTCAAGAAGCTATGGACTTTCTTACATGGACATTCCTCTACAGAAGAGCACATAATAACCCTACGTATTATGGAATCGAGGATCAATCTCAAGCGGGTATAAGTGATTTCTTGGGCAATTTGATTGACGAAACCATTGAGAATTTGAAAGAGTCAAAGTGTGTGATAACAAAGGGAGCCGATGAATTGGAACCTACTGCATTTTTGCACATTTCCTCTTACTACTATCTTTCTCACAAAACCATGCGCAACCTAGTGGCGAGGATTCATAAGGGCACTTCTTTCCGTGAATGTCTCAGGCTACTTTGTGAAGCCGTTGAATATGATGAACTAGCTACCAGACATGGCGAGGAGTTGATAAACATGGAGATGTCTCAATCAATGAGATACTCTGGTGAGGATATGCAGAAAGAGTTTATTTGGGACCCCCATGTCAAGGCTTACCTACTCATTCAAGCATTCATGAGTAGAGTTGAGCTTCCTATTGCTGACTATTCGCAAGATACGATCTCCGTTCTTGACCAAGCCCTTCGTATTCTCCAAGCATACATCGACGCCGCGGCTGAATTGGGGTACCTTGACTCGGTGCTCATGTTCATCAAGTTGATGCACTGTATTAAACAGAGATACTGGTACGACGATGATCCAGCGACAGCTTTACCAGGACTCACTTTGAACCAAGACTTTGGCAGGCTTACCTTACAGGAGTTGGGTACTATGAACAGAAATAAAGTTGAGCAATTGTGCGATAAATTCGATGTTAACCGCCAACGATATCTCGACACATTTGGACAAGACAACAAGGAATGGAGTACAGACGCCGTGAGGTCAGAATTTTCCAAGATTGTCTCCCATCTTCCTACCGCCAGTATGAATGTTTCGTACCTGGAAGACTCGATCCTAACGGTGGAGCTCGAACATAATAATTTCCCATTGACGAAAGAGTTCAAAATGTACTGTCCACATTTTCCCAAAGCCCAGAGAGAGTCTTGGTTTGTTATAGTGGCCGACGAAAGTACCAGAGAATTGCTCTTGCTTACTAGGGCAAGCCCCAAGATGGCTGGACGCAAAGGAAAGATTACTTGTACGCTCGACATAGACGATGAAGTTGCCGGAAGGGACGTCACTGTGTTGTGTATTAATGATGCAATGGACATCCAATATTCCAAAAAGTATACTCTTAAATAGACAATGCATTATTCGAAGAAATCATCTTCCTCTTGTATCTTGGTTTCGGGCGCATCAATTTCTTGATTATGGCCGCTATCAAAGTCGTGCTTGATGTCCACCGATTTACCTTGGAGTAAATCGTCCATGGAGAAAGGAAGCGTCTTGTCGTCAACTAACTTTTCTACTTTTTTGCGAAGCTCACGACGGCGGCTTTCTGTCTTTTCCAAACCTTTCTTTGCATTTTCGGAATCGGGGTTCTTTTCGGGCTGATGATTAGGATACAAGGAAATGTATTTTTCGGCTTTGGGAAAGAGAACCACGTATGCTACATCGATCTCGCAATGCCGAACCACCTTACGAGCCTTTTTAATGTCCTTCCGTTCACCAGTCTCCATCACATTTTGCAACTCTTTGCGTGCCTGTTTGAGTTTCCGAAGCGCCTTTTTTCGTTCGAAAAACCTAACCATATGGTACTTTTTGGCAATTTTTTGCGTCTTGTGGTCCTGCTGTTTGTTTGCTAGTTCAACTTTCAAAGCCTTGAGGGCACGTTCATTGTCAATTCTGATGTTGGCGGGCACATTGTCCTTTTTAAGCAACCTTTCAATGTCTCTTATCTTCTTCTTTATCTTGGCAGAGCCGGAGTTGTATATGTCTGCCAGTGCGGATGCCTGGCGACTAGAGGCGGACTTTGGCATCGTACAAGTCTTGATAATTATCTATGCACTGCGAATGCTCATCGCGATGAGCGGTGCTCATTCCTGCACGATCGCCTCCACCCAAAGGACGGTTGAGCGCAGCTTGCGACACAAGCTACAATGGGAATCTTGGAAAAAATAGCCCAAATTCAAGATGAACTCTCCAGAACCCAGAAAAACAAAGCCACAGAGTACCATATAGGGCTCTTAAAAGGAAAGCTCGCCAGGTACAGACGAGAACTATTGGAGCCACCTGCAGGTGGTTCGTCGGGCGGAGGACAAGGTTTCGAAGTTGCCAAAGCTGGCGATGCCCGAGTATCGCTTATTGGTTTCCCCTCGGTAGGAAAGTCGTCGTTTTTGAACAAGGTCACCAATACCAAGTCGGAAGCTGCCAATTACGAATTTACGACGTTGACGTCGGTGGGAGGAATCTTGGAGTATAACGGAGCCGAGGTGCAAATTGTCGATCTTCCCGGTATTATCAAGCAGGCTTCGCAGGGAAAAGGACGTGGAAAACAGGTTATTGCCGTGTCACGAACCAGTGACTTGATTATGATGGTGCTTGATGCTACCAAGTCGCACGACCAACGACAGATCTTGGAAAACGAATTGGAACTGATGGGCATTCGTCTCAACAAAGAAAGGCCCAACATCTCGCTCAAGTACAAGAAGACGGGAGGCATCAAACTCAATTCCATCAACCCTCCAAAGCATCTTGATGAAAAAGTGGTGGCCGGACTTCTCAAGGACTACAAGGTGCACAACGCCGATGTTCTCATACGAGACGAAAACGTCACCATCGACGACTTCATCGACGTCATCAACGAACAGCACATTTCCTACATCAAGTGCTTGTATGTGTACAACAAAATCGATGCCGTTTCGCTTGAAGAATGCGACAGGCTTGCTCGCGAGCCCAACACCGTGGTAATGTCGTGCGAGTTGGACTTGGGAATCGAGGACCTTAAAGAGGAGATCTGGCGGCAGTTGGGGCTCGTGCGGGTCTACACGAAACGCCGAGGCGTGGCGCCCAAATTCGATGAACCGGTGGTGGTTCGCAGCAACCCAACAGCAATGGATGTTTGTGACGCCATTCACAGGGACATGAAGAACCAATTCAAATACGCCCTAGTGTGGGGCTCCAGCGCCAAGCACTCGCCGCAGAAATGTGGCCTCAACCACCCGATCCACGACGAAGATGTGGTGCAAATCGTCACCAAGTAGGTGCCACCCACACACCACATCTGGAGATTTTCATCCGGTATATACGCGATATATAGTAATGGAAGATACCACCATACTCCCCGATATCGGTGAAAATGGGGTTTACGAGACGTCCGATGTGGACGAGCCAATTGACCTCGTTGAGAAGAATGAACATAACTCAGATATAGAATGCGATCCTGTTAGTATCGCCGATTCCAGGGCAAACTTCGCACCACGAGTTCTCGAAGCAAGTTGGACTGTTGATTTCCTGGGTTCTGCAAACCAAAACGACCTTTATTCGTCCGGATATCGGGCAGCCAGCGTCAAGGAAACCCCTAAAGCGCGTTTGGCTCGTATAGAACGCGAATTGTTAGAAATCAAAGACGAGTTAAACGATGAAGATCACCAGAAATGCAATCTGCTTCATGAATATGTGACTCATGCTAACGCAAGAGAGAAGAATGGTCATTGGAACTACGTTAAAGAAGCGTTTGAGCTTTGCAGACCTGAAGTGACCACAGAAAATGATCAATCGACTCCTACGGTTATTGACCACAGCTATATTTTGGCTCTCGAAGAAAAGATTACATACTTGGAGAATGCAGTTGGAAGCGGGAATTTCAACCTCTCCGGAGTGATCGCGGACCTCAGAAGAAAAATTGAGATGGCTAGCTCGACTCTGTTTGAACCATTACAGAAAAATATCAAACAGTTGAATGTCGATCTCGAACGATTGTTAGAGCAAAAGAAACAGCTCAACATCCTCACAGAAGATAGTTTTGTTGAAAGCGACGACACCTCCAAATTCGAAGAGCTCTACAATGCACTCCCAGAAATCAATCGCACCGCGGCAATGGTTCCTGGTATAATAACAAGACTCAAATCTCTTTCCAATGTTCACGCCGATATCGGTAGCACGGTATTGTTATCTAGCACAATTGACAATGTGATACAAGATATGCAAAAAGAGATGCAAAGCTGGAAAACCTCGCTACAAGAGACCAACACCAATCTAGAAGAATACGCAAAAGTGTTTGAACAGAACAAGGCCGATGTGCTCGCTAGTTTGAGCCGATGGACTCTTTCGCCTACAACTGCCGTCCGCGACGCTCGCTGACACCTGCCGTTAGTTACCCCCACAAAATGGGTATCGCACGTCCGCATGGCCGTATATATAGTATCGGGGTGATTTATTTGGAAATTGCAGAAAATGTTGCGTTCAAGAGCTATTTTGACGTCTAGGTTGCTCAAAAGTGCCGTAACCAAGCAGAGATTTGCGGTGGCCGTGGCAATTAGTTCCAGATCAAAATCACAACTTGCGCATCCTCGTATTCCTCCCGTGAAAAATGAACCTGTCAAAGATTTTGGTTTCAATGATCAAAAAGATTGGGATTTGTTGCGTGCCTCCATCACAAAGCTCACCGACAATGGTCCATTGGACATCCCTGTGGTTATCAATGGCAAGAGAATCCACAACAGCGATGTCTTGCCTCAAGTGAATCCTGCCAAGCACAGCCAAGTCTTAGCCCAAGTATCCCAGGCATCTCCTGAAGATGTAGCGTCTGCGGTAGAGGCTGCTAAAGCTTCCAAGGAAAAGTGGGCTGCTATGCCTTGGACAGACAGAGCTGCGATTTTCTTGAAGGCTGCTGACTTGATTTCCACCAAGTACCGTCACGATATGTTGGCGGCCACCATGTTGGGACAGGGAAAGAATGTATTTCAAGCCGAGATCGATGCAGTGGCTGAACTCATTGACTTCTTCAAGTTTAACGTCAAGTATGCTGAAGAATTGTATCACCAGCAACCAGTGGAGTCTGCTCCAGGGGTATGGAACCGGAGTGAATACCGTCCATTGGAGGGTTTTGTGTACGCAGTTACTCCTTTTAACTTTACCGCCATTGCCGGTAACTTGGTGGGAGCACCAGCATTGATGGGTAACACCGTTGTGTGGAAGCCATCAGCTACTGCCGCATTATCCAACTATCTTCTTTTGACTATTTTGGAAGAAGCTGGGCTTCCTGCTGGAGTGATCAATTTCGTTCCAGGAGAGCCAAATCAAGTCACAGAATCGGTTTTGTCAGACAGAGAATTTTCCGCTTTGCATTTCACTGGTTCTACAGATGTGTTCAAGAGCTTGTACTCCAAGATTGCTCAAAATCTTGATAACTACCGCGACTATCCAAGAATAGTTGGAGAAACCGGTGGAAAAAACTTCCACTTGATTCACCCATCTGCTTCTATGGACCATGCTGTTCTCTCTAGTTTGCGTGGAGCTTTTGAATTCCAAGGTCAGAAATGTTCAGCATTGTCTCGTTTGTACGTTCCTCAGTCTATGTGGCCCGAATTCAAAGAAAAGTTGGTGGCAGCCATGGCCAGCATAACCCAAGGTAACTGCACCGATACCGCCGCCTTGAACTCATTCATGGGACCAGTTATTCACGAGCAATCGTTCAACAAGTTGTCGGGAGCCATAGATCAAGCCAAGTCTGATTCTGAGCTCGAAATCATTGCTGGAGGAGTTTACGACAAGAGCGCAGGCTTCTTTGTGCTGCCCACATTGGTTGAGACCAAAAATCCAAACCATGAGTTTATGACAAAGGAATTTTTCGGACCACTCTTGACGGCTTATGTATACCCCGATGCCGAATACAGTGGTATCATGGATAGCATCGACCAGGGCACCAAATATGGATTGACTGGAGCAATTTTTGCAACCGATCGCGAAGCCATCAAGCTTGCTGAGGAAAAATTACGCTATTCTGCTGGTAACTTCTACATCAATGACAAGTGCACTGGAGCTGTGGTTGGACAGCAATGGTTTGGAGGTGCTAGAATGTCCGGAACCAACGACAAGGCCGGCTCAGGAAACATCTTGACCAGATTTGTTTCGGTGAGAAACATCAAGGAAAACTTCTACGAGTTGACTGATTTCAAGTATCCATCTAATTATCATTAATATGTTCATATATTCATTGCTTATAATGCCCGTACTGCTGTCCACCATACCCTCCATAACCAGGACCCGGCATGGGACCTGGACCTGGACCTGGCATGGGGCCCGGACCCGGACCCGGCATGGGACCAGGACCCACCAGAGAACCGAAACCTGGCGGTAAACCATTTACTATACGGCCCAATCCCAGACATACAGGACACAAATCTTGGTCCAAAAACACCATAATCCTTCCAGTGCCGCGGCACCTACCGCAAAGAATTCCGCCTATCCTAGGGTCTCCGGGCTGGAGGTGCACAGGAGCTCCAGGAGGACCACCGGGATAACCAACAGGAGCAACGATGGAGGTATTGGTGGTGGTTCCAAATAGTAAGTCGAGGGGATTAGAGTATACTGACATTGCGGGTAAATTATTGCGAGCGCTAAATCTTTCCCAGCAGTCTTTGCAAGAGAGGCCGTTTTTGCGCTTAATACCAGTATTATGGCACTTGTCACAGAAGAAGGTTCTCGGATATTTAAATGGAAGTCGAGGATTGGGATTGTATGCATTGGTTCGAAGATAGAATTTATCCCAGCAGTCACGGCAAGCCTTTCCATTTTTCTCTTTAAACCCTGTATTTTTGCATTTTCTGCAAAAATGGTTGGACGGGTAGTTAAATGGAAGCTGGCTGTTGTTGTTGTAGTTTGACGTCGATGACAGCGACAGTGCATGAGGTTGCTGCAGCGAATGCAGTTGATGCAGCGAATGCAGTGGCCGATGCGGAGGAGAATCCAGGGGCCGTGCAGGCGGGCGTGGAGGTGGCGCATACGAGCTGCCGGTCGATTGCAGCCCAACGGCCTCGTCGTAACTGGGAGGAAGGTCCGAGGACTTGGTCATGGAGTATGTCTTACGATCCATCAATTGCATCCGCACACCGGGATACAGGTTTGGAGGTGGCACCCACACACCCGCTGCTGCACAACACGAACCCGCGCAGCCACCGCCGCGTTGTTTCATGATCTGGCTTTCTGACAGGCAAAGTATGCATCGATTTTGACCGTGCAGCTGGCGCATCACTAACGCAGAATTCGGAGTCGGGTTTACCGCAGGGGGCCTCGGGCTCTTTTTGGTCGGCATATTGGCTTTTTTTGATGCTGCGCTTTTGGCGATGGGAAATATTCTCTTTGTTATCGGACTCATTTTAATTATTGGTCCGCAACGTACCATTGCATTTTTCTCCCGCCCTACTAAGATCAGAGGCACCGTGTGCTTCTGTGCGGGCATCTTGTTGATCCTAATGAAATGGTCATTTATAGGATTCATTGTGGAATCAGTGGGAATATTGGGACTCTTTGGTGATTTTTTCGGTACCATCATCCAATTTTTACGGTCAGTACCTTATATCGGAGACTTTTTGAGCCATCCGGCTATTGCTCCAACCATTGATAGGCTTGCCGGTATCAATACGTTGCCAGTATAGAACGCTTCTTGCATTAATAGTATTTATAACCTAGCTTTGGCAATTGCAAACAATGCGACATCTACATGGCGGAGCGCTACCAAGAGGTCGAGCTGGGGCAAGTCGTTGGTGCTGCCCATGCGAATATTAGTGTACTGTAGTCGTTTATCTTGGGAGATTTTGGTGGTGGTGTGTGGTCGAGGTCCTGCCCAAAGTCTGTTGATGGCTCGAAAATGAGGAAGCCAAAGTATTGCCAGCGGCAGCCCTATAGCGGGAACCAGGTCCAACTGACAGAGGCTGGAGTAAACGACAAGATCGATCGAGGGAAAACTAGTCAATTCTTCACCAAAGTCAATCACTAATATTTGCTGCGGATGGTGGAAAATGCTTATTTCCTTGACTACATCATCCACAGAAATGCCTGGCGAAGGCGACATGAACGACACACGCCCAGAACCACTGAGACCACTTCGTAGTGACTTCATGAGTAGTATAGGATGGTAGATATAGCCCAATGTGTTGGTGTTCGTGGCAGTGGTAGTGTGCACTTTTAGTAGCGGACGAGCTGGTAAATCAGGGTACAATGGCTGGGAACGGCTCAAATTGGCCAGGCTTATGGGGACCACATGCAATTGGCTTGCCAAAGTATTCAAAATTTCGGTTACAACATGGTGATGAAATGGTTGCGATCCAATGGTGGAAACTCCACACCAGGGTGAGTTCTTGAATAGTGAACGACGCTGCTCAATGATGTTCACGGCGACAGAAGTGCTCCTGCCGGCATTGCTAGTCAATATTGCATGGGCTGACAAGTACGAAACCAAGCTGCACGGGTGGGATAGTACAATGATCATGGAGGATTTTGCTATAGAATGCCCCGCGCAAAAACTTCCAACCAAGTCCGAGATAGTTTAGTGGCTAGAATTACCGCTTGTCGCGTGGTAGACCGGGGTTCAATTCCCCGTCTCGGAGCATTTCTGCGCAAATGGTTTAGTGGTAAAATCCATCGTTGCCATCGATGGGCCCCCGGTTCGATTCCGGGTTTGCGCATTCTTTTTTCAATCCATTTTCTTTTTGATCCATTGTTCTTACATGTCCCGACGTAACGAGATCAAGCAGAAGCAAGCTATCCAGGCCCAGATCCAGCTTGCGTTTTCCAATTCGGAAAAAAAAGCCGCCTCGTGGCTTGCTCCTCTGACAGAAACCACCGAGCTGAATTCAACCTACTTGGATCTTCCCATCGTCCCTCCTGGTGCTGGTCTCTCCAGCTTGGAAGAGTCACCAGGAAACATCCGGGACTTTATAGAAAGCGACTCTACAAAGCCTACGAAGTTGCGCCCGTCAAAACCTCACCAACAAACCAAGGCAATGTCTGCACTCACCAACAAGATGAGAAGTGAAAAGAGAGATAAGATTCAAAAACGACTAACCACGAAACCACCCACCAAACCAGTAAAGAAGGAAGATAGTGACAGCGACAGCGACGAAGACAGAAAGATCAGGAACCTGCGAACGGTGAAAAAAAGTATCAAAAGTAAGCGTCCGTTCTGAAATCAAGGCGATTAATTGAGAGACGATTGAACAAGGATGAGCAAACTAGGTCTAGGCAAGCAACAGTTGTTAATGAGTCCCATGCTAAAGTAATATCGATCTTCTAGAAGAATGCCCATGTAGATAGCCTCTAGATACTGGAAGAGGACATTTATAGTAAGAGAAAGTTACCAGAACCTACTCTACCTTTATGGCCATACCTACATATCAAAACCTCATCACTTTTATTCATCTATTCATCAGACATTTATAATACATTCTATGTCGTAAGCGTAACTATTGGTCTACCCGTTGTCTCCTATAGTTTTGTTCTTCACTACTGACACTGCCGGTGCTGCTGTTCTCTTCGCTTTCGTTAATGATGGAATTGATGTCGGATAAGCGAGAACTGGGTGGAGGCTTATCAACCAAAAGCGATGTGATCGACACCCGGGACCGCTGATCTTTGACATCTATTTGTCCATACGAGTAGCGAGAGAGAGGCGACAGTGTGTGAGATCGTACCTTCTGGTACCCATGAGAATGTGTAGCTTGTAAAGATGATGTCCTTGGATGTGGTGATTGTATGGCGGGCCGCTTGTGCACCTTGTTGGGGAAAGTTGCTGGTGGAGTAAGGCTGCGCACAAGATTGGGGCGAGTGGTCGTTGGTGGAACCTCTGGAGTCTCATCCATGGCATCTGGTGACACTTCTATACTTCCCACCATAGGTTTCGATCGTGTTCGTTCCGCGTTGTGATCTTCAGGAATATCATGAGGGCCGATCAGAATGCTTGCTTTGGTGGATTCTACCCCGGCGTAAGAAATGGATCCAAAAGACGAGTTTCTCGGAAACGAAGAGTCCGACGATATGGAAGACGACGCAGAAAAGATTGAATTATACGACGACTGCGAATCGATGGAATTTTTTTGCAGCGTCAACAACGGGTTTGCGTGGAGCTCGACGAGCGAGGGTCGAAGCCGGTCAAGGAGCGTTATCGGCAGCAGTTTGTTGGAGGATTCGTTGCTCAAGCTGGAAGGAACGCTGCGCGACACCAAATCGCCTGGACCGGGCGAGCTGTTCCTGGAAGAAGAAAATGAAGCAAGCGAAGATGGAGGTGGAAGTTTGATGCGGCCGGGGGTGGATTGTGAGTTTGGATGTGACCGCGGGTGGGACGCCATAGGACCAGAAAGCGAGCCTGGAAGCGACCTTGACTGGGTCCCCATAACCGGCACAAGCGCGCCGGAAGGAGTCACTGGGCGTTGAACTTGATGGGGGTATCCATGCATCGTCTGATGTTGCTGGTGCTGTTGGTCCACTATGTGTTGCGGGTGCTTGACGAACGTGCCTGAAGACCCAGAGGGAGCCAAAGGATCATATAAAAGAGACGATTTTCTGCGACGAGGCTCATCGTCTTGCGGGTCCCAAATTCGCCTAAACTGAAGATTTGGAGCGTATGGCTGGACGTATTTTGCTCTTTCTTCAGCCTCTTCTGGCTGCGGTGTGCCTTCACGCTGGCCGTAAATTTGGTCAGCTTGAGCTGGAGGCTGCTGGATTGAGTGGAACGAACCCGGAACCTGCGATCCCACCGTGGGGAGAACATAGTATGGATATCCAACCGGCAGCGGATGTGGTTGCTGTGGATGTTGTAGCAGCTGGTGCTGAGACAATTGCTGAGGATGTTGGGTTAATTGCAGTTGTGGTGGTTGTTGCATATACTGGTGTGGGTGGGAGGATGGAGGAGGATGGGGAAATTGATGGTATCCGTCATAAGTAGGAGACGGCGTTGATGTAGGTATCAAATAGTTGGATTCATGGTCGGAGAAGTTGCTCCGAGAACTGTTGGACGAAGACCTCCGTTTGATATAAAGCAAAGAGCTTTCATCATTCTTGCGAAACTTGCCGCTTGAATGTTTGAATTCCCAGATAGGCGGTTGCGAATCGTCATCATCCTGTTTGTGGGCGTGAGGATCCGACACCTTGTGGAACCCATACATATGAAGCTGACGAACGAACGATGCCACATTGCCATGTTTAAAATACCGAGTTAATACCGAAGCAAATTCTTTACCCGGAAAAAGGGCAAAAGTATTACTATGTTCGCCTCCCGTCCACCATATCAACTGTGAGAGACTTTCGTCGTTCAACATCGAGTACAACTTGTGCACAAATGCATTCTTTTTCACTGGAGGGTCGGCTCGTTTGCTCATGGCGGATATTGCTGGCGACTAAAAATTGGCGCAGTTTGCCCGGATGGGCTATAAGGAATGTAGCGGCACAGGCAAGACTTGATGGGCCGAGAAGGTGTCGTGAGAAGTACAAATGACTGTTGACGGCTCTGTGATGCTCTAAGGACGAACTTGTTTGAAATGAAAACCTGCCACTATGACGTTTATCGTTTGCAGAAAGACGAAAAAATGGTTCGCGGCGTTTTATGCAGTATATAATGCTCCATGCAAGACCTGCATGCGGCTTGCTGCAGCACAGTTGACTTAAACGGTGCGATGTCGGGGAATTGACAGTTGTCCGAGGCCCTCTCTATTAAGATCATCGGCGAGGGGTAGTTGAGAACTGGCAAGGGATTGTGACATCGGGGAAACCGGCCCGACGCGTAAGATTGTACGGCAATTTAATCTACATTAACAGTATTTCAAACTTTATTCAAACTTTATTCACGAGGCGGAGTGTCACGCCATGACAAAATTATGTTCATGTTGCTCGTGTTTTTCTCTCCCCCGGGGGAGGTGAGGCTTCTAATGTTTTGAGTTTGACGCTGATATACGTTTGCATTTTCCATCGATGATTTTTTTTTCTTGCAGTTTCGATGCACCAATTGACGCATGATATTTGCTGTTATCGGAATCGAGAATATCAAGGAACTCCGCAATTATCAAGCTTCACCCAATCCTTACTCGATGATAAAAATAATTTCGGGCACCCCCCCTCAATACCTTATCGTCCCCTACATACGTTGGGAGCTTCTGAGCCTCGGAAATTACCCCACGCGCATGTTATAATAGACGGAATGTACTGTGATTTCCCCAAGCGGCTCCGCCGTTGTTGGGCATCGCAACAAAAATGAATTTTTTTTCGGCCACGATGCGACTGGATTTGACGTCATCAATGCTGCACATTAGGCGTTATTATTGTGCATTGCGTCAACGTGCGTCATGCAATATGCGGGTGGGTGCGCATGAGGAGATCTCTCTTTTCTCACTTATCTAGGGACACCAGGTCAATTAGATAGTTGTAATTGTAATACCGCAGAGAAGATCGGTCAGTCTTATCATTGGCGTCGTCTATATAGTTAGCTTTTTGGAAGCTCGTTAATTGAAAAAGAAAAGCTGTTTGTTGTGTCTCGCCTTGCATTTAGCCGCAGTATTCTCCTATTTCTTTCGCTTCACGACTATTTCGCCACGCCTTGTGATTATTGGATCTTGCCGCCGCTTTCGCAGTCTTTCCTTTGTACCTCACTATATCGTTCCTATTGTAATTCGCGTAATAATTCTAGATGCTCCAACTCTGCCTCCAGCTCATGTTTGGCTCAAGGACATATTTACCTCACATATTGGAGTACTAGTTCAATATAGAAAATAAAACTACGAGCTATTAGGCCAAATGTGATGTCGGTGAGGAGAGTCGACGTTGCAAATTTGGTTGAAAGAGAATCAAGTGAAAGTTTATTTTGTTCGATGGCTGCGGTCGTTGCCAACTGGCGTTAAAGTTGCGCCGTTTAACTTGCTGCATAATCAATGCAGTTCCTCGCGACGATTCTTCGTTAATCTCGGTAAATGTTGCTCAATGTTCTATGTTCGCTGACGATTCGACAAGCGCAACCTTTGCGCCGCGCGACGTACGCACTGGTACTAGCAAAAAGTCATACGATTTCCATGGCGACAACGTTTGAGGCGAGACAGTGTTCATGTTCTATGCAGTGTTCCAACACTTGCAGTTGTTTCACAAATGCAAGCCTGAGTGGAAGAATATGACGCGGAACGGGCGATCGAATCGGAGCTTCGTCAATAAAAATTTATTGTATAAACCATGAACGTAAAGTAGAAAGGAGATTTTCATGCACTTATTTCTATTTTCCGTAGTCTGAATGCTTCAGCATCTGGCTTCACGATTCCTCGAAGCTATATTTAGACAGCACTAAAGTAATACATTTACATCTCTTATCCATGCCGCCAAGCAACATTCCCACAAACACTTTGCGAGTCGTCGTGGTCCCAAAACTCTATCAAGTATCTCTTGCCTCGAATTTCAACGATATATGTTGAAAATAACTACGCTACTTGTTTCGGCCGTAGAACCTCCTATATATTTCTGTCACTTGAAACATTGCTTTGGCAAGAAATGGCAATAATAAGCGACAGAGTTCTTAGTCAAGTAAAGTGCGTTGGATATAGCAGAATGACGAACATAATTTATTCTGATGAATATTGTTTTCTTTACCGTCTAGAAGCCTGTTGTGCTTCTTCTTTTCTTGTGCATATTTGACAGGAGCCGCACGGATCTTGGCCGAAGACCCGCCGACTCAGCAGCACGGTTACATTGAAAATGCTTTTTACATACATGTGATTTAATTTTACGAAACACTATTTCTGCTCCGTCGCGTTCACTTTCCATTTGGATGGACCCCGCAAGGTTGTTTGGCCGTTTTGGGCAATGTCTGGGAATCTGGGACCTCCCTAATATAGTACCACCAAATCTCAGTGCTTGTTTCTGTTCCGAAGTAAAGACCGCCCACTCAACATATCTCCTGCTTTAGCCATTTCTCCCCAATGCACCGAGCGACCCTTCCGTAATTCAATATCTGCTTCATTTTCGAACAAGTCTTCGATGCTGGTGAACTCGATGCGAGCTCCAAGAATGCCAATTACTACGGCGCTAGCAGGAAGGCTGCTTGACTTCAGGTCTCGTAAAAGCTCCTCTGTTTTCTTGTACATGTTGGCAAGCTCCATATCTTCATCGACTTGGCGCAAATTGCTGTTCCACTGTTCGATGAACTGCACAGACTTAACCAGTAATCTCACCGAATTTACTCTATCGACCGAAGATGGCCCGAAACCCTGTTGAACATGACCAGGGATAGCAGTCCTGGTTTCAAACCGACCCTTGGCAGCTTCCTTGATCATATCAGCAATCAATTCAGTGGTGTAGACCGAAGATGCTTGCTCGTTACGAATGATCATTTTACCATTGTGGTCCTCACCGCGATCATCTTCGAACACTTCGAATAGAAGCTGAATGTCTTCCTGAAGCGTACGCAAGTTTATCCGCGATTCGGGAGTGTAGGTGGCTATTGAGCCAGTTACCAAACCACAGTACGAAGCAACGAATCCAGAATGTCCGCCTTGAACTTCAACCACGAAAACTCTTCTGCGCGACGACGATGCCGACTGCTTGACAGCATCACAGTATTTCACCAATTGGTTCAAACATGTGTCACTTCCAAGCGAATACTCGGTACCTGGAACGTTGTTCGATACAGTAGCGGGAACAACCACCATGGGAATGTTGAACACAGGGTAATCTCTCTTCTTACTGTCCAATTGATGCAATGCAGTGAAACCTTCAAATCCTCCGATAATGATTAAACCATTGAGACGATACTTTTGGAAATGGTACGCGACAGTTCCAAAATCTTCACTAGGTAAAGATCTGTTTGTGCCGATTTCCGATCCTCCTTTGTTATGCCAGCCTTCAACATCTATCCAGCTTAAAGGCTTCGCGACACCGCTGTTGATGAAACCAGAAAATCCATTTTGAATGGCATAGAGCTGATGCCCTTTCGCCAAACAGTACAACGCCGCTGCTCTTGTTGCAGCGTTGAAACCTGCAGAAGGAGCTCCAACATGAACAATACCAATGTTGAGTCTCTCTTTTTCCGGGAGGATATGCGAGCCGTCGTCGTGAAGAGTTGTACTCAAATAATTTTCATACGCATCAGCAAATTGGCTATCACGCAAGTCCATTGCACGATCAAAGTCCTTGTTCTCGATAGCTTCAGCCACCGATTTGGTGGCCTTTACTGCGTCCATCAAGGGCAGACGCACGATTTTGTTTTCGACAATTCCAATCATTGGAGAAGGAATATCAGGCGACGCTTCCAAGACAGCTTTGATGGCCTCCACTCCTTGCAATGTAGCAAGCATTCTATCGTAAGCCACGGCGGTACCTCCTCTTTGCACATGGCCCAATATGGTGGTTCTGGTGTCCAAGCCAAGATCAACTAATACTTGTTTGACGTCATCGGAACTAATGGGGTTCAACTGGTCGTCTATAGCTCCTTCGGCTACTATAACGATGGTCTTCCGCTTTCCCTTTTGTCTATGGCGGTGACAAGCTTCTGTCAATTCCTGTTTCCATTGGCCTGCTTTGGGTGGTCTTTCTGGAATGAAGATAAAATCGGCTCCGGTCGCAAGACCAGACATCAACCCCAACCATCCACAGTGTCTTCCCATAACCTCCACGACGAAGGCTCGAGAGTGCGACAGCGCCGTGGCGTCGATATAATCTACCATTTCAGTTATACGTTCCAACGAGGAGAACGCACCAATGGTGGCATCGGTCTGCGACATGTCGTTGTCAATGGACCCCACCAATCCCACAATTGTAAGATGTTTATAAGGTTCCACTTCTTTCTTGGTCAATTTGCCCGTGTCGATAAGCTCCTGGGTCAACAGCGGCCATTCGGACCGGAACAAGTCTGCACCAGTAAGAGAACCATCACCTCCACAGACCACCAACGCATCAATACCATTGCGAACCATATTGTAAGCGGCGAGCAACCGACCGTCTCTTTCACGGAAGCGAGCGCTTCTGGCAGTTCCAATGTTGGTACCGCCAAGAGAAAGATAATTACGCACGTCGTTCCACTCCATTTGCTTCAACAAATCTCCGCCTTTCACCAATCCTTCGTAACCTTCGTACACAGCAAACACATCACACCCATGGTAAATACCGGCCCGCACCACCGCACGGACGGCGGGGTTCATGCCTGGAGCATCACCTCCGGAAGTCATGATTGCTACCTTCTTTTTCTTGACTAGTTCTTCCACCGGCGCATCTGCTAGTGAGGATGTGCTCTGTTTCATAGAGGCGAGAATTTTCTCCTGTTTCTGACGAAGATACTCCTCGGCGGACGAATAGTGTTGCTGTGAGAATGGGTTTTCTGCATTGCTGAAAAGAAGAGTGTTTCCAAGTGGGTCAGTGGCCTGGTACAAGTCATCGTCGAGTTGCTTGACGTCAATGCTGGCCTTAATTTTGGCGAGGTCAGTAGAGAAGAAGCCCAATGTCTGTGAATTGGCCCTGGACGAGCCGGTGGAGATCTGCAGGGACGCCGGGAGTCTAATCTTGATCACAAACAGCTGGGACAACTTGGCACTTTTGTCGCCAGTATAGATTGGAAGTTCCTGCCAGGGAATCAAGCAGCCATTCTTGTCGGTATCTTGAAGAGGGAACGATTCAAGCCAAATTTCCCGGACAGAATCGCTGGAAACTCCCAAATGGTACTCGGGACTGGACGAGAAACCGGCGGTATTTTTGGAATAGGATCTAGTAAGACGCAATCCAAGCGAAGTGTAGAACTTGCCTGTCGCCTCAAGCTCGGCTGGGTCTGAGGCGACAAACGAAATAGAACTTATGCCGTTGACAGATGGCATATTACAGCTCCAAGATTATCCGAGTGGGATAAAATAGTGGTCGTGGAAAACGCCAGAGGAAAAGCCGCAACCGATGCGGCGGGTCAGCCGATGGGAATCAGTACCAAAGGAAAGCCCGGGGTTTAGTTGCGGAACTTTTGTAGCGAATGGCGGCGGTAGCAGCAGCAGAAGTGGAGCAGGGAGTGGTCACTTCCAAAATTTCCACCATGGTTCCTGGCGCTGAGCTGCCTGTCTTGTCTGCAGTACCCAGATCCTCGACCGATGAACAAAGTTGCGGAACCACGGCTGCAACTTCCGATGCATCAGCTGATGGTGTGTTCCACGAGCCATTGACACAATTGTACGAGTACGTGATTTCGGCCGAGTAGTCCTGGACCACAAGGTTTCGTACGGTCATTGTAAATGGTACCTCGTCGTAGTTGGTGTATCCGCCTGCCCACTGGGTGGTCCAAGGACTGAGCTCGGAGTCCCCTCCGGCCCAGAGACTGAAATGTATGTTCACTGGGGACGTGGGGAATCCGTGCGGACTTGTGTGTGGAACCTCTCGGTGCAAGGATTGGTCGATGTACCAGCGAATATGGTGAGGAGTCCATTCTATCTCGTAGCGATGGAATTGAGGCTCGGGGTTGATGGTGTGGGACATGCCTCTATCGTAGTTGGAGACGTTTCCCTTGACGAAAAAGTTGGTCTGCGCTTGTGCCATATCGCCGCCTAAAAGCTCGAGGTCGATTTCGTCCAAATCGTCGCTGATGAGGTAGAATGCCGACACAATGCCTTGCCCGATAGCTCTTCTAATATCCACGCCTACCTTTCCGTAGTAGATATAGAGCGGTGTTTGAATGTGGGGGGAGTCGCCTCGGGTGAAGATGCTGAGACTCAAACCCTTTTCTGAATATTGCAAGTTTTCGTCAGACCCAAAGAGCAGCGATGGCTCTGTGAGCTGCTCGTACAAATACGGACCGTAGTTCTGGGCAAAAAGGTCGGCGACGTTACTGACATCCCACCAAGGCACACACGAAGTCGTCATGGCACTACAGTATTGCACAAATAGAATGTCGGCTAAAACTCGACCAATGGTCGGAAATTTCAACTGGCTCAGGTCTGATTTGTCTTACAAATTGGAATGGGTCTCTAGTCTGTCCGCTTTGTATTCGTATTACCGCAATTGATATCTCAAGTGCACTTCTTTTGCACCCGCGCCGCGCAATCTACATGTCTGTCTCACCACCGGATGCCTATGGGGAAGTCCATAGAACCATACTAACCCACGTCAGAGCATGCAAGGTGATCGGCCGAGTGCAGTTGGAAGCGGACCTTCAGCAAATAGTGGCTGCTGTATCCCAAACCACAGATTCAGGCGATGACTCTGATCAAGCAAAAATTGACGATTTCATATCCACCATCAATTCTCGAATCACCAACCATGGCATGAAGATTACACAGTCCAGAAGTCAAGTGACCAACGAAACCTACTTCCTTTTCGTTAATACGTTGTCTGATGACATTATAAAAACCAACTCCACCTATTCGGTCGGTGAGCTCGATGCCATCAAGAAGTTGATAGACGAAATTTTTGAATCCGGTCTTTCGTACTCGATAGGCTTGGTACCAGCAACTCAGGTTGTAGCTGCAACATTGAACAAACCCATGCGTGAAGCTGGCGTATTTATAGAAGACCTTGTTGATCAGGGCTGGTTGAACATCACTGTTCACGATCAGGTTATACTATCCATGAGAGGCCTATGTGAGCTTGAACGGTACTTGCTCGATCGCTACGGCATCACAGAGCAAGATGGGAGTGTCTACACCTGTTTTCAGTGTAAAGAAATTGTAACATTAGGAAGAAAATGTTGTCGATGTCACACTGCATTCCACTATAAATGTGGTGATGTGTGGCTAAAGAGCGCCAAGTTGGGTCAATGTCCCCGAGAAGGATGCGACTTCGATTGGAATAATGCCGCAGAAATAATTGGCGTAGACCCCGACTCCGTCATAGCGGAAGAGAATGTAGAAAGTGTATTATAAAAATTCCTCCGTCGCCTTTTATTCAAACTTATCCAAGTATTCAGCCTCTACCTCGTCAATGATGTCCCACACCATTTCTTCGACAATTCTATCTTCGTACCGGTCACTGAGTGGTTTATGGGCTTCGCTAATCGGGTACTTAAATTCTGGCCCAGGGTTCAAGCCAACAATGCCGCCTTGAAATACCGAAAGCATGGGATAGTATCCCAAGGTTCCATCGTCGGTGTAGTTGTAATTACTGTTTTGCAGCTGTATGGCATTGGGAAAAATGCTGGCAGCTTCATCCTCGTTAAACGTGGGCAAGAATGAGTAGAGATTTTCAAACATCACCCCGACCTTTTCTCCATTCTTAAACACGACGATCTTTGAGTCTGGGATGGTGGGTATCTGTGCTTGCATGTTGTTTATCGATTCTAAGATGGCCTTTTCACCGAACACCGTTACTGGGTTGAGAAGGTGGTCCATCGCCTTGTTGGTGGTGTACTCGAACTGTTCGTAATACAAGCTGTTCTTGTACTTTATAGGAATCTGGTCACGAACAATGTTGCCAAACGTATTCATTTCAACTGCTGTTTCTGGGTTGGATACTTTGGCCTTGGACTTTTTTCGTTTCTTCTCCTTATAGGCATCGTCGCCCTTTTGCGGTATATGCTTTTTTTGCTGTGCATCGAATTGTTCAAGGTACAGCTTGTGCTGGTCAAGCAGGGGAAGCTCAATCAACATTCCAATGGTGTCGCCCGACTTGAACCCGGTATCCATAAAGTGCTTTGGTCTGCTCAAGTTGAGCTTCTGGCCGGTGACATCTCGCAAGCCATAACTATATCCATCAAACCCAACTGGAGCCTCGAGACTGGCCTCTTTCCGAGCTAACCCTACTCGAACATGCGCCTTGCTGTCGTCGTTTGAACGAACAACATTAAATTCCATGTAGTACAGTCCTTCTCGGACCCCGACATTAGCTCGAGCCGATCTCCATCCAGCGTTAGTCGAAACCGTAGCCAAGTTCTCGCTGAAAACAATTCCCAGAGCCCGGTCAAAGTAGCTGGGCCGTACCTGGAACGGCGGGAGGTCTGTCGTTGAATATAAATTGGAAGGAAATATAGGGTTGGGTCGACACGGCTTGTACTTGTAACCCCGCCTATTGATCGGTTGATCCTCCGATTGCAAGAACCCGTCACCCACAGAGACAAACTGAGGTGCTCTATTGTCATTAATGCCTATGTCGTTTTGTTGAAAGGGAATAGGTTTGAGCCGTGGTTGCACGATAACATTATGTTCTTTTTGAAGAAGCTGGCCCTTTGATTGGGTTTTGTGTCTCGATCGGGTTGAGATGCCTTGGTCTAGAGGAATGGCTTCTACACTTTCCTCCTTGACCTGAGGCTCAATGGATGCTAGCACTTGCGGCGAGCTTTCTCTATCTTTGTGCTCCATGGTAACTTTGAAAATCGCATTCGCTATTTAAAGGCGCGCAGAAAACCTGGAGTAGAACTATAAATTAATCGTATATATCGTCACAGTTTCTTAATACCAATCTTTTTCCAGAAAGATTTTTTGGGTTTCACCTTTTGGCTGGAGCTGGAAGACTCGCGGGAGCTCACCGCACTCACCTTGGAGGACGTGGAAGATTTTATCTTTTCCAACTTTTTGGAGTTTCGTATCTCTTCGTTTTTCTTTTCTTCCACTGGATCGTACGAAATCAATGATTTGACCTTGTAGGCCCCTTCTCCGTTTGTACGTGCCAACAGGCTGTTGGACTGCGATTTATAAATCGAGTGGATCTTACTATTGAATTCCACCGAGTCGTCAAACTTGATCGAATTACCCTCCACGTCTCTACTCTTTAATGTTTCGAGATAATTTCTAGAGTCTCCTAGGGAGCGATCTGAAATAAGGATGGCAAGGTCTTGGAACCTGGTTTCCGCGTCTGACTCTCGAATGCTGTTGACCGCGTTAAGAAGACTTGTTTCCAGCTCGGTCTTTCCTGAAAACGACTTGACGTCAGATTCAAGCGAATCGTCGTCGGAGGAGTTTTGTGAAATCGAACTTCCCTTCCTTCTTTGACTGGCAGCCCATAAGCAGCACTTGTTACCAACTAGAATAACAGGCACCGTCGAGTACTTGACAAGGTAGGAACTAAGTTTGATTAGGTACCGGTCGCTGATCTTGGGACCTCCAAATGGACGATTTGGGGGTGGTGACGTGGGTACTGCAGAAGAGGCTTTTCTGACTCGAAGGGGATACTTGAAGTTGAGATTTGTCGAACGGTTCCCCACCACCACCAAAGTGGGATGATATTGGTTGTAGATTTTGGTGAGGAGCAACTTCATACCTCGAAGTTGGGTTTTCGTGGTCATTGCATTCATGGGAGGAGGTTCTAAAACGAATTCCACCGTGATTTTGAGTTTCAATTCTTGCGAAGGAAGTATCCTTATAATGTAGTTTAGTATATTTTCACATTTTCTGTAGTATGTCAAGTCCTCCGCCAGAGAGCTGCCCCTGCGTTTTTCACCAGAGACGGCGGTTTTCGTGGGGAGAAGCGCTGTCACCACCAAATAGTCACCGTTCTGTAAAAAGGTGGGTATGTCCGTTCCGGGAATTGGCGTGACGAGCCAATCAAGCGAGTTCCACGAATGCTTCCGTCCAGAGATAATGGTCAAAAGAGTACGTTTTGACTCCACGAGTTCATAGTCGGTATGTTTCAGAGTCAAGGAGATGGACTTGTAGTTGTTCTCGTTGGAGGATGGGTACACCAGTCTGGGGGCAGACGAGGCGGCGGACGCACCCAGCACCGAAGTGCGCTTCGCAGGAAGGTAATATGTGGTTTGCAGGTCAAATTTAAATTGGTCCACCAGGGACACTTTTGGCTTTGTTGTGGCGAACTGCGGATCCAATGCCATCAATTCTTCGTCGGTCATCCCGGAGTACAGTTTTCGGCGAGCAGGAGGGACGTTTACTGGGTCTTCTTCGTCGTCTTCGTCGTCTTCGTCGTCGTCGATCGCAGACCCTTCCACATAGGCCAATTCCGATCTGGGGACATGGTCTGGTGGGTGGTCGGCCAAGTCGTTGAGATCGCCATGGTAGGAGATCCCTAGCGAGTCAGCATTCTCGATGTTGTACTGCAATTGCTGCTGAGAGAGTTTATTCTTCAAAATGGACTTGGAAGGAGGGTCAGGAAGTTTTGAGCGACGGCGCGAAGACACAAACGTAGCCGTCGAGTTATAGGCCTTGGAAATGTCATTCACAAGCGAAGTTCCATAACCGAAAGTCGGGTTTTTAAACGTGATTTGTTCGCCTGGGGCTGCAACTTTGGTCAAGGACGGGTCGATGGATTCGGGGTCTAGGTTGTTGAACGACACTCTCCGCGAGAAGGGAGAGGACGGCGGAATGTTAATGGTGGTCATGTGGACCACAAGGATGTATCAGGACCAGTAGGTAAAATTTACCAGCAAGGGGGCCTGCGTGTGGGGTGGTGTAGAGGGATGCCAAGACAGCGTGCCGCTGTGTGCAGGGAGACGTGGGACGAGCAAGCGGACCGAAATGAGGTAAAAACGAGGCGAAGCGCGCTAGGTCTTGGCGGGATATAATTAGACTAGACGATAAATGGAAAATGGCCGCTACAATAGCCACAATTCAATATATTGACGAGGTGCGCCTGGCGCCGCAACTGGCTTTCCCAGGGTGCAGGCTGCGGGGAACCCTGTAGAGGAAGCTTGCAACATGCGGCGGGGCTGGCGCGCGGAATTAGGGAGGATTGGGCGACCAGTGGGGAGCGGCGCGAACATTCGGTGCTTAAATAGCACGGCTGTCAACGATCTGTCAAGCCAGAAATGCCCAAGGGGCAAATGCCAATGGTATTGTGTGATGACGCAAATGCCCAATTACTATTCCACAACAATATAATGTCCTCATCTCGTCACTCTGGACATTGTTCTTTTCCTTCCTATTGTGCGACTGTACACGGCTAGCCTATCGCGCCGTCTTCGTCTGTGCTGACACCCAGAACACATCTAGACGCCGCACGTTCCACTTGCGGTGCGCAACTATATTCACAAGCCGAAAAAAAAACACGTTCGACATCGGCCACAATGACAGTAGATCCGTCCAATTGGTACGAAGACATCCCGGTGGAGGAATTTCGCCACATCAATGAAAAATCAGGCACCAATGTTCCGTCTGAGCTTCCTCAACGTGAACCCATTGGCGGGGTACAAATCCAGGCTGGTCCCATTTTAAGGTTGGCAGGAACCCTCGAAAACGGCACCAACAATTATCGCGGGTCCATTCTCTTGGTGGTCAAGGGGCTGGCGGAATCAACCCCAATTCCAAAGGTAACTTATAATGTCGGCCCCTCGACTTTGACCCCACATGAAAATCCACATATCGTCAGTGGTGAATTCCCCGGGGTCAATTTCCACTCAGAAAAAAACCATCACTTTTTCCGTTACGCCATTGACCTCTCGTTGGCTGCCCATGAACAAACCGTGCGCTACGCCATCAATGGCGTCTCCAAGTCGCAGTACCAATTTTTCATTCCTGCCGAATCGCAGTCTATGAATGTAGTGTCGTACTCGTGCAACGGTTTCTCTTTGGGTACAGACACCGCGGGGTTCACGTCGTCTCTCTGGTACGATGTGTTGAACAAGCACAAGAAACTGCATTACCACGTGATGCTTGGCGGCGGAGACCAAATATACGCCGACTCCATCAAGAAGCACTCGAAATCGCTCCAAAAATGGATCGAGCAGTCCAGCCACCAAAAGAAAAGGGAGATGAAGGCTACTGCCGAAGACATCGAGGATTTTGAAAACTACTACCTCAACCATTATTTGGCGTGGTTTGGTCAAGGTTACTGGGCTGGCACCAATGGAAAGACACTTCAATCGCTCTTTCCAGCGGCTATGTCTATGATTCCCTCCGTCAACATTTATGACGATCACGATATCATAGATGGGTTTGGGTCCTATGACGACAGAACCATGCAACAGCATTTCTTCCTGTCGGTTGGCAATGTCGCCTACAAGTACTACATGCTCTTCCAGCATCAAATGTCACCAGACGAGAAATCCCACACTTCGGATCCGGCGTGGATTTTGTCGGACAAGCCAGGTCCGTTCATCCGTCAGCTTAACCATTCGGTCTACGTGAGATTGGGAAAAGAGATCTCGTTGGCTGGTGTTGATTGCCGTACTGAACGGAAATTCAATCAAGTGGTTGCAAATGCTTCGTACAAAAAAATCTTTGCCCGTTTAGAACAGGAACTCCAGGCCGCCCCCGAGGTGAAACATCTCTTGGTGATGTTGGGAGTTCCCATTCTCTATCCTAGACTCGTGTGGCTCGAAAAGCTTCTTACGTCGTCGCTTTTGAAACCAGTGAGAAAGCTTGCCGAGCGTGGTGTAATTAACAAAGGATTGGTCAACGAGTTCGATGGTGGTGTCGAGGTGCTTGATGACCTTAACGACCATTGGTGCTCCAAGAACCACAAGCGTGAAAGAAACTATTTGATGAGAGAACTCATCGAGTTCGGCGCCAAGCACGGAGTTCGTGTAACCATTCTTTCTGGTGATGTCCACTTGGGCTGTATTTCTCGAGTCAAATCAAAGTCCCATCATCTTCCTGGCGCCCATATCCTCTCTGGCACTGAGAAGGCCAAACAGGAAAACTTTGATATCGTTGAGCGCCCAGAAGAGGACCCCCGTCTTATATTCAATGTGATTTCTTCCGCTATCACAAATGCACCTCCTCCCGATGCCATGGCCTCGTTGCTCAACAAGAGACTGGGCATCCACCATTTCAACACTCACACGGATGAGGACGTGGTGCCTCTTTTCACCAAGAATCCAGATGGTAGTGCTAGAGACAACCATCAGTTCCTCAATAAGAGAAACTGGGCCGATTTGATTTTGGTGACCCAGTCGACGGCCAAGGATCAAGTAGGTGAAAAGCGGTTCCCCGGCCCAGTGGGCACCAAAATTGAGAGCCAGGTTGACAGTAGGCACACCAAGTACCCGGTTTTGGCCGACAGTCTTGTAACTACATTGCACGTTGAAGACGATCCCCTCGACTTTGACTGCAAGACCGCCGGCTACGAGGTGTTGATTCCGCCCTTGTCACAAAAGTACAAGCTTGATCGGGTTCCTATCAAGCACTTGACTTGAAGTATGTATTATTGCTACTATTTATTGAGTTGATTGATTTTTCGAATTGTATTTACATTCCGCGCATTTTGCAAAACCTTATTTTCGTTATCAATATCGTTATCCTGCCACCCTAAATTTATTTCTTATGTCCGACTCATCGCCCAAGAAGCAGCGACTCGCCAACGCTGCTTCCGCGAGCCCACTTCCGGCGTCCGCCGTGCGTCCGGCTGCAGCGTGTCTTCGTTGTAGAAGTAAGAAAGTCAAGTGCGACCAACGGTATCCTCGTTGTAGTCGGTGTGAAAAAGTGAATGCCGAATGTGTCGGGGTGGATCCCGCTACCGGCAGAGAAGTTCCCCGGTCATACGTTGTACATTTGGAGGAGAAAATCCGGTTTTTGGAATCGCAATTACTGGGATCGTCGGGCGAGATTGCACCCATGAAGCAAGAATTTAGTCCACCAGTCGATGTTTCCGGCGACCAAATATCTCCACATTCGGCCCAGAGTGAAGCGTCTGCATCCGAGCCAATCCCGTTTGCAAAACTCATGTCTACGGCGCTTAACTTTAAATCTGAAAAGTCCAAGTCCTGGTCCCAAACTCCTCCACAACTGACACAAATGGATCCTTCTCTGTCTTTGAAACACGAAAATGTTGCCCCGGCACTCCTACCTCCTAAAAGGACCGCTGAAGAGTTTTTAAAGATCTTTTTTGCACAATCCAATGCCCAGCTTCCCATCTTACATCGCGAAGAATTCATCCTGAAGTATTTTGTTCCTATTTACGGAGACTTGAGTCCACGAATTTCTCTTGCATCAAACTACTCGGCTATGAATCTACCTGCAAATACGATACGAGAGGAAGACACATGGTTCTACAAATACAAAATAGAGTTCAAGAAACTCATTGACGCTCGCTACGACCCGGCCACAATTGAGCGTCTTTTGGTTGCACCCGAGCAATACCACAAAGCATTGTTCTTTCTCAACATTGTATTTGCCGTATCGTCTTCGGTTCATCATCTTCAATATCCCAGCACCATTTCAGACTCCTTCAAAGTGGCGGCATCGAGATATGTCGATCCGGTTTACTGCTCCGCGGATCAACTAGAAACGTTACAAGGTATATTGCTATTGGCGCTCTTTGCCACGATGAGACCAGCAAAGCCGGGAATCTGGTATGTCCTCGGCACAGCACTCAGGCTCTGTGTTGACTTGGAATTGCACTGTGAGTCTCCTCGGGCTCTAAGCAACTACAATGCATTTATTAGAGACAAACGAAGAAGATTATTTTGGTGCACTTATTCCATTGATAGACAGGTGTGCTTATATCTCAACCGTCCGGTGGGTATATCTGACGATAGTATTGAGACACCATTCCCGAGCGAACTTGATGATGCGCTCATAGTCAACGACGCAAATTCTCCGGCCGACTTCCTGAACCCCGGCACCCAGTCCGAGTCAGCACCCTCATATAAATCTGTTTCAATTGCCTTTTTCAAAATACGACAGATTCAATCGCAGGTGCAGAGAATACTAGGGGAGAAAAAGGCCGAGTTACCGCTCAGATTCTCTTCGCTTGATTCCTGGCGTGCAGAGATGAATAGACAACTTCAGGAATGGCGCAATAGCCTTCCGCAGACCCAGCGGAAAATGAACTGTGATTTCAATATTAACTTCTTCCACTTGAACTATTTCCATACATTGATTCGAATTCATGGACTTTCGTCCAAGAGATTTCAACTTACAGCAGATGACTATGAAATACTCTCCGATGCTTCTAAGGAGTTGATAAATGCCTACTCGCTGCTTTATGCCAATAAGTCTATCAACTATACGTGGGCAGCGGTCCATAATATGTTCATGGCAGGCACTTCCTATCTTTATGCTGTGTACAACAGTAACGATACAAGAAACACCAATAGTGTATTTGAGGTTAAAAAAATCACTCAAGAGTGTATAACGATTTTGCACTCTTTGATTGACCGATGTGTGACTGCGTGGTCATGTATTGAAACATTGAAACTATTGAGTGCAGTAGTGCTCAAAATACGATACAACGAAACGGTGTATGCCAATATGAGCCGAATGGCTATTCCTAGTACCCAACAAATAGCCAAGAGCCAACCTGCCGGCTATGTGAATTCCAATCTCCAACATCTCATTGCTGCCTTGATCGAACACGAAAATATCAACTCTTCCGTTCCCCAGGAGCTTGACCAGCACCAGACGCATACCGTGCAACAAGCCAAACCAGAATCGATCGACCAAGTAACTCCATTTGAATGGATTTCAGAGAGCAACTTGGAAGGGCTAGCCGCGGAGGAGGATCCCAACTCCCTAGATATCAAGCAGTTTCTCAACCAATTGGAAAGTGCTTCAGATGTTTCCTCCATTTCAGGAAGAGAAAGTTTGCCGGGATATAAACCTTTTGACGGCACTCCAGTTTCAAACCAAACCAATGATTCATATAATTCATCACCCGCCAATGGTCTTCAGAGCCCACAAACCGGACGAGGCGTCCAACAGGCAGTTCAATCCCGAGACGCTAAGCGTACGTTTGAGATGATGAACAAGGTCACTGCCGACTCCATTTGGGACGAATTTTTCACCAGCCAAACAGTTGGGGGATTTGGAATCAACGAGGGCTTGATAGTCGAGGAATAAACTAGGGGAGTTTCTGGACCTGTGATATGCTTTGTATTGTCTCGATAACTGTTGGACTCATGTACGCACCATTTATAGAACAACATTCAATAACGTTGATGTCTTCGCCGTTGTAGAAACCAATTATGCTGATAAGGCATCCAGGATCTAAGTCGCCGCCGCTGAGCGAGCCCACTGCGGAATTGATATCTATACGTGTGCATTCTTCATTTGTGGCGGCATCTCCTTCCTCCAAGCTTACAACGTGGGGTGAGGGCATTCCTGGAATCTTACGAATTGTTACCACTGCATGTTGGTCGTCATAATCTACGATTTGGCCGAATATTCTAACTTTGACTAAACATTCTTCAGACGCTTTAGGGAATAGAACAGAAATGCACGAGGCGTCTAGCACGAGATTGGTCATAAAGTGGTCATAGAGTACTGTCTAGTGACTGGTAATTTTCAAGTCGCACATCCGCGCCAGAAATATCCGCGGGAGATGAGCACACAACCACAACTATGCAAATAATCAACGAACGAGATAAGTTTCTTTCCAACTATGAAGTGTTGGAGCATTTGAAGGGGATCAAAGAGAAAAACAACTGGGTCTTTGAGAAGGACAAAAACGCCAAAAAGGATCATCTAAGAAGAGGCACGGCTGCTGGTTTAGACCTTGAAGTTATAACAAAAGACATACTATCTTACGCCGATGCAGATAAGAAGGCTACAATAACGTCCTCTGCTGACTTCACCGCTCTACTTCAGTATCTAAATCAGTTCGACCTCGTAAAGGTCGAAAAGCTTCAAATTGTCAACTCATTGCCTCGCACTATGGTTCATTTGTACGCATTGGTGGAGGAATGTGATCAGAGACTCAGTGACGAGCAGTCACAGGGAATACTAGACAAGATAGCCGAGTTGTTTCCCGTTGAAGAAGACGAAGAAATGGAGGAAGCTCAAGAGTAACAACAGAACAATGTCGACCATTATATACATTAAACAGAAAGATAGAGCATTATATACATCAAGGTAGCAATCATATACAACACTCGAGGCGCTCAACTCATATAAAACCACCCATTACTGAAGTCTTTAGCCCCAAGTCTCCTTCTGCGGATTCGATTTGTTTGGACTCGACAGGTTCGCCTGCCGATGCGGATTCCTGCTTGCGTTCCTCCGTCACAGCTTTGACCCCGTAATTTGTCCACTGTTCCTTCAAATTCAGAACCACGTCGCTAAGGTTGTTGAGGAAACCACTCGGCCCCACCTTGAAGTAGAATTTGTCCTCTTTGGAGTTTACCCAAGCATGGTCGGTCGTTTCAATGCCCTCGTCTATTTCCTTATTCTGCTCTGCGATACGATCTCTGGATAAAATCTTCAGCAAGCCTTCCTCCTCCTCGTTATTGGGCGAGTCGATATGAGGTCTCCTGGGTTCTTTGACAGAACAGGCCTCGGAAAAGTGGTTTTCGACGAGATGATCAATAACGGGCCAGCCATGTGCATTGGAAAACCGTCTTCGTACTATAATATTATTATGGGCGTCAATATTGAGACGCAACAAAACCTTGCGCCATGTCATTTTGTGGTGGTACTCGCGTGCTATTGCCTCTTCCAAATGCTCAATCTTGTAGTCTATAGTCTCGAGTAATCTTTTGTGTATGTTCAATTTCTGGCCAATGCTCAGACTCTCCAGCTTTGAGGAGCTTGAGTGTTTGGGTTCCTTGGATGGGGGCAAGTCTTCCTCGGAGTACACTTTATCGTGAATCACCACATTTTCCCGACTCGAAGGGTCAGTGATATACTTTATGGTCGGTGACGGTGGGAGGATCAACGAACTAACAATTTGGAAAACGGAAGATTTGGGAAGATTGCGAATAATATCTTTATCTTTCAACGGATCTTCCGTTTCCAGCGCCGAGGTCTGGAACCTGTTGAGGACAGAGGTTGTATCTGCTGATTTATCGCCACTCGCTTGCTTCTGTGGCATAAAGTATGACATGACAGCTTGAACAGACAGCAGCAACGCCCAGTCTTCATTACCGGTTCCAGACTCCGAAACGCTATTGGGAATGGTATGGTCGTTCTGCTCTTTCTTGTCGTCCAAGTTACTGGAACTCATGACCTGTGAAAGACCCTTATAGTCGAGATACAAGAGAGCAGATGTTCGAAGGGGAACAATTGCATCGTTGATCAGATTTGCGTACACCGTACGTCTGTGAAACTTTCGAAGAACCTGATGTGTGGGTCCAGTAGGAAGTAGTAAAAGAAGAGGCTTTTCGTCCTGTTCAACAAATTTGAGTCCGAGATCCCGGCCAGTTTGACCAACGATGCCGGCCAGTAATGCAAGTTTGACGTAGAGAGGATTTTCATGAACCACGCCAAGAAGAGGACTGGCCAATGTGATGAAATTTATCGGTTCGATGTGGGAGAAAAACCAGGGAAAGTTGCTTTGCAAGTATGCAATAGCAAATGTCTGCACCAATCCACCCAAGGAGTGTCCAATAAACGAGATTTTCTTGACTTTTCCTTTCAATGTCTCATTGTTGGCAACAAGATCAATGATATATTCTGCCACCCTGCTTCCAAGGTACTTGATTCCTCGTTCTGTTTTGCCTATATTGCCGAAATATCCCTTCACAACCACATTCTGTCCCTCCGATGCTCTGTCGATTTGTTCTTTTAGGTAGAACATGTCACCACTAACGTTGGAATGCAATCCATGGGTGAGAATCACAAGATGTATTTCCTTGTTTGGATCGGGAACGGGCAAGTTCCACAAGTCTAGGGTATCTTGAAACGTCACGTTGAGGTATGTTGTAGGCACAAATGTTCCCTGTTTGTCGCTATTGGCAACTTTCTTATCAGGAATAGAGGCATCATGGAGAACGCTTCGGGAAGTGCCCACGGTTATTTCATAGTCTACCGACATTGAGTGGCTGAAAATTATTTGGGACATCACGTCTATGGTCCAGCAGTACTCATCTTGAACCGTATGGCAATTAAGCTGGGCATAGAAAGACTGGCCGGGAAGCAACTGAGGCTCAAACACGGGCTGGTCAGCAGTCACAAAACAGTTCTTGTGTATGTCGTAGGCGTCGGGCCGGCAGTCCACATAGAGCACATAGGGACCGGCTATGTAAGCTGCTCGAAGCGCCAATGGCTCTATATTGCGGATCTTGATCCATAAGCTCGCAGGTATTCTCACCTCATCTTGGTCAATGGAATTGGATAAGCTCTGGGGAGTATAGTGCACTTTGAATCGATTGGTATCGCCTAGCTTCAACGACTTGACCTCTCGGTAGAGGATCTTGTCTCCTACACCATCGTCTACCATCGCTCGTATACCAGTGCTTTTGTATCTAGTTTAACCCAACCTGCGCATACAGTTTGCTGCGCATATGAAGGAACGACTCCATGGAATTTGCGGGGCACGTTATGGTGACGTCCAAGACACAAGATAATGAGACCACGCTGGAAGATTTGAATGACTACCACGCAATTGAGCTTGCTACACACACCATCTTGAGCAATCTGCTAGATTCACTCCATGACAATTTCGAGCTGCTTCACCAGTCGCAGTTCATTCTTTTGACTCGATTGAAACTTATCGAACAGCGTATAAAGGCGTTTCAAACAGCACTGGACAACACCATAACGCCCACAGAGCTACAGCACAAGTTGGCGTCTATTGTCACTTTGCGTAAGCGTCTAGAACAAGTCCTGGCTAAGATGGATACAGTGAGTAGCCGACTACTGAAAATTGAGTGAGCATGGCTATGTATTTTTGGTGTATTTATGCCTTAAAAAAGCGATATGGATAGCCCATGCCTTTCAATCCAAACACATAGAGTAGCAACCCATAGAAGTTATAGATGAAAACACACGCAATCAACGTGGCGACAAAGTTAGCCTTGTGGTTCTTGATCTCAGGTGCCCTCTTGATCAAGAAAATGGTGAACAAACTCAACATTCCGTAGATGAACGAAACTATCTGGGTTTCAATCCCAAGCTGCGACTGCTGGCTGGGCAAGAAGAAATCCTTCATGGATTTACCTTCCCCTTGCAAGTATGGTACGCCGCGAATCTGGTTAAACATGTATCCAGTGGTCAAGAGAAGTACTAAAACAAGCGAGACTGCTCCCCATAACGCTCTGGAAGATAAGAATTTGCCCACTGTGCTCTTAAAGCGTTTGGCGACAAGCAAGATGGCAAGTACAACCGCAGCATTTATGGCGATTCTGGAATAGTTTGGAGGAACGTAGAGGTTGATTTTCAACCCCGTGGTCTGAAACAAATAACTCATAAGCAACTCGCGGTGTACACCTTGGTAGAATTGGTACTCGTCGAACTCAGTCAAATACGCATTGCCGGTTTTTTCGGATGGTGGGAAGTAATACACTTTGGGGATATTGTTCAATTTGAATTGCAGAAACAATTCTCTGGAGTTCATGAAATCGGTGTAGAAAAAGTAGATGTTTTTTCTTGGCGTTTCCAACTTGGCTTCCTGCTCTTGGAGCAATCCTTTGGGATGTTCTCTATACCACGAGTTGGCGGTGATCTCATAATCAGGCTTGTATTCACGACATAACATACAGTTAAACTGAGGAGAGTCTGACGAAAACATTACCACAGCATGAAAGTCGCGGGGTCCCGTGAGCACCTCCTTGTAATTGGCATCATTAAGCTCAATGACCTTGTTTGAGCCTTGAGATTGAACCAACTGTATCAAGTCGCTGTCGGCAATTGCAGCAAACACAACCAGTAGGTATGTGAGAAATGCTGAAACATAGTACAATATTGCCCTCATGGTTATTGGGTGATGTTAAGTGCTCGATTTTATCCCAATTCAGCGACGGGAATTGACTTTGAACAAACCTAGGTAATATGTAACACGTATATTTAAGTGTTGAGGTTCCGCATACCTGGGCCGGCCTATATACAGTCTCTGGTGGCTGCGAAACTTGGGTGTTCACCATCCGACCACGGTAAATTGGTTGTTGCAACCTATTTGGATCATGCAATTACCACTGCCTTGCTCAAACCGCTCCACTAGAAGCACGTAGCGTCCTGGAGATTTTAGTGTGATATCAATGAAATTCCCGTAAGGTAAGTCGCACCACTCTTCATTTAAGAGTATTCCCAGCAATGTCTTACTATCAAAAATGGAACCTCTTATAGGCGGTCTGTATGCACTGCTGCTGTTGCTACCGGTAGCATTCATGTGAATGGTCATTTTGCTGTTGTAAGCCTCGATATCGAAATAAACTTTGATTCTGTTCGACTGGTTCCACTGAAGAACCAGTCTGCGAAGAAAGAAACCTAACAGTGGAATGATTTGCTTTACTGAAATATCTGCGTTTGCAAAAACGTGGAAGGAGTAGTCTCCGGCGATGTTTTCGTAATTGGAAACCACTACTTTGTATGTGCCCAGCAGCAACAGTAGAGATTGCACTTGACACTCATGGCTATACTTGTCCTGGAAAATAAGCTTTGATGGGTCAAACAATCTTATAGATGAACCCGCGTCGGAACGGTCTGAATGGAAAACATCAATGTTGACATTAATTCCGTGTTCGGAATATAATGCTAGGTCTACTTGGGTATCGTTTTCTACCACAAGGTCAAATTGCGGGTTGTAAATGTAGGTTGGCATC
This sequence comes from Meyerozyma sp. JA9, assembly GCA_003676015.1. Classification (NCBI taxonomy): domain Eukaryota; kingdom Fungi; phylum Ascomycota; class Pichiomycetes; order Serinales; family Debaryomycetaceae; genus Meyerozyma; species Meyerozyma sp. JA9. The sequence continues at coordinate 1,199,763 of NSDU01000013.1, read as the reverse complement.
GACCAGTTTCCTCCACCTCTGGCGCCCTCGACTCCATCCTCAAGCTGATGTGTGCTCCACAGAGACGTTTCCAGAAACCTTAACGGGTACTTTGATTGCGCTTTCTTAATATTGAACTGGGAACTGATATTATTGAACAAGTGCATTGAAACCTTGACAGTTTGATTGAAATGTAGTACCATTGTATAGCTGGCTTTTGGTAGCATGTTAAACTTAAGTAAAGTCACCTGGCTATTGGACGTGTTTTTAAAAGCACAGTTGTATTGGTTGGCCATCATTACCTGCTCTCCAACATCTGTCTCGTAGATCTCACTCGTCACATTGAACTCTGGACTTGGAATATGGCACTCCAATAGAATCCAAACTTCTTCTGACACACTGTTGGGGTTGCAAAGAGAGTACTGAGGGAAATGGTGAATCTGCTTTATCTGAGGCGGTTGGAATACTCGAATGGTACTTGCCGTATACTTGAACATTTTTGAAATATCCCAGTTAATGTACAAGTAGGAAAAATATGTCAAGTGTTCCATAGAGATGGAAAATTGTCGTTGGCTCGTCTCAGATGTCCATGTGTTGCGTAGATGTATTCTATCCGTGATATCTTCAATAACGTAGTCGTGCTGTGAAATGAGGCCCGTCTTTGTGGAAAGCGCTTCACTCATCTTTGCTGTTCCTAAACCAAGCAAGACCTCTTTTTGATGAAATAAGGGAGCAAGCATTGTTAGTTGCTGGGTGTCGTATTTTATAGGCAACACTTCAGGCACCCAGTGCTTATTGAGCATGAACACATCGAGCGCCAAGTTAGAACCGCTGGTGTCATAGTCACCTCCGAGAACAATAAGATATGCCTTTTCTATTATAGCTGGCCAGTGGAGGTCTTCGTTGGAAACTGATTTCACAGTCAAATTTCTAGCTCGATCCGATACTTGAGGAAATGAGTTTTTGACATTTATTCTTCGAAACGTGCCATTGAAATAGAGACGGACGGTATAATACTCACTGTTGTGATTGGGATGTACCAAAGTAAGGAAATAAGTTGGGTCAATCCTCGCCAAGGACAACATTGCCGAAACAAAAGAGCAATTGTCAACGAGATCCTGGCATAGTTCGTGGATACCGTTGGTAGACCAGTCTTCGAAAACCAAGCTTTTGAAGATTGCCACAGCATTGGCTGGAAGACGAAGGTTGTCCTCTTGCACCATCAGAGGGAAATGTCGAGACGTCAACTTGTCGTTGAACGTTATGATGGGAAAATAGTACTCCACTTTTGTAGGTGAATAGACGAGTTTGGAACATATCCACAACAGTTTTTCCGAGGCAGTGAGTTTATGTCGGGGATTTTCGAGGATGAAGTTAGACACAGCTGCCAATTTCAATTTTTGTTCCGAGGTTAACGACTCGATCCTTGTTGAGTTTAGTACGTTGATGCATGCTTTTCCTGATTTCTTGGCATCCCCTTCGTTGGAAATTGATGTGTTCCAGATGCTCTTCTCTAGCAACTCTACTGCTAAGGATAGTCGGCTCTCAAACGACATGAATTAAAAGTGAACAATTCAAGGGTCTGGAGTAATGGTTGCGAAGAGTTGTGCTGCGTACCCCACTAAGGGACTTCGCGCTAAAATATGCCCGCGAACACGCTCTACAGATTCGCGAAAGCCAGCGACAGTTAGCGACAATTCCGACGCTGCAGTTCTTCCATTAATGCGGCGAAGAGGCAGAGACCAATCTGAAACGGCCACAGATACCAAACGGGAAGTACCTGAACCAAACTATGGGAATTCTTGGCTGCAATTTGCCTCAAGTAAAACAGCCATTGGAGTACTATTTGTGTTTCGCTTGGTAAATGCATTTTCAATAAAGACTTTCTTCCAGCCGGATGAATACTACCAGTCACTTGAACCGGCACACCGCTACGTTTTTGGTTACGGCTATGAAACGTGGGAATGGAAATATGGGCTACGGTCGTCCTTACATGTGTGGATCTATATTCTCACCTATAAACTAGGGCTTCTTCTACCTTTTCTGGAAGAGGTGGTGGTGGCATATGGCCCCAAAGTTACAGGGGCCCTACTCGCCACTGTTTCAGAAGTATACTTGTTCAAGTTTGCACAAAACTTTGCATCTCTGGTCGGTGGGTATCATAAAAGGTTGGCATTGACCGCCGTACTCCTTTCATTAACAAATCCTTTCAATTGGTTTTTCATAACACGTTCATTTTCCAATGGCTTCGAAATGCTCCTCACAGTAGCAGCTCTTTCCCACTGGCCATGGCACAGACGCAACTTCACATATGGCAGCTTCTATATCTCTTGTGCTTTCGCTTTTGCCAGTTGTCTTGTGCGTCCTACCAATGGAATAATCTGGTTCGTTTTGGCAATACGCTTCTTGTGGGAACGACCATGGTCCTATCAATTGTTGAAGCTCATAGTGGCGGTCTTTCTTGAGCTTGGGGCAGTAGCGGGAGTCAGCACCCTCTTGGATTATGCATTTTACGGACATTGGACGTTTCCCACATACAACTTTCTCGAGTTCAATGTGTTTCGGAACTTTTCCATCTTTTACGGGCTGGCTCCGTGGCATTTTCATGTTGGGCAGAGTTTACCGGTTCTCTTAACTACCCAACTTCCCTTCGCTTTGACCTCGTTTGCTGCAAATTTGTACTCGACACTAAACAGTTTGGTTGCGATTAACGTTGCAGCATTTTCGCTCATTTCACACAAAGAGTTCCGGTTTTTATACCCACTTCAACCAATATTCATGGTCATGGGAGCACCAGTGGTAATCAAACTTTGGAAGTGGAAACAGAAATGGAAAATAATCCTCGTTTCCGTGTATTTCAGTCTTCTGGTTGCCATTTCTTTATTTTTTACTCTAAGACACGAACGAGGGGTACTAGAAGTAGTGCAATTTCTTTCCTCCGATGTGTCGGTAACAAAATTTGCTGTACTAGCCCCATGCCACTCTACTCCGTGGCAATCCCATTTACATCAAAAGCGGCTTGACGATTCTTGGTTCGTGACATGTGAACCTCCACTTGGTCTCGAAGGGTCTAGTTCAATTATTGTCGCCAACTATAAAGACGAAAGTGACGTTTTTTACGACGACCCAGCGACATATATCAAACAATTGCAACCCGGCTTGTCGCATGTAGTGGCTTTTGAGCCTCTCCACGAGTTGCTTACTCTGATGGGATATGTGGAACAAAGACGATTCTTTAATAGTGATTTTCACTGGGATGAACGACGGTGGGGCGACATCATTGTCTACGCCAGCCCAGCAAGTAGCTACTAGCTCAGCCATATAGCCAAAAAGGCGACCAAAATGAGTTAGCCACTGCCTTTGCGCATACTTTCGAGGAACTGATTAGCATCGTTCATCTGTTGCGCTTCGCTGCTCACCCTATCCATCCACCTCTTTACCAACATTTCGTTCTCTTTAGTGAGTTCGTCGACTTTCTTCTGCAAAACTGCGGTTTGTATCTGGTTCATTAAAAACTCGTCATTGACAATTTCAATGTTCTTGTTCTTCTCTTGTACCTTTAACTCCAAGCTTTCAAGTTTATTCTGTTGACTTTTTATCGTATTGTCTGCACTGCTGAGCTGTTTCTTGAGCTTGGTGATTTGCGAATCCTTCTTTTCCACTTCAATTGCAAGGCCGTTCAATTTCTGTATCAATCGCTCATTCTCAGCTGCTACATCCGCATCTCCAGCGTTACTTTCTATAGCTTTTTTTCGGCGAAGAAGATCAAAAGCTACAAAGTACTGGGAATCCCTGCTTTCCAACTCGTCTCGTATCTTTAGTCGTGCTAGGATGTCCCCTCGCCAGTCTTCCGTCATGCTGGTTATCGTGCTCGCGATAAATTTTCGGTGCGACACAGCGATAACAAGCAGTAGTGATAACGAGCCGTGAGTGACTAATGGCAACGGAGAAGTCGGCTTCATACTGGCTGACCTTCGTTCGGCTCACGTATGCTCCAGAGGAAGCTCAACCAGTGCCAGAAGTATCAAAATCTGAAGCTGGAAATACGCAAAATGGTGTTCGAGATAGTCACCTCGATACCCATAATGACGGCAACTTGAACGCTACATTCGACGCAACGGGTAATGGCTCCCGAAGTGAGCCCACGCAGAAGGAAGCCTCCAATTCTGCCAATTTGCATACTTCGAACAATTTTTCAGTGGACAATGGAACGAGCCATCAAACTCAAGTTGAAAGACAAGATGATACCTCGAATAATGATGCCACAATTTCTCGCTGGTGGTGGACAGGTACACAGAAGGATTCCATCAAGGACGTGACCACTGCCGAAGATCGCCATCTGGAGTCGTGGGCTCGATGGTTTCTGTATGGCAGTGTGACAACGGTAGTTGACCTGCTCTATAAACGAGACGAACCGGAACCTGAACCCAGACAAAATAAGCCGGAACCACTTGCAGAAGCATCTTCAACCTGGTTCCCGTGGTTTAGAACCGCTGAACCGGAAAACGATGATTCCGATAACTATTCGGTGAATGGTGCCGACTTGATAAAAACCGCAAGAACAGCCATCGAAACACCTAAGGATACAACACATTATGCATTCAAGTATGGAGCAGCCGACGAGTTGCTCCTCTCCGTGAGTGAAACAAGATCTGAAACACAACCTGTTCGTTACAAGTCCCGCAAGCGTCCCAGAACTCAAAACGAGGTTCAAGAAATGCTCTTGCAGCCTCAAAGCGTTACTATCCGAAGCTCGAACTCCTCCATAAGGTCGGAAAACACGCACATTATTCCTGATGACAAGCCCGTATTCCCCCATATAATTTTTCCGTCCCTTGAAGAAAACTATCGCATCATCACCGTTAGAACTCAAGTTCGTTTACTTGGCCAGCATTTACTCTACCACGCTAATTCAAGCGAATGCCACCTATACAGGCGAACAGAAGCAAAGATCGTCAGAAGAAAGAAAAAGACCAAGAAGGCTGTAGTAATCGGTGTCCACAACTTTCTTCCCACAAAAATGGTTAAAACGACTATCGGTCAATCTACCGGCAACTCCATCAAATTCGTCAAAGAGGCTTCCAAGGCCATACGTGCGTGGCTACTAAATGAAGAGTGTGACATTGAGACCATTGCATTAGATGGAGGAGGTAAAGTGGCTGATAGAGTGGAACATCTGCTCAAGCTTCTCGGGAATTGGTACCAGCTCATCAGTGATGCCGACTTCTTGTTCGTTGTAGCACACTCACAAGGAGTCACCGTCGGTATTCAGGTGCTTGCTGGGCTTCTTGAAAGGGTGGATTGGCGCAACAAGAGAATTGGCTTCCTAAGTATGGCGGGTCCATTTCACGGTCCAGTGGTTGGTCTCGATACCAAGCTTGTTGTGCGGGCGTACTCGCAGGTCGAGAACGAGGTTATAAGGGAACTATTTGACTTGCAAAAACCAAGCAGCGACCAAACCCAGCTGCTCAAAAATGCACTTGCAACTCTACTAGAAAAGAACGTCAAGGTTACACTTTGCGGGTCCTTTTCGGACCAATTTGTGCCCTTATTCTCGTCGCTTGCAACCGGCTACACCCACCCCAATATTTATCGGATCATTCATTCCAGACTAAGTGAAAATGTTCCACCATTCATAATCCTCCTATTTCAGGCGGCAGTCATTGCCAAAAATATGGGACGATCAGACTACAATGTCATACAAGATTTGAGTGATAGGTGCGTTGGCTCGTTATCTACGGGAGGACATGGCCATGTGTTCGAAGACCAAGCTGTGTACGTTCAAGCCCTTCAGCACGCACTTGAAACCACCGATCTATTTCAACATAAGCATTTGCAACACGCAGCACCCCAATTATCCAAGGTTCCCAACCCATACCAAATTCCTTGGAATATTCGAACATTATTGAACGAGATCTTGCAGTTGCATAATAATGCCAGTCTCGTATTGGTAACACAATTAATCATTGCATTCAAGAAATGGGCACCTACATCTAAACCATGGAAAGAGCTAAAATATGCTCTCGACGCATTCGAAGAAGCCAGTTTACAGGATTTCAATGTGTGATAGAGCGTAAAATTGCCGGAGGGTATTTTACGAATATTTACAAAAATACAAATATGCATGTAAAAAGTGTGAAAATATGAAATAAAATATTCGGAGCGGTACGAAAAAGAGGAACAGTGGACGCTAGTGCCACAGTACTAACTTACAGTACCACTAGGAGAGTTGCAATAAAGGACCAAACTAATTGCAATAAGTCACCTCATTTTCGGTATTTCAACGTCTAGTTTTAAAACATTAATGGCAGGTAAACCCGACGCTAATCACCGCGCGACATCATAAAAACATGTAGCCGTTTTGGTAAGGTGCGTGTGGACATGTATGCAGGCTCTGACTCAAATCTTTGTCGTTCCACCCATTACCTGAGGTTACTGTAGTCAACTGGCTATTGCGTCTCGTAGCGCCAATACTAGAAATCAGTTCACCACGTATCGTCCCAACTAGTATCGCTTCACCTTTTCCCACGAATTAGCTTAGTTGGTTTCGTTTTTTCATATTTGGTTTCTTGAGGGGTTCCCACGATGTCAGATGATAATGGGTCGAAACGAACCCGAGCTTCGGGTGAGGTGTTAGATTACCTTTTGGAGGCGTTTGAACAGAACCACAACCCGTCACCAGAACAGCGGCGAGAAATTAGTGAAAAGACCAATATGAGCGAAAAGGCGGTTAGGATATGGTTTCAAAATCGACGGGCCAAGCTTCGAAAGTTCGAGCGGATGGGTAAAAAATCCGACTTCGCAAGCACCGGAGAGGCAAGCCCATATTCTGCCAGTCTGTCTGCCCGTTTCGAAATGAGCTCCCCGCCGTCGCCCATCGATATCAGCGAGAAGTACTGCTTCATCGACTGTTCATCCCTTTCGGTTGCTTCATGGCAACGAGTACGAACTGGGAACCATCATTTCCATGCATTGAAAAACACTCTTGTGAATCTTTCCCCGTTCACTCTCAACAGTGCCATGTCCAGTGCCGACCTATTAGTGATACTATCCAAGAAAAACTCGGAAATCAACTACTTTTTCAGTGCCATGGCCAATGACTCGAAAATCTTGTTTCGAATATTCTACCCCATATCGAGCATTGTGACGTGCTCATTACTAGACAATAACATCAACAAGGGTAGCAACGAACTCCGTCTTAGCCTTTCGGCTCCCCCCAAATTTTCCGTCTTCTTTTTCAACAACGTCAATTCCGAGGCCAACCAATGGTCAATCTGTGATGACTTCAGCGAAGACCAACAGGTGAGCACCGCGTACTGCAGCGATGGCGGTACTTCCATCCCCCATGTTCTTGTAGGTGTAAAGAGCACATTGCAGTTTTTGCATTCTTACATCTTGGAACTCAATCAGCTTCCTCACCACCCACCCAGATACCACACAGACTTGCATCTCGTCGATATTCAAGACGACAACCATCCAAGCGGAAACTTCCAAATCAACACTGAGTCCCTAGATGTGTGGCAGGATAAGTCACCAATGGGGGTCGACTCCCGAACATCGCCGGCCTCGGGAACAAGCGCTCGTAGCCACGATATGGCTGAAGTAGCCCCATTGGTAGCAAGCGGCCCGGAATACGATAACTACACCATGGAGTACAGAGATCAAAACCATCTATTTGACGAGGAGCTGGACCTTCATCCGTCCAATTCCAATAATGATCTTCTTGCCAGTCCATCTGCAAGTCTTGAGAACTTACCCCACAATCCAGGTTTGGATTCTCACCCACCTGAAAATTTTGCATTCACCGTTGACAACGAATACATACCAGAAGAAACTTCCCCTGAGGATCATAACGCTGGAGGTGTGGATAGTTTCATAGACTACAACGCAAAGTAGATAAAATACATAAACGTTAATTACGACTTTTTCATATATCGCGAAAAATATCTTTACGATAAATGGTACCTCGAACATGGGTTCGTGGTGTTTCCACAATACTGTCTAGCAGTAGGCCCTCACTTAGTACATTGTTACCTGCCAAGAAGGCAATCAATCGTATGCTCTTTGATAACAATGCTAGACTCTCCTACAAGAAAATGATCCCGGTGCTCGAAACTATTTATGACAATTTAGACAATCCAGAAAAAATTCAATTACCCAGATATATCCAGCATAATGACTTGATGCAATTCAAAGAGATGCTTGCTATGGTACGAAGCTCCACCAATTCGGTGAACAAGAACTTGGCTCGTCTCGAAAATGAATTGGTAGAACAAGCTGCTGAGCTAGGCAACAATGACGCAATTACCATGTTGGCCTTTGAAACCATTCGTAAGCCTGATGTCAGCAAAGAAGACTACCAGTATGCAAACAGCTTGATAGAAGAGCTCACAAACTTGAAGCATCCCTTGGTGTTTAAAATGGGTGGGGATTTGGCGTTTGAGAAGAAGTTTTACCCGCAAGCTGAACAGTTTTGGAAAAGCTTTTTGGAGTTGGAAAGTAACACAATACTAGCTGGACAAGTTCATGCGAAGCTTGGGGCATACTACTTTCAGTATCTTAAACCTAGGCCGAACCTTACTTTGGCAAAAATGCATTTTGAAAAGAGCATAAAGCTAGGGGAATTCGATGGCCATATATTACAATCTTATTACTACTTGGGCCAGCTTTACTCTATCACAGATCCTGTGTTATCACGATATTACCTTGAAGTTGCAGCGAGTAGAGGTTTCAAGGAAAGCTTTGCCTCGCTTGGATTTTTAGAAATGAACATGTTCAAAAATTTCAACATGTCTTTGGAGTGGTTCAAGCTCGGCGTGGAGGCGAGCAATGATGTCTCGTGCCTCATTGGTCTATTTGATTCCTATGTCGGCACAAGGGAGCTTCTGAGTGCAAAAAACGTGCTCCAGTCGCTCTTGAATCTTCAACAGAAAGTGAAAAAGTTCGCAGATACTGACAAAGTTCCTGAATCTTTGAAATTAGACATGTTAACCACTCAGTCTATGTTACAAGTGTTTTTCCGCACGAGGAAAGATTCAATAGCCCAGCTTCATTGATGTACTTCGGCCCTTGTAAATAGTCATTTCATTCATGGCCGTTGCATCGACTTGTCTTGGCTTTGTGCACTGTTCAATTCTGAAGCATATCTTTCCCGCAAGCTCATGGGTTGGCTGTCGGAACGAAATGAGGTTCGCTGAGTATTACCGGACATTTCCATTGACAGCCCCAGTTCATGTTTTGCATCGTCTTCCGAAAACCAGAAATGGTTACATGTTTGGAAAACATCGTATCGTTCCAAAGGATCGACAATTAGAAGGGAACTAATCAAGTCCAAAGCGGAATCGCTTATATCGTCCCAATACGGGGAGTAGAAGGCAAACTTCCCGGTGAGAATCTGCTCTCGCATACTTGGAGGAGCAAGTTCCTCGCTGAAAGGAGGGAATCCACATAGGCATACGTATAATAATACTCCACTCAGCCATAGATCGACTTTAGTAGTATAGTTACGTTTGTCACTGAGGATCTCAGGTGCCACATATGCTGGAGTACCGCACAACGTGTTCGTAAATTTGAGTTCTCCAATAAATTTTGCCAAACCGAAGTCAGCGATCTTCACTTTTACATCGTACTCGTGTTCGTCCCAAGGGCCGGTCTGCTTTTGATCCGGAGTAAGTCGTGGAGATATGTCGAGTAAAATGTTCTCCGGCTTGATGTCTCTATGGATGATATTGCTCTCGTGGAGGTACTTCAAGCCTGCTAATAACTGAGTAAAGATTGCTTTGGTTTCCGCTTGACCCAACTTCAGCTTATTGATAATACGTTGGAACAATTCGCCACTGTTCATTTTCTCTAGAACCAAGTATGTGGTCATGGCATGGGGACTTATTGGCTCCACATAGCGAGAGATAAACTTGACAATATTCGGATGGTTAATTGACAATAATAGGTTCATCTCCTGTTGAAGCTTGGCATCTTCTTCAACATCACCAGATGCAGAGCGATTGGGATGGAAGATTTTAACGGCCACAATATCTCCCGAGGTTCTGTCTCGTGCTTCTTTGACCACCGCGTAATGTCCACTTCCAAGTTGGGTTCCAAGAATGTAATCGTCAAAAAAGCTTCGGGGTGCATCGGACCCATTGGGATCGGACGAGTAACGGAATATGAATTCGCCTCCAGTCCTGGCAAATTTGACCTTATCTCCACTTTTCAAGAGGCTGGTAGTGCCCTTTCCCAAGGTCTCGTCATTGACAAAGGTTCCGTTGGTGCTTAGATCGGTTATGTAGATGTAATCGCGTTGTGCTCTCACGGTGATTGTTAGCCTGCAATGCTTCAGAGACACGTCGTTTCCACTGAGTCGTATATCACACGAGCTGCTTCGACCTATTACAACTCCGCTGGACTTGCGAGGTATTATTATGTGTTGATGGCTCTCGTTCACGCTGTAAAGCTTGCCAATTGTGTTGTATGTGATTACGGGTTTTTTCGTCTTATCGGTCTCACTGAGGGAGTGTCCATTCTCTGCGAGCTGTGTGTTAGATTTGTATTCCTAAATGGTTTCAAGCCATACTTACTCGTTTTCTAGAGAGTGACATCTATTTGTCTTTTGTTTGTTTGATTGAAATTGTCGCGCGGCTCGCCGAGGCCATTATATAATTCTAACGATAAGATCACTAATGGAGTGGTCCGACAAATTCTGGAGGTCGTTGTCGAACATCTTTCTCAACTCCCCAATCCCATCGTGTTGACGCTTGTACTTTAAGGTAGTTTCTACATTGACGGCACTCAAAAATTTCACCGAGTCGACAATGCGAAGGTAGTCTTTGTTAAGCAGCGTAGTGTATATCAGGGTCTGGGGATCAAGTAGTAAAGCTGTCTGTAGTTTGGCCGTCAAAAAATCAACATCCACTTGAAGCTGCTTGACTCCGTTGGAATTGAATTGATTGTTGGTGATGATGTATTCTCGCAAAATCACCGACAAAAGTGAGACAATCTTGTCAACGATCACATAGTAGTCAGACTTGGAAACACACCTTTGAATGTAATCCAAAAATACTGGCATGTTGGTCACGATCATAGAGAGCTCGCCACTAGGGTCTGGGATTGAATCGCTGTCGACCATTGGCTGGTTCCACTGAGACGAATTGACATAACTTTTCAAACTGGTACGAATTTCCTTCTTGAAGAAGTCTTCGTATTTGCTGAGAATATCCTCGAGCAACTTGTCGTAATCGCTTATTGCGGAATCGAACAATGTGTCGTTGGCTTCCGCTGAAGGTGAGACTTGTTGGTATGCTCGACAAAGTTCCACGAAAAAGAGGTCATCTCCCCATTGCTGCAACTGGGTGCGGATATACTTGGCCAGGCAGTACAACTCGGTCAACATCTGTAAACCTTTAAGACTGTTGGCCACAGAAGTTTCATTAGACACAGCTTCTTTTTCTAAAGTTCTATTCAAGCCCTTTGGCAAAAAGTTAAGTGACATTTTCAGACTGAAAGACAGATTGAATTTTTGGAGCCTCAGGCGAATCTCGCCGGCATAGAGATCAATGAGCTTCAACTGAATATTCGAAACGTACTTGAGCTGGTATTTCAAAATGTTGAGCGTATGGTAATGGCTGGTAAGACTGTCAAATAACTGAGTCAAGTTGTATGCTGAATAACTGGGTTTTAGCTGAGTCTCGGTATTGACTTGTGAAGATAGGAAGTCGAGATCAATAGTAAATGAATTTTCAGGTTCTATGATCTCACTGTTAAATCTCTTAGTCGCTAGGTTCAACTCAAATTGAATCCAATTGTTTGCACCCGCACTTTCATTCCCATGTTCTCCGAGTAACAAATCGTAGGTGAGTCCTAGCCACACGTCAGATTCTTCGGTAAGAGTAGTATAGGGGTTATAGTAGTAGATGTTTTTCAAGCGTTGGTCAAAGGCAGAAAGCTCAAATATCAAATGGGAAAGAATCCTTCCGGTACGCTCCGAGTTTGCCGAATCACCTTCGTATGCAATGATATTCTTATTAATGAGTCCCATCATCTTCAATACCTTGACACGCACCGGTTGAAGTAGGGTGGTAATTATCTCAAACGTGGCTATGAGATCCATTTTTTCGAATATGTCGCCTATGAGCAATGAGACAAGATCCAAGTTCTCCTTCAAGAAGTTCTCAATGAATTCAAATGCCCATTCTGGTTTAGACAACTTGTTTGTGTCTTTGTTCGGGGTATCGAAGTGAAACTTGAAACGAGACGTTATTGGCTCGAGGAGTATGTCCAAACCCCACCAGGTTTGCGGATACTTGGGCACACCTAGACCTTCAGTATTGGCCTGTAGCGAGATCAATTGCTTAAAATTACTCACGATTGAGGTAGAATCGAACTGCTTTTCAAGATCTTTACCTCCTGAGGAGAGCCAATTCACCTGGCTCAAGCCTTTTGTGAGAGATTGTTCTAATGATTTCCGCTTAGCTTCTACTTTTTTGTGCAAAAGTTTCGTCAAGTGATCGTACGTTTGCTGCTTCAATGCCGAAGGAACCAAATCGCTGGTCTCTTGCATGAGATCCCTGATGCAAGTCAGGCTCTCGGCTATGTCTGCGTTCGAGATTTGTTGTTCTATCTTCGCCGCCTGGGAGAGAAAGACTTGGTTGTGTTGTAACTCAAACTTGCGATGAAGCAACGGTTCCAACGACGCCAATGCGGCGGTTCTCCCATATTTTTCCTCGCCATCCGCAATTCTGGCCATGGCAACTTTGGTTTCCACGCCGGTGAGCTCTTTGATGAAATTGACAGCTTCTATGGCAGTTTCTCGTCGTACACTGTTGATTGCTTCCGCGGGATCATCCGCCAATTTTTTATCTACAACCTCCTGTATTCGAGTTTTCAAGCTTTGAAGCTCTGCTATGGTAGAGTCGACATCCTCCAAGTCTGCCAAGGAGGTGATTTTATCGTTGACAATGTTCATAAACTTAATGGACAGCTCCACAGGAACAATCTTGAAGCGAGCGCGGGTCACATGAGCGAGATCAGAGGGGAGAGCAGAGGCAGTGATTACTGGACAATTATTCGCCTAGAACGTCCCAGATTTCAGAAAACGGCTCTACACCGGGCCATAAGCATTAAAGTTTCCTTTTATCTCTCAAGCTCCTTTATGGCCTGAAATAAACTCCCTCTAAATCCTCTTCCTACTACCAGTGAAGTTGCACCTCGAGCGCGCGAAAAATTTCTGTTCACTGAACTTCAATCTCGCCTTCATCTCCCGTTCATCATGCAAGCACCCGTGGTGTATATGAATACAAGCACTGAGCGCCAAAGCGGCCGCCAAGCGCAGGTGTCTAACATCACAGCAGCAAAAGCCGTGGCTGATATTATCCGTACCTGTTTGGGACCAAAGGCAATGTTGAAAATGCTCTTAGATCCAATGGGAGGAATTGTCCTTACCAACGATGGCCATGCCATCTTGAGAGAGATTGATGTGTCACATCCTGCCGCCAAGTCGATGATTGAATTGAGCAGAACACAAGATGAGGAAGTTGGCGATGGTACCACCACCGTGATCATCTTGGCGGGTGAAATATTGGCGCAGACTTTCCCATATATCGAGAAAAACATCCACCCGGTGATCATTATTCAAGCTCTCAAGAACGCCTTGAGCGACGCTTTGGAAATCATACACCAGGTGTCAGTTCCCGTGGACATTGAGAACGAAGAGGCCATGATCAAGTTGATCAAAGCCAGTATCGGCACCAAGTACATCAATAAATGGTCACAGAAGATGTGCCAGTTGGCGTTGAGAGCGGTAAGAACGGTGACGGTGCAAAAGGGCGACCAAAAGGAGATAGACATCAAGAGATATGCTCGAATCGAAAAAATCCCCGGTGGTGACGTCGAAGATAGTGAGGTGCTCGATGGTATTTTGTTGAACAAGGACGTTACTCACCCCAAAATGAGAAGATACATTGAAAACCCTCGTGTGGTGCTTCTTGACTGTCCTTTGGAATACAAGAAGGGTGAGTCGCAGACAAATATCGAGATTACCAAGGAAGAAGACTGGAACCGTATCTTGGAAATTGAAGAAGAACAAGTGCGTCAGGTGTGTGACCACATTCTCCTGCTCAAGCCAGACTTGGTGTTGACCGAAAAGGGTGTGAGTGATCTTGCTCAGCACTTTTTGTTGAAGGGAGGAGTGAGTTCATTGAGAAGAGTGAAGAAATCTGATAATAATAGAATTGCCCGAGTCACCGGTGCCACTATAGTCAACCGAGTGGAAGACTTGAAGGAGTCTGACGTGGGTACAAAGTGTGGACTCTTCAAGGTAGAGTTGGTGGGGGATGAATATTTCTCGTACCTTGTCAAGTGCAAGGATCCTCAGGCATGTACTATAGTGCTCCGTGGTGCTTCCAAAGATATCTTGAACGAGATTGAGAGAAACTTACACGATGCCATGGCCGTCACCCGTAATGTGATGTTTGAGCCCTCGCTTTCTCCAGGAGGTGGAGCCACCGAAATGGCCGTCAGTGTCAAATTATCCGAAAAGGCTAAATCTATAGAAGGAGTTGCCCAATGGCCATACCAGGCCGTGGCCGATGCATTCGAGGTTATTCCCAGGACGTTGGTCCAGAACTGTGGAGGCAACCCCATCAAGGTGTTGTCGAATGTGAGAGCGAAACATGCAGAGGGTTTACATACATACGGTATTGATGGAGAAGTGGGAAAAGTGGTGGACATGAACGAGTACGGCATATGGGAGCCTGAGGTGATTAAGCTGCAGTCGATCAAGACTGCCATTGAGAGTGCGTGTTTGCTTCTCAGAGTCGATGACATTGTCAGTGGAGTGCGCCAGCAACAACAGTAGCTTAGCAGTATTTACGTCAAAAAAATCCGTCACATTGAACCTCGTAAGCCTGCCCTTCGCGCTCTTCGCACCATTCGCAGCCATTCGCAAGCCCGAAGCCGCGCGCACAGGCACTATTTGTGTTTGGCCAAATCGGGCAACCGTCGTTGTCTGCACTCGGCAGCAGCATATTATAGAAATCTGCAATTGCAAACTATTCCCTGCATTTTTTCCTTGGGAACATCAGCGGAGCAACTTATTGTTGCGAGGCTTCCATTTATTAGTTTATTCATTTTTGCATCATGCCCCCACCTCTTCCTTTTAAGGCAAAGGTGGTAGTTTCTTGGGCAGGCGAAGAAGAAGGAGATTTGGGTTTCTTGGAAAATGAGGTGGTTGAAGTGTACCTGTTTGTAGATGACAGTTGGTGGAGTGGAAAATTGCGTAGAAATGGCGCCGAGGGTATCTTTCCAAAGGAATACGTCCAGGTGTTGGAGTCAAGCATGAGCAATTCCACCTCAGAAACCTCATTCCAGAAACCCGAATTGCGATCCAAAAGCCCTTATAAGCTGCTGTCGAGACTGCCGGCATACGACAGCTACGATAATAGTGCAGAACTTCCGAGCTGGGTCAGTCCAGGTAGAGCTTCGAAGAACAAGTACGCATCCAGATCCAGAGGAGCCACTTCATATCCGAGTGTGGCTAACAACCGCCATTCGATGATTTCCCTTGACGAGTACCATCAGCGCCACGATAGAAACTCCTATGCTCCTCGTGATGGAAGGGCCATTCAATCTCGCCAGTCTGGTGATCGCAAAGATCCTGCTACTCCACCGTATAGTTCTCGTTCACCTTACAGGGTCGACTATTCCAACGGTTCAAGTCCTACCAAACTGGGCAGGCGTGATCGAGACCAGTTCTCTGACTTGCCAAATTACAGAAAAAAGAACCACACAGTGGAGTCTTTGTCTCCAGAACACTCACCTTCAGCTCGTCATTACAACACTGAACAAGTAGACGACCCCGATCTCCTGGACTTAAGCATCAGACGTCAGCAGCTAGAGCTAGAGCTTGAGAGGTTGAAGCTCGTAGAAAAGTCCAAAAGGCAAGCAAAGTCTCCCAAATCTCCATTCAAGTACAAGAATCACGAGGGTTCTTTCGACTCAAGCTATGTGAGCGAAGATGTTCTCTCTTCAAAGCGCAACTTTGTTTCCCGAGACAACTTGAGCCACAAGTTCTCTATTGAAGAAGAAGACGACAATGGGTCTTTCGATTCTAGTCTGGAGTCTCCACCTCCACCTCCAAAACATTCCATTTCGAGAACCAGTCCAGAGCATTCGGGCATTTATGAGTCCAATTTGGAAGAGTCCCCACTACAGAAGCGGGTTCCATTTGATGCGGATGACTTCAAATTCTCCGGAAATGGGTCAGGAAAGATAATCTTGAGTGATGAAGACTTGTTCATATTGTCGCAAATGGAACTGGAAGAGTTGAAAAACTCTATCAAGTCTTTGCAGAGCGACGTTTTGAACCTTTCAGAACTCAGTGCCACGAGTGCTGGCTCCTTTGTCAGACACAAGTTCGAGAAGGAGAGGCAGCTGGTGATCGACAAGAGCCCACTGCACAATAGGCAACTTTCTTCCGAGAATAGGGAATTAATGGATTCGATCTTCCAAGACAAGAAGTCTCGGCACCCTAATATTTTCAAAAAGTTATTGCAAAAGAAAAAGGATGACGTCAACCCATTAGAAGAGAAATTTCTAAAAGAGGAACCTGTAGATTGGACCACCGTCAAAACCGAGCTTAATCGTGCAAATTCTTTGACTTCGCAAGACAAGCAAGCCCGTACTAAGCGAGTTACCAGAGAAGAAAGTCATGTTATCATCAAACCTTTGGACTACGTTTCTGAAATCAACATTAATGAGACCACTGACGAAAAGGAAGGATCAAGTATCAATTTCGGTGACATGTCCTTCAGTAAGGTTGAGAACTTCATGGCCCATTACGACCATACGAGTGATCTCAATGAAATCATTTCTGATGTTAGTGTCAAATTCAGCAGCTCGAAGATTAATCAAATACGCTGCGTCTTGCTCCATCTCTGTCGCTTTAAAGTGTTTTCCGAGCCCAACAAAATATCCCAAGCAAAACCCAAGCTCACAGAGGTTTTGCACAAAGGAGAAGCATCCATTTACCAAATTAATTACTTGTTTAAAAAGATTTTGGATGCCCTAAGAATCCCATCAGAGCTCGTTCTAGGATTTTGGAAGAAACCGAACGAGTTCTATCATGATGAGCAATTCATTATCAACCATTCGTGGTTATCAATCTTAGTGGACAATCAATACCTATTGATGGACATACTTTGTTTCAAAAACGGCACCTACTGCAACTTACAAAATTCGCCCACAGGATTCAATGAGTACTACTTTTTGGCAAAACCATTAAACTTAGTGTCCACTCACATTCCCTCTATAATAGAGGCACAGCATGTTATTCCTCCAATTGATCATAGTGTTGCATTTTACCTCCCGAGAATATACTCTGGCTTCTACAAAAATCGTATCAAGTTCAGAAATTTCAATAATGCATTAACGAAATTGAAAGACCTTGAGATCATGGAGCTTGAGCTAGAAATTCCATTAGACGTTGAGTTGTTCACTTTGGTGAAGACTTCCAAAATTACAACTAATGAAATATGCTTGTGCCAAGTTTTCTGGGTCAATAATTCACGCTTTGCCAAAATCAAAGCCGTTCTTCCACATAATGAGTCGGTGGGAGTGTTGCAAATTTTCGCTGGTCCCAAAGGTTTGCAGAAGCATTTCAACAATGTGCACGAGTTGGCTGTGGTGATTCCATTATGTCATCTGGGTATATCCAAGCCGTGCAAGTTTGTTCCCAGATTCCCGACAGTGCAGAGCCAGAATAATGACCTATACGTTAAGCTGCCACAAACAGGACGGATTTTTGCCAAAAACTCGTTCAATTTCGAAGTGTTGCAACATCCTTCAACAGGCGTCAATAGTGGTACGGGACTCATAAATCAGTCTTTCCGATTGGTGATTGAGTCACCATCGGGCAAGTACTTTAAACTTGCCAAGACAAGTCCAAATTTACCTTTCAGCTCCTACGAAGTCAATATCAAGTGCCAAGAAATAGGTATCTACAGAGGACTAGTCATTGGCGATGCTGGCAATAGTTGGTACGTTTTTGCCCAATGGGAATCAATAGCTGCGTCAGGAAGCGATTGAAGTCACCTATGCACTTTCTTAATACTACATCAGTTTGATTTTACGCATATAGTTTTTTTCACAAAAATTCCGCATCCAGAAGCTTTAAATTTGTAGAACGAAGTTCTAAATACGTAGAGTAGCCGTTAAATTCGTCATTCTCAACTCATAACGTCACTCGCAAGGATTATAAGTTCGCAATCAAGACGGACATTAAAGTCACCTCAACTTCAAATTCGCTCCCCGAACTTTGAAATTCGTTCACGACGAGCCAATTTCGTCGTTTGTTTGCAGTATTGTGCCGTAAGTTCCACATAAAAGTTGCCCACACGATAAGTTGCAAATTTACGGACTCGGCAATGCATTGTGTGCAAGACGCGCGGCTGACGAAGAAAACTTAAAAAGACTGTACCGCTCACTTGAGTAAACTTCCACACTTATTCACGACTCGTATTGATTCGAGCCGGAATCAGTGTGTAGTGTTTTAAATGACCCACTGGGTGTTTGATGGGATGTCTTAATGCTTCGAATCTACACCCGCCAAGGTTACACGAGAACGATAAAATGGTAGGATTACCCGATTATGCGTCATGCATCAAGTGCGGCGCGATTGCATATTGACATATATTTCGAAGAATCAATTTAGACGTCCAAGTGGACCAGTAGCTATGAAATATTAATAAAACTATTTGACCGTCAATTGACCTTCAACTGGCAGGGAATATCCCGAGAGGTCTATCCAGATTGATTATGCAGGTTGCCGAGGAACGTGGCTTAACCTTTTTTGCCACCTTGACTTTGATTTTATCATTTGGGACCTGAAAGAGAAGTTAAGGAAAGAACGAAGAAACCTTTAGACCTAGATTGGTATAGCCTGATAGTCGCCTGATCGTGGACTAACTCGGAACCAAGTTTGAGGCGCTAAAGTACATATTTCCACACTTTTTTATCTGCACTGTCAAAATTAGATTGCAGACGCATTATGCACAAGTCACTGGGTAAATATTTCGCATTTGCCGTACGAGCAGAACTTTAACAATTCAGTGCATGAAGCCATGAATTTCCTAACTATCATCCCTTTGGTAGTATTGACTCCCCCTTATCTTGTTAGTTCGTTTATATACGTCTTCAAAGTAAGGTTGGGCGGCGTAGACCAAGCAACTTACCAAAAGCACTGTGAGATTCGAAATGAATCTTTTAGAATATTAATGAGACACTTCTTGAGCGACAATGGTGATGCTGGTAGATGATAAGCAAGACGCTGGCTAATATGAAAAAGGAATAACGGTGCTGTAAACTTGACTGTCTTGATAGTATACGTTCAATAACAAAACGCAATTCAAGGATGCTCTTCAAATATGGTGTCAAGTTAGAGAACTAATACAATTGTAGAAGAGTAATACGCTATACCCGCAACTAAAATAGTTGAGCCGATTACATCTTGTTCCCGAGCAGTGGCCAAATTCTATTGATAGCTGAGCTTGTCGTTAGAATAAGTACGGAAATTCTCTCAGTGTTCTCTTGTTTTCCTTCAGCTAATATCATGACAAATTCGGTACACCTTACTAATAAGAACCCAGCCGATTCAGTGATCATTTGTCTCTGCGATTGTGCAGTGTACATGTATAGGGTGGCTGCAAATAACACTGGTGCAACCAAAAACAAAAAACGACTCAATGATATATAGACTAAATTAACCGATTTTTTTAGACGACAAGGCTCTCGCTCCATACCAAGTACCTCGGACAAACCCGCAATAGAAAAGAATTGAGTGATAGTAGTTTTTTCGATGCCGTTTCCAATTTATGAGTTGAGAATGACAATATTATTACAATGCTTACAATGCCGAGCTTGCGCCCTTGGTGCTTTGGCTGAATATCAAAAGCTTCAGGACGGGACTTTTTGTGGAAAATACTGTAATCATAGTAGCTTTCATGTTAGACGTTGTTCCTGCACGAGTGCTTTCTCAACTAACTATTTCAAAAGTCGAGCTGCGAAAGTAATCTTCATGTCTAGTTCTGTGGCCACGGCATTGTCAGCCCCAGTTCCTCAGCGTTATCTGAAAGAGAAGAAGGTAGGTGAGGGAACCTATGCCGTCGTATATTTGGGAAAGCAGGTTGATACCAGGCGAAGAATCGCCATTAAGGAGATCAAGACAGGTCTATTCAAAGATGGTTTAGACATGTCCGCTTTGCGAGAAGTCAAGTATCTTCAGGAACTCAAGCATCCAAATGTTATAGAACTTATAGATGTCTTTCTGAGCTCCAATAACTTGAACTTGGTATTGGAATTTCTTCCCGCCGACCTCGAAGTGCTCATCAAAGATACCTCAATTGTGTTCAAGTCGGCAGATATCAAATCATGGCTCCTCATGACCCTCCGAGGAATACACCACTGTCATAGAAACTTCATTTTGCATCGGGACTTGAAGCCCAATAACTTGTTAATTGCTCCTGATGGACAACTAAAGATTGCGGATTTCGGTCTCGCTCGGTCGCTAGGCAACGCCAACGAAGATTTGTCTCCTAATGTGGTAACACGGTGGTACCGAGCCCCAGAGCTTCTCTTTGGAGCAAAGCATTATACTGCAGCCATTGATATATGGTCTATTGGGATTATATTCGCTGAACTAATGTTACGTACACCATACCTTCCAGGCAAAGACGATTTGGACCAGCTAGACGTTACATTCCGAGCATTGGGTACACCAACAGAGCAAATATGGCCGAACGTCTCCAGTCTTCCCGTTTACAACGCCTTGAAGGTTTATGCTCCACCTTCGAAACAGGAATTAAGACAACGTTTCAGCGCCGCGACAGAGAAAGCCTTAGACTTGATGATATCGATGACACAGCTTGACCCCAGCAGGCGCTGTGACCTGGTGAAGGCTCTTCTTCATGAGTATTTCATCGAGCTGCCGCCTCCCACTCCACCTGAAGAATTACCTAAGAAAACTGAGAAGAAGGATAAAGAGGAAAGCGAGTCCAAAAGACGCAAAATATAATCACGAATGGTAGATGTCTTTAACATACTCAGCAATTGCCCATGATGCCGTGACACCGGGGCTTTCTATACCAAGAAGATTGACAAAGCCGGGAAAATCCTCTTCTTCGCGAATGATAAAGTCAGAAAATCCCTTTTTACTTTGTTCCTGGGACAAGTTTTTAGGGCGCACACCACTGTATGCTGGCTGCAAATCACCGGGTTTGATCCGGGGAAAATACCGCTTTATTGCTTCGTACGCAGGCACCACGTTCTCAGTGCTAACTGCGTAGTCAATGGCATCAGCGTCGTGACAATCGAGCCACTCAAGGTCAGGGCCAAAGCGAAGCTGTCCACCTAGGTCAAATGTCAAGTGTGTTCCCAAAGAGGCTGCGTTTGGATTGGGACAGGGATATATGAGCTTATTGGTGATGCTTTTGGTTGAGATGTGATTTTCAGGGTGGTAGCTGAAATATGAACCCTTTGCGAGATATGTTTCCAAGTGTCTGTCGCTAGGCAAAAGCATGTTCGATACTTTTGGTGCGTGCAAGCCAGCAGAATTGACGAGGTTGTCGGTGGTGATTTCAAATAGTTCCTCGGAGCCGGCCTCTCGGATGTGTAGTGTGTACGACCCATGGCTATAGTCAATGTGTACGACTTCCGAGTTCAACCCTAGGGTTCCCCCTGCATTTTCAAACTGTGTTTGAAAGAAAAGGGTATAATCATGTACGGATATTATGCCTGTAGTTGGCGATTCTAGTGCACCAAGCTTTGCCTCGATAAGTGCACAGGAATCCCGCACATCGTTGGCGGAAACAAGTTGCAGCGGAACTCCCAAATCCTGGCACCTCGAATGCAATTGTTGAATATACTCATACTCTTGTTCATCCTGAGCCACCACGTATTTTCCACACTTTTTAAACGGCACTTGTACGGATGAAAAAGAGCCTTTATCAAATGCGTCGTAGATTTTGTTCTTTCCTCTAATGCACAATTGGGCCTTTAAACTGTTTTCAGGGTAGTATATCCCCGCGTGTATCACCTCTGAGTTCCGGGCCGTGGTTTCCATGCCCAATTGACCATGTCTCTCCAATAAAAGCACATTGTTCAGCTCCACCAGTTGCAACTCGGCACCTATAGCAGCACCCACAATTCCTCCGCCAAGCACGACGTGAGAGAAATCTGACTTGTACCGGAGCCCTAGCACTCTCTGTGCACAAAACTGGCTCCCATATCGAATCATATCTATTTCAAGTGCCTACAAGTTGCTAGCATCGTGTGACAGAACATCGAGTGTTTCCGAGTTATCTGCAGGTTGATCGATAGCGATTTTTTTTTTTACGAAGGGTCGAATCCCACGTGGAGTGCAATTCTCAGCCGCAGGGCACTCGTGGTTAATTGAGACGCTGGGAACCAACTAATTATACTTCATCATGAAGTTTGGTGAGCACTTACGCCATTCGTTGATCCGCAACTACAGCTTCTACTACATCGCCTACGATGACTTGAAGCACAAGTTGAAGAAGAGTCTCAATGACAACGACGGCCAGTGGACCAATGAATTGGAAGAAGAATTTTTGTCCTTGTTGGAACAGGAATTGGACAAAGTTTATTCATTCACCAAGGTCAAGAACACTGAGGTGAACCGTCGTATCAAAGATGCTGAAAAGTATGTGTACGAAGTAGTGGGAGCTCTTCAAAACAAGAATTCTGGTCCTACTCCCCAGGAACAGGACTTCGAGGATTTGGAAGACGAATTGTCCGACATCATAGCCGATGTCCATGACATGGCCAAGTTCGAGAGACTCAACTACACTGGTTTCCAAAAGATTGTCAAGAAACATGACAAGACTACCAAGTTCAACTTGAAACCAATTTTTCAAGTGCGTTTGAATGCCAAACCTTTTTTCAAGGACAATTACGATAACCTCATCGTGAAATTGTCCAAGTTGTATGACTTGGTTCGGACCAGAGGAAACCCTGTCAAGGGAAACTCGGCCGCTGGTGGTGCGCAGCAGAACTTTGTTCGTCAAACTACCAAGTATTGGGTTCACCCCGATAATATCACCGAATTGAAACTTATCATTTTGAAACACTTGCCGGTGCTTGTTTTCAATGCCGAGAAGGAATTTGAGCCGGAAGATAGTGCCATCACTTCGATCTACTTTGACAACAAGGACATGGACCTCTACTACGGCAGATTGAGAAAGGATGAAGGTGCTGAGGCTATCAGATTGAGATGGTATGGTGGCATGAAATCCGAGCAAATCTTCGTTGAAAGAAAGACCCATCGTGAGGATTGGACCGGTGAGAAATCTGTCAAGGCAAGATTTGCGTTGAAAGAGAAAAAGGTGAACGACTTCTTATCCGGTAAGTTTACCGCCTCGCAAGCTTTTGAAAAGCAAAGAAAAGAAGGTAAAAAGTCTCCTCAAGAGATCGATAACTTGGAGCGTTTGGCCAAGGAAGTCCAGTATAGGGTTATTAAAGACAAAATGCGGCCTGTGATGAGATCGTTCTATAACAGAACCGCTTTTCAACTTCCTGGTGATGCTAGAGTTCGTATCTCTTTGGACACTGAGTTGACCATGGTACGTGAAGACAATTTTGATGGGCATGATAGAACAAACGGTAACTGGAGAAGAATGGATATTGGTGTAGACTACCCATTCCCCCAATTACCAGATCGTGATGTCTGTCGCTTCCCATACGCCGTTCTTGAGGTAAAGTTGCAAACTCAATTGGGCCAAGAACCACCACTTTGGATTAGAGAGTTGGTGGCCAGTCATTTGGTGGAGGCAGTTCCAAAGTTCTCCAAATTCATCCATGGAGGTGCCTCTTTACTTCCTGATTACGTGAACTTGCTCCCCTTCTGGTTGCCCCAGATGGACGTTGACATTAGAAAACCCAAGATTCAGGAAGAATATGGAATTATGAGACAGCAGCAGCAAAGAATCAAGTCATCTTCTTCAGGAGGTGAGATGGATGAAGAGGAATTGTTGGACCATGGTGAATTAAATGGCGGTTACGGAAGTCATGTTCACTTCTCCAACGATATCAACCCCTTGGAAGAAGACTTGGACGAGTCGACTCCTTTGTTGCTTCCTTCGACTTATCGTACCAGAGACGGGGCCTCTCCTCTTGCAAACTTCTTCCTCCATCTCTATGGACAATTCTTACATTTCTTCAATGATGACAGGACGTTCACTGTCAAGCCTGGTACGAACTTTGACTTAAACCAGACTTTCAAGAATAAGCTTCCAAAGGGCAAAAAAATCTGTGTTCCTGTTAGAATTGAACCAAAGGTCTACTTTGCAAACGAAAGGACTTTCTTGAGTTGGCTCTCCATTGGTATGATCTTGGGCGCAACAGCTACAACCTTACTTACTTATGGTGGTAACTCCACCATCACTGCTTCCATTGGCTTCTTTATTGCTGCCCTTTTCACCATGGTGTATTCGACTTACAGATATGTTTGGAGGGTACTTATGATCAGAGAAAAGAAAGCCGCAATGTATGGTGACAAATTTGGGCCAAATATGATCTGTTTCTTCATCGCAGCGGCCACTTTTGCTACCTTTTTGTTCCGTTTTATTGAAGCATAAATTTAATCACTCTACCATTAATATAATAACTATAGTCTAGTTCTTGTAAGCAACTGCGACATCAATTCATAAACTTTCATGCCAGCACCGTATGAAAGCTCATATCCCATCCCTCCTGCTCCATACGCATGTATGATGACACTATCGCCATGGTTTTCGATCTCTACTTTAAATCCTTCTTTGCGAGCAGGACGGAACCCAACATTGACCCTCTCCACATCGAAATACTTCTCGCCTCTTCCTTTAGTTTTCATTAATTCTGGGAAAAGCTCTCTCGCTCTTTTGATAATGTCGATACTGTCTCTCTCTCTGGGTTGGCTGCGATTGTCATTCACCTGCTTCGTTCCACCGATTATTACACCACCATATAATGGACGAGGGATGCAAAATGTCCATTCACCATTCTTCAGCTGGTGTGTAATTGTCTTGTCCATAGCGTACTCCTTTGGTGGTCTTACGAGTAGAGTCTGACCTCTTATGGAAAAGCTCTTGTGGTCGTATCCCCCATGGTATTGAAGACCTTTTCCTGTGCAATTGATCAAAACGGAACAATCCTCGATGCGATGAAACAAATTCTTCAAGCTGTTGATTTTGGCCTTGACAAATTGCACATTGTATTGCATCTTTAGTTTTCGTTGAAGAAACTGAATGTACAAAGGTGCATTGAGAACCCAGGCAGTATAAGAAGTTCCGAAAGTGACCCCTGGAGGAAGATCGTGGTCCAGTAGTATGTGGAAGTTTTCAATGTCTTGAGAGTAACCTCCACTGCAATTGAGATAATCTTCAGATGGTTCATCAAAGTACTCGATCGCTTCGACAAACTTCACTGAAGATTCTGGGTTTGTTTCTGCCAATTTTTTGAAATAGGCTTGTGTAACCCTCGTCATCTTCGCCTCTCTCCTCTGTGCTTCATTTGTAGCTGGTTGCGGCCGGAAATGAGCTCCTGCCCAAGGCGAGGTGTACTCTGGAACGTATACTTTATCGTCTGGAAAATGAGAAGCAATTATTGTCAATTTATGAGGTATCGTCAAGTGCTCCGAGATGGCTAGAGCAGCAGAGAGCCCAATTACCCCTGCGCCGACTATCACTATGTGCTTTTGTTCTGACATTGGACTTCGAAGTTGCCGATTCAGTCTCTCCGCATTAAGTGTCTCCGCATTTTCAACACTCTTTGCATGTGCAGGGGAGTGTGGGTGCAAAATTTCAGGCTACATATCAGCAGATGCTATTTGTCTGCTTTTGGTGCTATAGAAATATTTAAGAGACAATCTTGTGATTTCGAGCTACTTCTAGTAATTTCCCTCCTCCTGCTTGCGTAAACTTTCCAACCTGTGGGCTATAATCTCGTCTACGTTCTCGGTGCTTCCGAACCTGCGCCCGATCTTGCTCAATATACCAGGATTGGAGCTTGCAATCTTGACCATTTTTCCACTGGGAAGTATGTCGTAGTCTGACATGTCGAAGTTGTCTCTATCTGCCACTCGTATAGCTTCCCCTCCGCTTCCTGGTGGAAGTTCAGTCGGATTGGGGTTGGTGCCGGCTCGCTTTCGGTGAGATGTTGATGCATTTAGCGAGCCAAGTGCTTCTTCTTTCTCCTTTATATGCAAGGGGTCCATATTGAACACTTTACGAATTCGGTTGATTCCCTTGACGCACCACTTGCGCCAGATAGACAGCTCTTTTGGATATGTCCACCCAGCTGCTAGCTCTTTGATAGCCTTTTGCTCGAAAAGTCTTCTGAGCTCGATATTCTTCTCGAACACTTGAAAGATTTGGTCATCTGACGGCCTGACTGAGAAGAGGAACACCTTCAAAAAGATATCAAACAAAAGCGGAATGGTGAACAAGATCAATAAGCTGGCCCACCAGCTGGCGTCAGAGCCAAAAATCAAAAGGCCGTAGGCAACGAAGAAGATCGGCGATTCCTTTGACCGATACAAGAACATGATGAGCACATTCCACAAGCCGTAACCACCCACTGAGATTATAAACGAGGCAAATGCCAACCACTGCCGATTTTGCATCTCTATCAAGGTGATCTTGGCGTTGATGATAATAGTCAAAGCTGCAAACATCATGGTGCCCAATGGAAGTACGGAGTTGTCGCGTAAGGCAGTGAAACCCCATATATACCAAGAAATGAACGATATTCCCACACTTTGCAAAGCAGCTAAGAACATCCAAGAGACGAAAACTCGCAAATTGAAAGCACGATACTCTCTGCCCTTGGCATATAGTTCGGGAACTGCAATCAACGTTGCAGGTTTGAGGTCCTTGTCAAACATGCCGATACATAAGATGGGTAAAGAAGTGAACAAGGTGTTGAACATGGACAACGACCAGCTTTCGTACAACGATGATCCCGAAAACAATGTGTTTCGTTGATAAAGCGCCTGCGTCAAGTAGAAGAGAAGCTCCTTGTAGAAGGTGCAAAGAACAAACTTAGAAGTTCTGACGTAGTTATAGCGACCATGAACAAGAAGCAACTTGAGCAAAAACCGAAATTGAGCTATCGCATAATCAGCCGATCTAGCTGCTTGAAGGCCCTCCTTTCCTGTGATTCCAACACCTATATCGGCACTTTGGATCATTGCAATGTCGTTTGCACCATCGCCAATTGCCAAAGTCACAGCTCTTTTGTTAAGAGCTCGAACCGAAGTCACCATGCTTGCCTTTTGCGACGGAGATGCTCGGCAACAAATGGTGGAGTCAGCAAGAACACAAAGCTCAAAAAAGAGAGTCATTATTGTACTGTCTGACTCTAGTTCTCCCAAAGTGGCGCCGTCAATAACCAATACAAAATGAGCCACTCTACCTGCTTGTATCTCTGAGATAGCGGATGTGATTCTCTGCACAATCGTATCTCGCGGCTCATCATTTGACAACACGAGGACGGTAGAGTAATCTTTGATGAGCCTGCAAGAATATCCAATATTGATGGCTGTTTCTCTCTTATCACCTGTAAGCATCCAGAGCTTTATCCCGGCTCTTCTTAGTTTCTCAATTGCTTCGCTCACACCATCTTGTAGCTTATCCTCGATGGCAGTGGCTCCTAATAGTTCGAGATCGTATTCAATTTCGCCTCCCACCTCTTCCACAAGTGCGGCCCTGTTTGTCAAGGCGGTCTTGGCTGATGCGTACTTCTCAGCCCATGTCTCGTATTCTTTCTCGTCAAGCCACTTGAAGGAATACATAAGTGTACGCAAACCCTCAGTCGAAAACTCTTCTATGTGTTGCAATGTACGTTCTGCAACGTATTCCTCGTGAAGTACTAGCCTGTCATTGGGAACTGAAAACGCCGCGCCGTCGGTACTGTTGCCAGGTTTCGAGGGCTCATTGCTTGTCGAGCCTCTAAGAGAATCTAAACTGTACTTCTTCACTTGCTGGATGTGCAATGATTTCCGATGCTGAGATGCCACCTCGGTCAATTCTCCTTCCCCTTCGTTCAGTAAGAAGTTATCAATTGAGTTCATGGTTATAGCCCGCTCCTGTCCGTCTCGCAAGCTATCGAAGCTTAATCGTTGTCGGAGAGAGCTCAACGACTTCCTTGATTCCAACTCGTTTGAAAATCGCGATTGCAAAACGATATCTGCCTCCATGAGCTTTCTGTCAGCGGAGTTCTGGGAGATCTCTTTGGCCTTTTGTTGGACCATCTGGCTATTTTTCAACTTTTCAATGATGATATTGTCGGCACCTTTACAAAGTAAGCAGATCCTCTGGTCAGGGAATCTCACTACGGCGGACATTCGTTTCCGTGCCGAGGTAAATTCGACAATTTGGAGCACCTCATAAGTTTCAAGCCTTGCATCATTTTCAAAGCCCATTGGATACGTCTTGATCGTGAGGGTATTGGCTTGTTTGTCAAAGACGACATACCCCAAATCTCTTGCGGCCTTGACAAGCGCGAGCTCGTCCGGCGATGCTGCTTGGTACTCGATGGCACTGTCATTATCATTGGTGTGTGTTGTTGATATATCTTCCATAGAACTGTTCCGACTGGAACTGGAAGATTCGGGAGCACTGCTTCGTGGTAAGCACGTATTGCATAATGCAATACTCAATAGAAAGAATTTGACCTTCTTTGAAAAAATGGTATTTGGGTGCAACTGAAGGTGCTTAAGAAGCTGGAGTGAAGTCTTGTACTCTTGATTTTCGTTAGGTTTTGCTGTAGAGCGGTAAGATGTGTGAGAATTGAGAGAGACAGCATCCATGCTCGTTCTAGCTCTTTCAGTGTTAGTACTTGGTAGCTGCTCACTTGGCTCAGCAGCATTTTCTTTTAATAAGTCCAAGTTGTGGAGCCAGCTTTCCCCACAAACAGTAAATTTTCTAAACTCCATTTTGTTGTCAGTGAGAGTACCTGTTTTGTCCGTGAAGACAAAGCTTACCTGGCCCAATTCCTCCAAGATTGTTGCAGTCTTCGCATCTGCTGGCGTATTAGACTCAGCGTGATACATGTCGATATCAAACTGCAAGAAAAGAAGTTGCATCACCTTGATGATTTCCATAGTTACGTACAATGAAAGAGGTATCAATGTGTTGTACATGATGATGAAACCCATTAACGTTGGAGCAACCCCGACATCTTGTCCGAATAAGTACCAGTCGCTTACTCTGTGCCAGTCGTACATAAGACGTTGCGCCATCATGGAAAAACAGGACAACAGAAGTACCACAAATACCATGAACAAGACAATGTAATTGATGTTACGCTGAAGCTTGGGTGCCTTTGTGCGTGGTCTCTTGATGTTGTTCATTCGAATTTTTGTTTCCTCACCTGTGAATATGACCACACCAAGAACAGATTTGGTGTTCCGCAAAATACTTCCTCGATAAGCTACGTTATCCGGTCCCAAAGCGTGCATTGTGCCATCTTTTTGGAACCTGCCCTCGAAATTGTAAAGGTCTGTGTTGGGGTCCTCAACCGTGATAATGCTCTTCTTATTTTTGAGTCCCGGGACTGATGAATATATGCTTTCAAGCTCTGGATGGGGTGCTTTGGGTTTGAGGTTGGTCTCACCATCCAACGCCATTGTTTCCACAAACGCTTCGTTTGTCTTTTCGCTGGTCGATAAGAGGACTACGTCAGCGGGAAACCATTCATCTTCACGTATTTTCACGAAATCGCCAACCTTGAGATGTTTCCAGGGAATCTTCGTCTCCTTCAAATTGTAACGTTTCATGGCCTGGCGCCGACTATAGTGCATTGACATTTCATCTTGCTCGTTGGAGTTCACGGGGGTTATTTGATTGGATCTAAGGGTTAATGGAGGCACTTGCATGGTTTCCGTCATGATGGTAGTCACTGAGTGTGTATCGAAAGAAGAGAGATCTTTGTCTTCCTCGATGATGGTGGTGAACTTGTTGTTTTCTTCTTTGTCGTGGCCGTGACGCTTCCAGTCGTCGAAGCCTTCTCTCGCAATCGAGATCGACATGAAAATTAACAAGGGAACAATCGTAGTGAACTTACCGGTGGTGGACCACGATGGGATCATTTGCATAATTGCCACTACCATGAAGTAGCAATTAGCAACTTTTGAGAACTGTGCCTTAAGCTGCAAGGGCAAGAAGGTATAGATGTTGTATTTCGATGAAGTGATGAGATTCGAGCAATATGGATCACCGCTTCTTTCATCCAAGTAGGACTTGTGGTAAGTGTCGTAGAATTCTTGCAGGAAATAGGAGTTGGCTTCGCTTTTGTTGAGACTTAAAGGGATAATACGACCATTTTCGGTGGGCTTGAGATCATTCTGTCCAAGAATGCGTTTTATGATTTTCAAAAATCGATTGCGTCGGCGGTACCGAGGCCCAGGACTGAGGTATGCATTGGAGGCGATCGAGGAGAGATCAGAACGGGAGGAAGCGTAGGTTAGTTGGGTGGTGGATCTGCTCATGTTGGAGTTGAGAGTGTTGTACGGCTGGTAGGCTGTCGGTTCTTCATCGTCGTGAATGATGTTGATATGGGGAGTTGTACTTGGGCCACTGTTGCCCACCACGACGTCTAGCTCTATGTTCTGGCTTTGTTCTTCGCCTTTTTCCAGAGATCTATTATTAGATTTTGCATCATCGTTGATGTCGGTGTGAGTCCAGAGAGATTTGTTGAGAAGCTGAGAACGAAGTGATAGCCCTCTCTTTCTCTTCACATTCGCAGGTACAGGAGGCAGGAGCGAGTCGCCACTGGATGCGCCATTGAAAGACATGCGTGGATTAGGGCCTACGTGGATGTGTTGTGTCAACAATTTAGGCGACCCATCCTACCACCGGTGTCGCGAGGCACAGGCGATGCTCTGGGTGAGCCGTGCACGCAGAAATACGAGATGTAATGGTTATTTAGCTATTGTGGTGCTATATTTGCATGGTGGCACGCACTTTTCCTACACAGTAGTCCTTGTACTCTTGAACGTAGCCGGCATGGTTCAACTCTACCTCTCCTGCGAGCTCGGAAACGATGTCCTCCGATCCACCAACGAGTACCATTCCACGTGGGATAGTTGCAAGGTCTGGGAGAGGCTCCACGAGCAGTCCGTTGTAGATCAAACTCATGATGTTGTTGGCAACTTGCCGGCCCATGTACATGGCCCATCCAGCAGACTTGATGATGGGAAGCTCCACCAAGTCGCCGAGCACAAAGAAGTGAGGTATGGTTTGCTTGGAGGGTTCATGGAAGAGCTGAAGGTAACTGTTGATGGTGACGTTGTTCTTTTCGGTGACATATGTCTTCTGGAGCTCGGGGGATAAAAAGTCAAAATTGTTCCGGTGATAATTGCACCAGAAATTGTAGGATGATTTTATAGTCTCGTCATTAGTCGTGATCAAGTCGCCGTTCTCCAACTCTTCCTTGATACGAACGTTCTCTCTCACCTCGACTCCGCCTCGGACGAGTGAGTCGTATATCATCTTTTTAAAATCGTCTTTCAAAGGTTCTGGAGGAAACAATGGGTGAGGGTGAATGAGACGGACGGTCTTGCTGGGGAACTTGTGCTTGATATCTCCTGCCATCTCTATACCAACCGCCCCTCCGCCAATGATGGTAACGATGTCGTGGTTCAAAAACTGTTCTCTGGCGTAGTTCATTTCTTTGGCATAGTATTCCATGGTGTAGGCCTTGGGAGTGGTGGGCCACGACCGGTCCCTTCCGGTGGCCATTACCACATAGTCAAAGTCTATGGTGCTTTCTTCCGTGGTCTCGGCTCCGTTGTCTTCGTCCACAAGCTCGTATCTGGCAGTGTTCACGTCTAGGTTGGTGATTTTTCCATGAATATAGTTGAGAGTGATGCCGTAGTATTCGTTGGGCTTGTGGCCCTCCAGGTCATCTTTGGCACACTCGTCCATCATTTTTGTGAGCCTCTCGTCCTTGCTCAATGTGCTATCAAAGCTCAAGTCGTGGAGCTTGTCGAACGGAATGTACTGGCTCGGAGCAAAGTCGTTGTCCACTATGGCCCGGGGAATGCCGATGACATTGAGCAATCCGCATCGAGGCTCCACGAGTGTGACCGAGATCCGTTGGCCGTTTTCTCCATTTCCTTGTGGGAACCGAGCCCTGGCTTGAAGAAGTAGACTTTTGACTGCTGAGAGGCCGGCGTACGAGCCGCCGACCACCAAGACGTTGGTTTTGAGAGACACAGCCTTGCATGCCGAACTGAATGCTGTGGGTACAATCATGCCGCGACGACTTTGGGATGACATCGTGCCTTTATACAAGCTATGCAAGTTGAGTACAAGTTCGGGATCGGGATCGGGATCGGGAGTGAAAAAGAAAACGAATGTTGCGACGTCAAAAAATGAGTTACCGAAACGGAAATGCGATATCGGCTTTTGGTAGACGGCCGCTCGAAATTCAAGAACGGTCGGTTTGGGTGCTCGGGACGTAGTTCAGCAGGGTGGTGGCTGTATACGACTCGTACCGTATTTTTCGCTCTAGAACGAGTTGTTGCAAAAAACTGATGGTCTAGATAATACTAAGCCACTCCTCTTCCACTATCGAAAAAATCTATAGTGCGGGTAACCGAGGACTCGAGCGGGTAGCGGATGCATGCACGGCCGATTGCACTGCCGATATTGCAGAATTGGCGCCGAATGTCAAACGTGGAAATTTCAAAATTTCACGAAAAATCACACCACACATTCCATTGGAAAACCAGCTTTGGAGAATGGTCGTAGTTTGTAGCTCCTAGCCACTGCATCTTTCTACTGCTCTTCACATTCTGGTTACAAACCGGTGTACGGGTGTGTCCATAAGAGAACGCGATTTTAGACCAGTTCAAGAACATGTCTGATAGCTTTGGCCGTCATAAATCCACCCGGTGGGCAAACGCCAGCGTGCCCAGCTATGGCGAAGAGTGGGATGGCGACGACTATGACTACGATTACGGCTCGAACGAGGAAAAATCTCACTCCTCCGATGCTGCCGTGGACACTCAACATCCGTCTCCAAATTCGAATCTTGTTCTTTCGATTGATCAGCTTCGTAGAGAAGAAGATTCGTACTCCGGGTCAGATTCAGACGTTTCCCTAGAAGCTCCCAAGCTTTCCCAGACGTCGCTTCCAAGGGGCAGCGACAGCGACTTTGACTTTCATGGAAAACCGTCGGTCGCTCCTATCGATACACCCAATCCAGAAAATGCAGAGTCAAAGAAGATTGTACACGGCAACGACGACATGCCCACGCAACATGTGGTTTCAGCTAGAGCCGATGACGCGATGGTGCCTCCTACACCTACATTTTCAACTCATAAGGAACCAGACACTCCACAAAGTGACCGTAGCTTCCAGTCGGACGCTGACTCCATTCAGTATGAGCCAAAAGACTTGAATATTCGTGCCCCGGAGAAGGAGATTGATGTCACTGGTGACTCGTATGAGAACGAGTACGAGGCACATTCAAGTGCTAGATCCGCTGTTCAAGACTCAGCTTTGTCTTCGGTTCCCGAAACCGAAGCCGGTCATTGGGAGCTGTCCTCGCCAGTAGCGGCTGCTCACACAGAACCTCTCGTGCTCACCATTGATAGAGAACAAAGCTCTACTGATTCCGATCGTTCGACTATCGAAGATACTGACGAGAAGGACCCTCCTACAGTTCAACATCACCATGAACCATTTTCGCGTAATATGGACGATGATGACGACGATGACGATCCTCTTGATTCCTTGATATATGATCTCCAGTCCGCCTCCACCAGTGAAAAGAGCCATCTACCCACATTGGACTCGCTTCAAGACATTAAGCTCCCAGATTTCGAGAATACCTCGTTTGGTCATTTGAAGGAGGACGAAGCAGAGTCCCCATCCACTCCAACCGCTCCCCTTGATATGTCCAGATCACATCAGGAATACGTCAAGGCACAAACTCCCAGAAAATCATCGGTAAGAAAGGCACCTCGTACCGAGCTAATGTCCGTTGACTATTCGAATATAGCAGATGCTGTCAGTGGCTACATGAGCGATAGCCGCACTGCAAGCTTGAGGAAAGACAGGTTGGTTAATCCAATCGTTGAGGATGATAATTCTCCGGAGGCTGACGAAGAGCACGACCAAAGTGACCTTGAATCGCGTGATTTGCACCCGGTCGTTTCGAGTGGGTCTTTATCAACGGGAAGGCTTTCTTTGGCCTCTTCGATCCAGCCATCAAAGAATGAGTCCAAAGAAGACGTCTCGCGACGAGTCTCAACCTCAACCATTAATATGGGTGGATGGAAGCCAAATACCAACAATTACAGAGATCAGTTCATTAATGACATCGATAATGAGTCCGTGGTCAACTTTAATGCTCAAGGCAACGATGGTTACCGTCAGTTCACAAACTTGAGGAACAGTCTGGGTGCCAGTGGATTTGAATCTGTGGCTGAGACACAGTCCAATGCTAGCTCACTTTCCATTCCGGAAACTATTGATGCAGCTTTACCCAGTATTCAAGAAGACGACGACCACGACTCCAGCTTTGCAAAGAGCACCGAGGAACCCACTCCAGAAGAATCTTCCAACTTTGAATCACATTCTACTTTTGAGACCGTCTTCAAACCCCATGACCATGTGCAAAACTTTAAGGAACTGCTCACCCCCACGTCATCGTCCACAGAAATGCCTCGTGAGAAACAAAGGTACTCGAGTTTGTTAGGAGACTCAAGCACGCTTGATGATGCATCTACCAGAAAACCATCAACCGAAATTGCCGACTCGGCCTCAGATGCAACTGTTGCGGCGGCAGGATCTGCTGTGTCAGAACCTAGCACTGCAACGTTACGGAAGAAGTCGCTGCAACCACTGTACAATTGGAACAACATCATATCTAAATCACAGCCTATCGACCGTATAGCATTATTCAAAGACGCTTTGAAGAAGGAGAATGAGCATGACTCTGGCTTGCGAGAATGGCTACAGGAGGCATTGAAGCAAGTTGAAAACTCGCCAAACATGCATATCGGAAAGATAGCGTCGCAAGCATATCAAAATGCGCCTCACAATGAGTTGAGAAGACATACTTCTCTTAGAAGCAAGGTGTCCAGTGTTAGAGATAAGGTGGAAACTTCAGGCTTACAGGCGTCTACTCTAGGTAAGAGGTTCTTGAACCGAGGTAAGAAGTTGATGAAAGGATAGCGTTATCGCTACCCAGCTGGTGCGTGGATGTCAAACCCCACACATGTGAATATTTGAAATATGACCCAGACCTCACAAGTATATGTGGGTATAATGAAACGTGGCGTGACGGAAACCTTTATGCTACCTATCATCAAGCTAGTTGTACAATACACACCACAGCCCATATGGACTATTATTGACTTTATTATAGACCTCTTTATGTTCTGGTTACGAAGCATATATGGCTTTTACCACCGAGAGGACCCCTTAAAAGATCTTTTGGATGAAATAAAGAATGTCCAGACTTACAGTGAATGGAAAAATAAGGTGGTGAAGATCGATAAACTTACCAATATGGATTTGTGGAGGCAAGACTTGATCTCAAAACATTACGATTATATACTCGTGAATGAAAGGTTAAAACTGTTGCGAGCGGCTAGGTTAGATCAAGACTCACAGCTTATCATGTCCCTTTTACGTTCTGGCCTCGTAAGAAACTTTGGAGGAATCGCCCAGAAAAGGCTCTTTACCAAGGCATATCTCGGAACCAAGCATAATATTGAGGAGTATATTGAAGAGGTTCTAGACTGCTTGGACTATCTCAATGAATCTATTAATACTCCTTCTGATCGTGAGAACGTGGAATACATCATGAATA
The DNA here is from genome assembly GCA_003676015.1 of Meyerozyma sp. JA9. Taxonomy (NCBI): domain Eukaryota; kingdom Fungi; phylum Ascomycota; class Pichiomycetes; order Serinales; family Debaryomycetaceae; genus Meyerozyma; species Meyerozyma sp. JA9. The sequence goes on along the minus strand of NSDU01000013.1, from coordinate 1,163,916 downwards.
GTAAGCAGCTCAAGCTCGACTTTTTCCATGACGTACGCCAGTCGTTCGGATGCACGGCATTGGTTCTTCAAGGAGGTTCGTTGTTTGGCTTGTGCCATTTGGGTGTGGTAAAAGCACTCTATTTTAAGGGCTTGCTTCCACGAATAATAGGAGGTTCAGCAGTTGGTGCTGCTGTAGCTTCGCTCGTGTGCACTTTGACCGATGAAGAGCTAATTCCTATTCTCATCTCCATTCAAGATGCCATGGGTGATGTAGACAGATTGAACCACGATGTCGATGAGCGTTATGGAAACGTTATTGAAAATGTGGTCAAGAAGGGATACTCTCAGGACATTTTGGTGTTTCTCAAGTTTGTCCGAGACACCATTGGTGATTTGACTTTCGAAGAAGCATACCTCAAGACCGAGAAAGTATTGAACATTGTTGTACATCCTTCTCATAGTTCGGTGCCTTCATTGTTGAATTACATCACCTCTCCCAACGTGATCATATGGACTGCTATCTATGCCTCTATTGGCACTGGAGTGTTATCTGATAATGTACAGTTGTACGTGAAAGACTTCAACAATAATATTGTGCCAAAAGAACCTAATATTCCCATAAAGTTTATGAAGCCACAGGATGTCAGTTACTCGCAACAGTACTTCAAAGGGTTCAAGAAAAACGACCCAGATACGGAAAGGTCTGATGGAAGTCGTCAGAACCTGAAGGTAGAATCTCCTTACACACGCCTTACCGAACTATTTAATGTCAATCATTTTATCAATAGTTTGGCCCGGCCATATTTGGCACCTTTGATTACCAATGATCTCAAACATTATCATTCATATGGAAAAGTTCGATACGATTTTAAAAGCTTGGAAGTGGAAACTAATTACGACGATGAGGCCGATCTCACCTTCGGCTATCTAATGGATGAACCACAGCAATCCAGCAACTTTGTGCTTTACAAGAGAAAATCATTTATGGTTGATTCTGAAACTTACACTAAAGACACTTCACTTAATTTGTTCAAAAATTTTAAAAATATTTTAGGTTTGGAACTTCAACATAGACTTGAGGTGATGAACAAATTGGGAATTCTCTCTGATGTCATCAAGAGATTTTGCATTGATGAGAAGCCGGCAGTAGCCCCTTCTTTAGCAGGAATTAGAGAAGTTTCCATCGTACCGGAACTTCGTTATTTATTGAGAGACTTCGGACGAGTGTTCGATGTCCATAAAACCATGGAAAATATTCCTTATTGGGTTCTCGTTGGTGAGCGTTCTGTTTGGCCGTTGTTCCCACTATTGTGGGTTCGCTGCTCCATTGAGTTCACCTTAGACGACTTGTATAATCTGCACCGGAAGAAATGATTAGTATTTATCTATAATACAATTTGACGGTTGAGTCCTTTGAAACGTTGAAAGTGTACTCGCGTTCCAAAACGCTTGTACATGTATAAGGAACTGGTCCTTTTGATATGGATAAGGAGCCTGTTAAGTCACTGGCTCTTCCTGTTGGCAAAGGTTGAACGAAAATGTTCAAACTCGATCTCTGATGCAATTTGAACAAAAATTGAGATGATTTGCTTGCCGGGTCATTAGGATTCATAGCCGATGGATTTATTACCTGTGGCATATCATGAGGAAACACCACAAACAATTGGCAGCATTTCTTATTTATCCGGAATAAAAGTGTAAGTAACTCATTTGGATGAATGGAAGTAGCAGAGAGCAAGATGTCAAGCCCTTCTAATATAACGACAGTGTCGTGGGATTTTATTTTGGCTCCAATATTGTCAAATATGATGCTGCATTCGGCCAATGCATTGGTGGGATTCTTGATCAACTTCGAGAATAGATCAGTAAAGCAGTCCACAAATTGATAATTGGACTCTCTATCCAAATTCAACCCATTTTTCTTAGTACCACTTACATAAAAATCACCCGTGTTTATAAACGAAGCCAAAACTACCCGTTTACGGTTGGGAATGACCGCCAGCAAATCCGAATTGACAACGATAGCCGTGCCTCTAAGGGTATTTTCTACCAATGAGTTCACTAGCCATGATGGTGACGTTCCTTGCAAATAAGAAAGTATGCTCAAATACGAATTTGAGTCATTCAAAAGATCGTCCGGAAGTAAATTGGACCCAACCAAAAGTTGGAGACCTTGTGGCTCTGAAGACATGGGGTTCGTGAAGATCGCGGCAGATTTGAGATGGAGTCACGTGACCTGTTTGCAAATGAGTTTGATGTAGTTTCGGCAGCCGTCTATAGCTCCAGACCAGGCAGGAATTCGCTCAGGAAAAACAGTAGCACTAGTACTAGGCAGATTTAAAAAAAGAATGCGCAAACCCGGAATCGAACCGGGGGCCCATCGATGGCAACGATGGATTTTACCACTAAACCATTTGCGCAGAAATGCTCCGAGACGGGGAATTGAACCCCGGTCTACCACGCGACAAGCGGTAATTCTAGCCACTAAACTATCTCGGACTTATCTGAAGGAATTGGCTAATTGAGTAACAATAAAGTCACAAGAGCTATTACCATCTAGAAAAATGAAGGTCGTAATGACTTCGTAACAAGAGGATGGTGTGGCTGTAGTTCACTAACAGCAACGGGAGCAACAAATTGCCATTCTATGGCATGATGTCATTACACAACTAAATGCCATAATCTATTCTCTATAGGCTTCAAACATATATACATGCTATGGTACAATGGGCTTTAAGCAAACCCATTATGAAAGTAGGAATCGAGCTTTCGAAGCGACACCTGGTATAACAAGAGCATAATCGAACTTTGTACACCAGTCCAAATGAATCGAGGGCCCACTCCCGAAAACAAGCCTAGAATGCCCTCTTGCTTGTAGATGGAACGTAGGGCTTTGATGGTTGAGAGCGTAGCAACAGAGCCTTTGGAAACATCAGCGCCTTCTTGTGGAGTGGCTGTCTGGATACGGGTTTTTATAACATCAAGAGGGGTGGTCAATGTTCCGGCCAAACCACCAGCAGCAGCACCGGTGAACAACTCGGTGGAAATGGGAAGTTCATCAGCCTGATTGTAATAGATAGCTAGCTGACGAAACCGTTCATAAAATGCAAATTGTAAAGCGCTGAATGGTAAGTCTCTGAACAAGGTTTCTTTGTAACCATAGACAAACACGCCTGGACCTTCGGTTCTAGTTATTGTCTTGATTGCATCGGCAAGACCTCTATAATTATATTGGGAGCCAGAATAGGGATTGTTGTAACTTCCCTGGAGCTGGAGACGAGTCTTCAACACTTCGCTGGGTACGTAAAAAACACTGGATGCAAGGTCTCCAAACACACCCGCGAAAAAGTATGCCACTGTTTCATTCACGCCAAAATCATTGATCATCTTACGCTTACTGTACTCATAAGTGCCAAAGAATGCAGCAGTTGAAGGTAATGAGCCCAAAATGGCAGGACTATAGCCACCATAAAGACCTCGGAAAAACCCCTCCTCTTTAAACATGGTTATGTATGCGGGAATCATGTTTCGGTATTTTATATTATGAGCCAATCCTTGCTGTCTCGTTTTAACGGTGTCAAGAGAATGCATCAGGGTATCCCCCACCATGCCTCCGAGACCACCAGCTATCATGCAATTGATGATTGGCGAGCCTTCAAGATCCTCATCTGAACCCTGAGGGGTTCGAGGTTCAAGGCTATGTTTTGCACCGGGATCATGATGGGGTGTGAACCCCATCGGTATCGTAGACGAAGTATACGATTCTGACATGCCCTGACGGCGATGGACGAATCAACGTCGAGCAATTATGGCTGAAAAAGGAATGAAAAAGAATGCTAATCTAGCGGGAATAAGTTCCCAGATACGAGACAGCAGTGTGGTGTATGGGAGTACCGGCAGCTTATGTTGAAGCAATTCCTCAATGTGGTGCTAAAAACGGCGTTCGTGTGAGCTGAATTTTAAGGGCTGAGAAGACGTGAAGACCATATGCAGGTATCATCACCCGCGGGTGTGTATACAAGCTGGCGATGGGCATCTTGAAGGTAATGCTACGGCGTAGCCACTGGGGATGGGGGCGAGTCTTCACGAGGCATTACCGAGTTCTCGCGATCGAGTCGTCTTGTGACGACGCATGCATAGCATTATTGGATAGAAAAGATGGGAAAACCACCGTAATCGATCAAGTGAAACTGACGTTGAATTCGGTTGCAGCGGGAGGTGTGATTCCCACCGAGGCTCACGGGTTCCACCAGTACCAGATAGCGAGCCAGGCGTCGCAATTTTTCCATAAGCACAACATTTCCTCGAAAAATTGTCCCGATCTTATATGTTGTACCAGGGGCCCAGGCATGGTGGGCTCTCTAAGTGCTGGACTTCAATTTGCCAAAGGCTTGAGCGTGGCTTGGGATAAACCGTTAGTAGGCGTACACCATATGTTGGGCCACTTGATGATAGCGTCTTTGACTTCTGAGCTGCAAACGAAACCTCCTCCAACATTTCCGTTTCTCAGTCTTCTTTGTAGCGGGGGACACACAATGCTAGTACTTCTGGAGTCGTTGGCGAAGCACCGAGTTCTTGTCAATACAGTGGACATTGCATGCGGTGACGCACTTGATAAATGTGCCCGGAAGTTGGGATTGAGGGGAAATATGCTAGGCAAGGAACTTGAAACCTTTGTGAATTCTTTCTCTAAAGAGGAAGTAGACGAGTTCACAAGCGTCAAGACACATACCCGAGATAACCCTTTCAATTTCCAACTCAAGCTTCCCATGAGGAGCCCGAAGCATCCCAGAAATGCGGAAACAGTGCAGTTTTCATTTGCGTCATTTTTAAGCACATTGGATGCTTATTCGTCACCACCAGGTATGGATGAAAGGAAAGTTAACAGATTTTTGGCTTTCAAAGTACAGCAAAAGATATTTGAGCATATTGTCGACCGAATTAAGGTAGCACTCGGCAAAAACGCAACATTGCTAGCAAATGTGAATGATATTGTGCTATCAGGCGGTGTGGCTTCGAACTCCACTTTGCGCCGGATGCTCAAACACGAATTGAATGATAAGATGAAAGGCTTGAACTTCCACTTTCCCGAAATTGCCCTTTGTACTGATAACGCAATAATGATCGGGGTCGCAGGGATTGAGATATATGAAAACCTCAATGTAATTTCTGACCTTTCGATAATCCCCATTAGAAAATGGCCACTCGACCAGTTATTAAATGTGGACGGCTGGACGTCCCGCCCGTAAATAATGTACATAGTTAGTTTCCACGATCTGGCAAGAACAGATCGGTAATATTGAACTTCTCGATGGCGCTCTGCCATGAGCCGAATGTCAAGGTAGAGATGTAATGTCCAGCATGCAAGTTTGTTGTTTGAGCTTCGTACTGCTCGTCTTGGTCGGTTTTTCTTACCATGGGAATGTTGTTCTTCAAATAGAGTCGCAAGCGAGCATCTCTGATGAGAAAGCTGGTAAAGAACAAATTCTCCACCGACTGGGCAAACGAGTCGGGGTTGATGAAAAATTTGAAGAAATTGATCTCAGATCCGCTATTTTTCTCGAGGAATGTTTGGTAGACATTCTTTACCATATGGGCCGTGTTTTGCTCCTCTCCTCCGGCGATGTCCAGCGACTGTAGTTGCGTTGCCGTTGTAAGATTTGTGGAGGTGCTATCATCGACATTGCGTGTTCGGGCGGCTGGTTTCCTCCTTTCTGTTTCCAAGGGACCAAAGAGCGAATCCACAAGCATGGGTTTCCCACTAGTACTGTAGTATAAGGAAGCTAATTTTGCCCAATTGCGGGTATTGAAAGTCTCTTCTGGTGTTTCTGGTTCTGAAGTGAGGTCGAAACGAAGAAATTCGTCTAGTTTTCCTGCCATTTCGTCAGAGGTAATTGATGCTCCAACATCGCCAAACTTGATATTCTTTGCATTGGTCGCCGCGATTTCCGACGCATCCATGAACACTTCTGCGTCCTTGAGATGTATCTTGGTGCTGTGCTGGCGTCGGACAAGCTCATATATGTGCTCCAATTCGGTTAAATGCTCCACTATAATTGCATCGGCTTCACCTTTATGAGCCGATGCATCGTCATTTCGTATGGACTTGCGAAGGGTTTCATAGCGGTCTACAAGACTCTGATCTTTATCTGGGACTTCCTCAGAAGGCCGGGAGCTTGAATTCGACACCATAGTATTGCAAATGGCAGAAAGTGTAGACTGTGTAGATGACTTGGTGAACTAATCAGCCGCGCTCGCACACGTCTTTCTTGATCCGATATATCGTGCCAGAGGTATGGAAACCTCACAAACCCACACTATAACCAAGCTTGACTCCTCGGTCATCAACCGCATAGCAGCAGGTGAGATCATTATCCAGCCGGCAAATGCTTTAAAGGAACTCATTGAGAATCTGATAGACGCAGGGTCCACATCGGTAGACATATTGGTGAAAGATGGCGGCATAAAATTGCTTCAGATTACCGATAACGGGCATGGAATTCACAAAGAGGATTTGGGACTACTATGTGAGCGCTTTGCCACCTCGAAACTAGCAAAGTTTGAAGACTTGGAGTCGATCTCCACCTACGGATTTCGTGGGGAAGCCTTGGCGAGTATAAGCCATATTGCCCGATTGTCGGTGGTTACCAAGACCAAGGGTTCCGACTTGGCATACAAAGCGTTCTACTTGGGCGGGAAGTTGGTGGGACAGAACTTCAACGCCAATGCCGTTGCGGAGCCCAAACCTACTGCTGGAACCGATGGAACCCAGCTCACAGTGGAGGACCTTTTTTACAACATGCCGTCGCGGCTAAAGTCGCTAAAGTCGAAGAACGACGAGTATTCCCGAATATTGGACGTCGTTGGTCGATATGCTATTCATTGCCAGAACGTGGGGTTCAGTTGCAAAAAATTCGGCGAGTCTCACCAGGCTTTGTCGACGAGGCCCCATATGCTGTTGAAGGAAAGAATCCGAATCGTACAAGGTTCTGCCATCGCCAATGATTTGATTGACTTGGAGCCGATACAGAACAAAGACCATGCAGAACTGGTGGGATTAACGTCTGTTGAAGGTGCCATAACTAGCAGTGATTATGTTAACAAGAAGAAGGTGGAGCCGGTTCTTTTCATTAACCACAGACTAGTTTCGTGTGGACCCTTGAAGCGGTCGATCCTAGCAGCATACTACTTTTTCTTGCCCAAGGGCAATCACCCCTTCATCTATTTGAGTCTTGAAATCGAACCTCGAAATGTGGACGTCAACGTGCATCCCACCAAGCGTGAAGTTCGGTTTCTCAACGAAGACGAAATCATCGAAATCATTACAGATTTGGTGCAACTGACATTATCCAGTCACGATTCTGCGAGAAAGATTCCGACACAAACAGTATTGTCCAAACCAAGATCCCAACCAACTGAACCCCCCACCAAGAAGTATCGCCAAGAGAACAAGTTGGTACGGGTAGATGCGAGTCAGGCCAAATTATCTTTCTTGGTACCGACTTCCGCGGACCTGAATTCCAGCAAACCCGACCATATTAAGACTTCCGAGCGGGAACGGTCTTCGCTTCGCCTCGAAAGCATTACGTCCCTCGAAGAAGAAGTAGCCCAAAAAGTGCACAAATCACTCACGAGAGCCATCACCAACGCATCGTATATCGGCATTGTCGACGAGTACAGACGACTATGCTGCTTCCAGTACGATGTGAATTTGTATCTCTGCGACTACGCAGCGTTGCTACATGAATTGTACTACCAGATTGGATTGACTGAGTTTGCCAATTTTGGTGAGTATCTACTTGAACCGCAGCTTACAATGGAGCAACTTTTAGCTCCTCTTTACGAGAAAAATGCAGATTTGGTCAGCAAAGATAAAGTAACAAGCACCATCAACGATAATCAGGAATTGTTGAATGACTATTTCCAGATCAAGGTACTAGACAATCGGGTGATATCGATTCCCTTGATTCATCAGGATATCGTTCCTAGTTCGCTCAAATTGCCTCACTTCATATACCGCCTCGGTACCAAAGTCGACTATGAAGACGAAAAGCTGTGTCTACAGGAAATTTTGCACCAGATCGCTCTCCTCTATGTTCCCGATGCCATCCCGATAGCCGACTCAGCAGATCGAGGTGGTTCCGATGCACGTGATACAGAAGCGGCTGAGAATTCCACCAGACGCCAACTGGTGGACCGAGTATTGGAGTATGTGGTGTTTCCTCTCATGAAGGAAAGGTTTCTCGTTCCAAACCACCTCGCCTCGAGTATCATCCAGATAGCAGATCTTCCAGGTCTTTATCGGGTGTTTGAAAGATGCTGAACCTTATTATCCATTATCCACGGTGAGCACATGTGAATGTCGCACCCAGCCACGACATTCGTTGGAGTCGAGTTCACTGCCATATAAAGAAGTTGAGGTGGGGTCGCCGTTTTTTAGTCAATTGATCTAATCAATCGTGAGAATGCATATCGATACGTCACCAGATGACAAGTACTTACAGACCTTGACTTTGGGTTCGTTCCCTCGTAAGGTACTACAGTATCAATCATCGCTGGAGTTTATGCGTCAATGTATTTACTTGGACTACATGCTCCTGTTGCTAATACAATCCGAGTTTCGTGGAGAGCCGTTGACGCCGTCGCGGCAGTTTGTCGAGAATGACAGAAACCTGACACCTCACGACAAGTTGCAAGAAATACTCAACTATGCTAAATCGGTTTCGTCAAGCTACCGTCCTGAAGCCCAGTCACACGAGGCGAACATATATTTCAGTACGGTTTTGGCCCACTTGTACTACCTTGATTCGGATTTGGATTCGATGCACCTGGCTCTTAATAGTGTTCCATTTTCGGTGGATATGGACAATACCACCGCATCACCGGTTAGAAATGAGTTCTTGCAGTATTTGTCCTGTCGTTACCATGTACTTTTGGGACTCACCAACGTGGGCAATTCGTACAAGCTCTGGACTGAATACCTTTTTTACTTCTCCAAGCCATTTCAACATTCTAATGTTGCTGGAAAGTATTGGCTTGGATTGATGTACTACAATGTAGCCAAATTCATTGCCGGGAGTCGAGAACTTGCGTTTAGTGACTTGAAAGAACAAAAATTTGGCGAAAATTCAATGGCCATGGTCTCTTTCGGTGGTTACTTGATCAGAAACAAGCAGCTCATCGGGCCCAATTTCAAGCAGGATTTCGCCAATTATTTATTTGAAATTTTGGAACGCAAGATGAACACGGAACTGCACTTTCCTGATGCCAATGCCACCGATTCCAGAGAAGACTATTTTGTGGACAATTTGTGCCAAGCCGTGACGGGGACGTTTTCTCGGAACCCGGTGGTGAAGCTTTCCGTATTGAAAAAAGTTTTGGTCAAGGCTATGAGTCTGACATACCAGAGCATAATTGTACTTGCAAACTACATTGAAGTATTGCTTAGCACCGGTGAGTATGACGAAGCATTTGCGGCTCTCAAGACCTACAAAATTTACATCAAAAACCATCATGAGATTCACGGTTTTATCGATAACTTGTTATCAGTTATCAACGTTTTCACCGCATGCTTGGTTAACTTTAATCCTATCAGATCTTTTAATGGCACTACTACAAATTTCAAACATGTCACTCGTGCTGAAGTGGCCGACCTTTTAGCAGAAATTTCCAAGGATCTTGTACATTACTTGAACCTTTTATCAAAGATTACAGGCTTAAGTTTTGATTCTTCATCATTGCAATTGTCGCCTGAAAAAATCCACCTTTCGTTCCTTTATCAAAAGTATAATCCAAACTTACTCCAGAACGATAAGTCGGAATTTATTTCAGACGTCTCAAGGGGATGGTCGGCGGTGGGATTTTACTATTCGTATCTTGCTACTTACGACTCTCCCACCAAAGACCTTCTTGAAGCCAACGTCTCCTGTGTGCTATTGTACTACAAGCGCAGTTTGATTGTGAACCCAACTGGCAATAGCGAGTTATTATTCGCATATGCATTGGCCTTGGCTCATGCTGGTTTCCTTGATCCAGCTTTAAAGTTGTGCAAATTCATTCTTAGAAAGTTTCCTGAATCTTTTGAAACATGGAATTTGTTGGTTTTGATTCAGACCGCGCTCGAGTCCAAGAATCCTGATGCAGCTGTGATAAAGAAGCCGGTAAACGAAAATGTACTCAACGAGCACAACGGGGTGCCTAATGGCCACGAAATCGGTAGTCGTGAGCTGGAAAAGTTGATCAATAATGCCCTTAATGTTGCCGGTATTTACATGGGTAAGCATCGCAACAATCCTCACAAGTTTGGATACGCGGTCAAACATAACATTTTGCAGTTGAAGCTTACCCAGTTGGCAGTTTGGGAAGCTATCTACGGAACTCATTACGTTATGGAATATTTACACGACGTTTTTGTGTTTTTTCATGAGTTATTTGACGTCAATGTTGCTCCCAATGAAGTTGAACCGGTGTCCACTCCGGTCAAAGATACAGCTAAATGGTCTCACCGACCCAGCGTCATTGACCCAGATGTACTGGGGAACGCTCATTCGGAGAAAGAGGCCGACCATTCGAATGGCCTCACGCTTAGTAGGACCAAGTCAAATAAACTCACCCGGCGGTTTTCTCGTCTGGTCCTCAAAGGCTCCAAAGACGCTCCGCTTCCTAATGGTGCTTCCAAGCATAAAGGGCCTGAGATGAAGTTGAGTACTCAAGAATCTCAGCTTTTGCAAGACCTCTGGCTCTGGGCATTCAAGTTGTACTACAAAGTTGGCCAGTTTGAAGAAGCGGAGCAGTGTATTGTTGAAGCTGAAACTGCACTTGCACCCAACTACAATACTCATGCTTGTCTTGGAATGCTCACATCGAAAGAGCGTAAGTTTCTCTCGTTACAAGAATTCGAAAAGGCATTAGAAGAAGTCGAGGACAAGAAGAATAGTTTCCACAAATCGGCCTACGGATGGGCACTCCTAGGATTGTGCAAGTTGTTCATAATCGATGACGAGCCGCAAAGCTCGTTATTCATATCCTCCAAGGATAAAGATGCCGGTTTAATCCGGCTCAAAAACTACTTGGAAGACTATGCAAGATGTTGGCCGTTCGGCTACAATAGCCCAGAAGTTTGGTGGTATTTGAGTTTGGTCTACGAGAAAGTCGATGACAAGATATTGTATGCCAAGAGTCTATGGCGCACGGTTGAATTGGAAGACTATAGGCCGGTCCGTGGGTATGAAACTTGTACACCATACAAGTAGGCGATTTCCTGAACCACCAAGGTATTCACATACCACTAAACTAATTTGAGGGTTAATAAAAGTAAACGTTTTGAATAGCGTCACGGACAATAAATACCCAGACATTGGAAATGTAACACTCACCTGCCCTGCATGCTTATGCGCAGGTTGCGACATCATTTGGCTTCATCTTCAAAAGTTGAGAAATCACAGATATGACTGAAGTTGAACCCAAGTCGGTGCTCTACTGTGGTGTTTGTAGCTTTCCTCCCGAGTTCTGTGAATTTGGAGGCTCGTTCAAGAGATGTAAGGAGTGGTTGGAGCAAAACGATCAAGATTTGTATGAAAAACTTTACAGCGAAGATGCTTTAGCAAATGCCACCTCGACCTTGTCATTAGACAAAGAGCAGAAAATAGCCAAGGAGTTGGAAAAGAAACAGGCAAAGGAAGAAGCCAAGCAAGAGAGAGAGTTGAAGAAACAATTAGCGTCGAAAGTCACCATTAAGCGAATCGAAAGAAATAAGAGAAAGCATGTAATTGCCATTTCTGGCTTGGAGGTGTTTGATATCGACATGAAGAAGTTGTCCAAGACGTTTGCCTCCAAGTTTGCCACTGGCGCTTCTGTCACAAAGAACGCCGAGAAGAAAGATGAAATAATAGTGCAAGGTGATGTCAGCGATGAGGCGAGAGCGTACATTGAGAAGTTGCTCGAAGAGAAGGGATTAAACGAAGTCAAGGTTGAGCAGATCGACGACAAGAAGAAGAAGAAAGCTGCCGAGGCTGCCGAAGCCGCTGCTGCTGCTGCGGGTAATAAAAAATAGTTGTCTCTTAATCTACATCGTAATAAGTCAATCATATTTCAGCTTCCATACCCAAGAAGTTCCAATTTCGGACGATTTGCCTGTCTTTATTAATATTCGGTACAACTGGGCTATCCTGCGCTTGGACACAAACTTGGAGGCTTTGTATTTGCTGCTGAACTTGTTAATGCTCTTGATATTGGAGCTTCCAAATCCGTCCATAAGGCCCCAAATGGCCATATTGCAGCAATCGGTGTCACCACTCATATGGGCTCCAATTTCCCACACATCGGTGGCCGAATCGAAGTCATGGTGCATCTGAAGGTACTGGCCAATGTTGAAGAGGGACATTCCAAGCGCAGACTTGTAATCTTTTGCCAAAAATCGATTGAGACAAATCAATTCGTGGGCTTGAAAATAGTCTTCATTGAGCACTTCACTGAAGTATCCAAGATTATTCAAGTTGTTGTATAGAAGTCCGCACCGGGCGGCACTTCGAAAGTGGGCTATTATGGCATTTCGCAGCTCGCTTCTCTCATAAGACAAGCGCCAGTTTCCCAACATTGCTTGGGCCAATGGCATGGGTAAAGTAGCATTATGAGCCAAGCTTGTCAAAACTGTCAAGAGTCGACCAGAAGTGGTGTTTGTGTTTTTGGAGTATAGTTCCAAGACCTGGTCCAAGGCCGTCAAGTCTTTCACAAGTGCTTTGAGAAGTTGCACCAATTCGTCATTTGAGATGTACAGAATGTCAATTTTTGGAACTTCATATCGCAATTGCTCGTAGCTCATGTCTGCGTAAAGCAAATGGCACATTATATTGTCGCCCTTCTTCTTCAATATAGGATAGGTGGTACCACTTTGAATTGTCCCAGAATACTCAAATCGAGGGTTGAACATGTGATCTATAATATCACCAAAAAGGCATTGTTCTAGCACGGCACCCCAATTGACGTCACGATGTCGATGGTATGTTTCCAAAGTCTGCCTGAGCGTATTGTAGTAAGCTGTTTCTTCCAGGGTATCATATTGAATTACTTTCTTGCTCGAAAATTTGAGCAAGTCTTTGAAACGATCCGACTTTCCAACGAGTTTCAACTCCGAGTCATCAGATAAAGCTCCCTCCGAGTAAATGGAACTTGCGGTCGAGTGTCTGGAGGACGACGTAGCAGGAGCACCTATATCATCGGCAGCATCTACGACGATATTTGGCACTTCACTCATAAATGAGATCAGAAAAACGCGAAATATTACACAATTTAATAGTCTCATGCTAATACATATGGTCATTATAATACATCCTAACATTAGGAAATGAGCTTGGAAATTTTGGGAACATTACTTCCTGTTTCTAATTTCTTTTCAACCTCGGAAACGTTCAAGTTTTTGATCGGTGGGAGCCGGACCTCTCTATCTGAATCTTCGCCAGACGATTCCGACTTGATGCCTGGTATTACGGTTGTTGACGATGTTATGACAGGTTTGATGGAGCCGATGATTGGAGTGCTCTCGGCACTTTTGCTTAGCTGCTGGCTAATGCTTATGGTGGCGCTCAGCAACGCTGGAAGTGCGGTATAAGACCCTGCAATACCACGAGGAACAACTGGCACTTTTTGAGGCACCTGGTCTTCTTTCTTCAATGATTGTGGAGAATTATGGGACGAGGTAGCACCGGCACCCATGTTTATAGACGTCGAAGGAGTCAGAATCGACAGTGGTATAGGAGTTACGGGAAGTTGAAGATCTCTTCGACCTGGGGTGAAATCTGGAGCAGAATGCGGACTTGTGGAGGGCTGTGAAGGAGGACCGTTCAGAGGCCTTTGCTGCGATATCACCGGTATCGGTTCGGACCCCGAATGGTTGGATGCAATGGAGTGTCTTGGATTAGTGGGATTCTGCATTGAGCCAGGGCCGGAAATTGGGGGCACCACCGGTTGCATAGGTGTCTGATGTGGATGAGGAGGGGGATTACCCTCTTGCACCATTGGAACCTGAGAGTATATGACTGGTACTTGTCCCGCCATCACTGGCATTTGCGAGTACTGTATGGGACCGCCGATTGGCTGGATTGAAACAAGCGGACCGTATGGAGACTGGATAACGTGCTGTGGAGGAACCGCCATGGATCCTTGGATTAGAGGGTAAGGCACTGCAAATGAGTGTCCTGAAGGTGCGATGGAGCCAGATGGAGAAGATGCGTTGGCGGCAACCATCGATCCGGGAGCGGGTGGAGGCTGGGAATGAATTACTACAGTCTGAGGATCTTGGCCCGAGAGAGTGTGAACAGCCATTGGCATGTGAGGACCCGCGGGTCCCGGTTGTGGATCATCAGTTTCATGAGGAGGTCGATCCTGGCGAATGTTCTGATTATGCTGAGCCATGCGGAGGGCACTGCGTGCTGACGAATCAAGGTTTAAATAGGCACAATGAAGTTTCCCCTTGGTACAGTTGAGACAAGCAGGCAAGTTTTCGTCGCATTTGATTCTTCTCTTTTTGCAAGTCCCACAGCCTAGATGTGAATTTCTATGTTTTCTTCTGGAGTTTTTCTTCTTTTTAATCGAAGCATCCGAACCTGGCTGGTCCGCGGGTTCATCCAAGTCATCCTTCTTTGGAGGAGGAACTGGATTCTTAAGAGCCACCGAAAACGACTCCATTGTCGGAGGTAATGAATGCTAGCAAATAGTTAGGGATATAGGGTTTAACCGTAATGAAAGTCAGATATACAAAACTTTGTTGTAATCCAAGAATGAGCAATTATATGCGAAGTAGTCGAACACGATGCAACAATGATTTGATGATGGTGGTGAGAAGTATAAATATGCGGGTCGACGCGGCGATTGCAGGGAAGTAATATACACTGTTAAAACCAACCAATTTGACCACAAAGGATACTAATAGTTGGACACAGATGTTAGATTTGATTATTTTTTTGTGGTGCTTGACTCCCCTCGTAACTTTTTTTGGGCGGACACACCTTGCTGCATGAAATGTAACACAAAAATGTGCGTCGTAAATATAATTCGAAGCTTTTTAATATACGGGGAGTTCACAACACAGCCTTCCCCTGCGTATTACGAGGTACATTTTGAAACGATTCGTAAAAAAAATTTTGCGAGTACACAGGGTGAACTGGATGCAAACCAAGCATGATTATTTAACTACATGGATCACCGGCATGATAATTGGTAGCAACGGCCCTTTAGTTGCGCCGGGCACCCCTAACTCTCAGGGCGAGCACTGCATACGACTGGCATAGGCACAACAGACAGTGCATAAATGGACAATTGCATGCAGTAGTGCATCGATCAGGTGCATAAAAAATCCCCGCGTGAAACGCGGCAAGTCGGCCAGAATTGAAAGGCAAAACAAGGTTTCGGGTGAAACAATATTCGATACACGGAATCCCGGTCAATGATACTGCGGCAAATTGCAACTGAAATTGCTTAGCTTTTTTCCGATCGCATTGTCACCAGTTATTTTTAACAATTGGTCATCGTACAGGTAAGTCTCGTTCGCAACAACCGCGGATTTACCAAGCTGACATCAGCACGCAGACGATAACATTACAACTTGCGCCTTCCCATGGCGGTTGTTTGACCTGCAGCTTCCTGCAAGGTCACAGTCGTGAAATATGCCCGTTTCCCGGTTGGGACTGAGTATAGTGAATAACCACTATTTTCTACATACATTATTATTTTCGTAACAACGCTCATCATATGCAGAAAAGCGTATGCGCGTCTCTAAATGGACAACAAATATTTAGCCTGTTCCAAATGCAGACGCCGTGCTCCGAACCATGAATAGGTCTATTATTCACCACCCGCAAGCACCTATTATTCCGTCGTGTACCGGCAAGGTACACGGTCGTCAATGATAACTCCCCATTAATTTTTATGCATTGTGCCTGTATTAACAATAGACTGCGGGCTTGACATCAGGAGGGAAATTTTAAACAATAGGCGTTGCGAGCGCTGGTGCCGTAATCGTCCCATCCTAATATTTGACATGGCAGGTTTTTCGGGTTTACCGCCTGTTTATGTCAATGTCAAATTTGTCTTTGGTCGCGGGGAGATAAGATTCATGAAATCTTTGCATCCGTTTTTTCCACCATTTTTTTCCCTCGTGCCTGGTAATCTCTTCCATATAAATATCATCGTCTTTCTCTCCTGTATCCTGGTCACCTTCCATTGTAACCACCCACTTGTCGTGCTTGGGTCGAATTTGGTACTTGCCGCCAAGAGTGAGGTCCTTGGCAACAATTTCTCGCGTTCTGCCTAACGATTCAATTGCAGCGACCCGTTCGATGGTTTCATTGAGAAGCTCGTCAAATCGGGGCTGTGATGCAATTTCATGGAATGCTCTCATCATCGGTACTGAATCGGCCCGCACCCGCGACTCGGAGTCGATGGTGAAAATATTCAAATTGTCGTATTGCTGAATGTAGTCTGCTCTGGTCATGATTTGTCTTGCTCGCCAGAGGGGGAGCTCGGGAAGCTGGTGATCTTTCTTTTCGTCTTTGGGGTCGGGAACGTCCTTGGCGAGAAGCGAGTTCAACCTTCGTCTATCCATCTCCACAAACTCCCGCATCAACATCATAGCACTAGTGCTAAACTTTCCACTCTCCATGACATCGTCGTCCATTTCTTGCCCTAATAACCCACATTGATTCAAAAACCATGTTTTTTCTCGGTCAATGATTTCATGGCAAGCGCGGATTATATCTTGGTGACGGGCCACTTGCGAAACATGCTGAGGCCTACCTCCTATAAGATCGTAGATCTGATTGCTAAGTTCATCGTTGAGTTTGAGATGGGGGAATTTGTTGCTGGGGAAATGAGTTTCTCGACTATAGTGGAGCGCCTTAACGGTTTCTTGTCTGCTCAAATCTCTGACATTGATGAGCTCCAACCTGGTGCCTAGCTTCTTGAGCTTCTCGTACACCCAATAGTCGTCCAGATTGAAGATCATGGTCACAAGACCGGCCCCACTCAAACTTTCAGCTTTTTGTTGTAACAACTCAACGAGTTTTATGCCCTCTTCGTTTTCCTTTACCAAGTGGGCATTGTTGATAATGAGGATTAAGGGCCGTCCCACTTTCCGTGCTGCTCGCCGTATAGCCACCTCTTCCAATTTGCCAAAAGCTCGCTCAATATCCAACAAGGCCGTAGTGTCCCGAGGTCCTCGGATGCTAAAAAGAGACCCAATGTAGTCTTCAGCATAGGCAAAGTTGAGCGCCTTGCCTAGTCGAATCCGAAAAATCTCCGGGTCAGCATGGGCATCAAATATGGCAACGTTGTACCCATTAACCTTTTTCATTGCTTCAAGCAATAACGACGTTTTCCCGGTACCTTTTTCTCCGATAACCAAAAAATACCGGCCGACAATATCACCTCGAACAATATCATCGAGTAACTTTTGTTGTGGTCTCTCAACCCAGTAATTCATTAGGTTCAGATCTTCCTGGTCCTCGGCTTTCTTGGCTGCGAGTTTGTGCATTGATAGCTGATAGGCAGGATCTCCATCATCAAACGCGTGGTCGATTTTGTCCAATACATGTACATTGTACATTCTGTGGTACATGATGCCGGCCACACCGAGAATTGCTAGAGAACTGAATGTGATGCCAATGGTTTCAACGCACTTGAGACAAAACTTGCCAAAGCTTCGCATCATGTTACGGAGCCTGTTCGGCGGCGGGGTTTCGTCTTCTACTTCTTCTTCGAGTTTTTCCTCTTCTTCTTTTTCCTTTCGTTTTCTCTCCTTTTTTTCCTCTCTGGACTCATCCTCCGGCGGACCATTTCCGTTTCCGTTTCCGTTTCCGTTTCCATTCCCTCCAGGCGGACTAGAACTGGTTTCCCGTGGCTTTTCAGCATCTCCTTCTTTTCCATTGTCTGCCTTCCCAGGGTCCTTCGTCTCTTGTTCGTGACTTTTGTCCGAATCCTTGTCCACCGCTTTCTGTGATACCTTTTTGCTCACTGCCATGTTGAGAGGAATCGTATCATTGGCCGTTTTGTACTCCTTTTCAACCTTATGGCTACTTTCGCTGTTTTCTTTCTCATCGGACTTTTCGTTCTTCTTGTCTTTTGAGTTCTTGTCGTTGGAGTTCTTTCCGTTTTCCTCACTGTCTTCCATATCCTTCTCCACGTTCCTCTTCTGTTTGAGAAGCTTCTTTTTCTCCTTCTTTAGCTTCTTATTTGCTTCCTCTAAATCATCGTTCTGCACGTCCTCAAGAATGTCAAACGGTAATAATGGATTGATGACTTTTGCAGGCACACTGGCGTGGAATTGCCGACGCAATGGGTATGAATAGTGGCTATAAACAAGTGGGTGTCTGCATCCTGCCAAATTGATCCGTCCTAGCCACCGATACATGTGTTGCCAACTCGATTATTTTCTACTTGAAATTGCGTTTACAGGGTGCGCATGCGGCTCAACGATGCTACTGATAAAGTACTAATTACGATAAATCAAAACCAGCACCCATGTTAATTGCATATAGCAATTTGGATCGTATGAGTTCTTTGTCCTGGTAGTCTGGCAATTTCAAGAGATTGACACATGTAGATGCTGTTGGAAGACGATCAATCTCGCGGCCAGAGTTGCGGATTCCAAATTTTGGTGTGAGAGACTGGAATCCTAATAGCGGCGCTCTCGATACCGACGTGACAAATTTAACCAATTTGAACCGTTCTTGAGGCGTCATCTCTTTAACCACCTCCCAGAAATACACGACTGTCAAGTCGTCATCGAAATATCCTCCATACTCAACATTGTCTTTCCAATCATCAATATTGATATCCTGTTCACCCCCAGAAATTAACATTTGCAACTCTATAGGATCGAACATCGTTAGCCAGGCAGCCGAGATCATCTCAAACAAACCTTCCACAAAATACTTGGTCTGCAAATGTAAAGACTGATTCAACTTGAAGTTCGATACCTGATGTATATAGTTCAACCGATTATTATGATTGACCTGGGTGTTTCTTCCATTGGGGGGCATAAGGTCATAAACGAATTTCTTGCCCGAGACCTGCTCTTCTATAACAAAGTTCAAATCAAGTTCTGCTAACTCTTGATCACTCATTGAGTTAAGTTTCAAAAGATTATTGAAAAGCTCTTCATCGAGACTTCTCAAGTCGTTAATCGAGCTCTTCATTAGATGAGCCACATTGCTCCACTTGTTGATGAAAAATGGAGCAAACGAAACGTCTATAAGTACGTTCTCATACAAGCATTTGCCCACTATCGCGCCCAAAAAACGAAGATATTCAAGCTTCAACTTTTGTTCTGATACGTCATAATTCATCCTCAATTTTTTGAAAATCTCGTCATTGGGATAGAGTTGATTATTAGTAGCCGTCTCTTTGAATAAATCAAATTGCCCACCAGGAAGAAACCCTTCCTGAACCACTGACGTGAGAAACTCTTTCGTGATTCCACCACCATCAATTCCGGCCTCTTGCCCATATTCGTTGAAAAATGTAACGCTCAATGGGTTCTTAAAATTTTGCCCAATGTTGTTGAAATTGTTGAATGCATCTTCCAAGATAAACTCCCTTCGAATGTCAGCCTTCAATGTGTTGCGAGGTCCAAAGTACGACACCGGGGCATTTCTCTCGCGGTCTAACTCTATAAGGCGTTGAAACACTCTAACTCTGCTTTTAAATGGTATGATAAACGGCATCTTGGCCAAAACTTCAAGTCTTGCCTTAGAGTCATTCGTGATTTTGGTTCTTGATCCAAAGATGGGCTGGGTGCCTTCTTCGTCGCTTGCATCGTCGTTCATCGTCAGGCGCTCGTGCCCTTCGGCTATAATCTCGATCAACGAGTCAATGTTGTCGTTGAAGTTTTTCGTTTGCCAAAACCGGCTATCGAGGAATTGCAACCTGGTGTTTTTAGAGTATAATTGATTCAATAATGAGATTGAAATGGACTTGATTTTGTTAAAGTTGTCACAAATAGGACCGTTACTGAAGATAAAAGTGAGACATAAACCTTTCAGAAACTCCATAAAGTCGACGATATTCTCCAAATTCAACTTATCGTCGGAAAAACTTTCAGTATCATTTGATACAATCAACCAGTAGGAATACAATTCTTCAAAAGTGTATAGCATCTTCCAGAAATCGGCCACACTTGCCGATGACAAAGCTTGAAACACGCTATTCAAATCTTGGGAGTCGAGGTAATCTTTGTGGGCAAGAAGTGTCTTGAATGTCAAGTACAATTCGTGTTGACAAAGTTGGTTGAAAAACCATTTGTACGATCCTGGGGTAATAGTGATCATCATGCATAGCTTCTTCTTCTCTGAAGGAATCAAGAAGAGGAGGGATGAGAAAATGTACAAAACAAACTTGCTCAGTTCGCTCTGGGAGTTGGTAAAGAACTCTATCGCGTTTTCAATGAAAGCAGACGAATACAAAAGTTTGATTTCGCTGATGGTCTCGTTGTCTACGCCAATGCTGTTGTGTTCCGGTTCGCTGTCGGAGTCAGTTTCCTCTTGAACACGGTCTGATAACGCAAAGGATATAGTGGAAAGAACCGTTCCGATGATGATATAGTCTGAGGGTGTGATTTGTTTGGTAATGGGTGTTAGTGCAAGAACGTTCAAAAGGAGCTGAACCTTTTGCGATGGTTCAAGGGACTGGATTATGCTTGAGTTGTTGGGGATCGTGGAGTACAAGATTGACTTGCGGAATTCGGTTGTTTTCAAATAAGGGTGTTTTCCACATAAGAAGGAAATGAATGCGTGCGGGCTATCTCTAACATTGACAGCAAAAATAATATCGGTAATTGTGTCGAGTCTTTCTTGAGAAGAAGTGTTGGACATGAGTCTCTCCAAGCCCAGAATGACATTGGGAAACAGGCACTCGAGTGCCACTTCTTGTTGAAGAATTATCAACAATATCTCCAAGGCCACTTCTGCAATAGCGGGGTCATTGCCGGTGTTGCGGAAAACCAACAAGATATTGCTGGCAATCCGCTCCACCTGGAACCTGTTCAATGTGTGTAGCAAGTCATCGTGACTCTTTAACACAGTTGCCAAGTCGGTGACATTACTAATAATTCTTTCCTTTGGAAGGCTTCTTTTCCATCGACATACAAACAGGAATCGCGCCAAGTACCTGGAAAATGAACGCCCATCAACCACCTCGGCGCTTTCCTGATGAAGATCAATTGTCTCTGCAAACCTCGAAAGATCAAGGTACCATTTGACGTAACTTTGAAGGACATTTGCTGCTCGTTCTCGTTGACGTTGTTCTTCTCGAGCTTGTCTCTGTAGTCTGGTTTGCTCGAGGAAATTCACAGAACCGCTCTGCTTGTTGCCTAGGTTTACCACCCTTTTTTTTGTTTGACCGGTAAAGTTAAGCATACTGGTGGCCAAAAGATTCAACTTGATATCTGATTGCACGACCGGGGCGCGAGCCGCACTGGCTGCGAACGGAACGGTTGCAAGTGACTATGGCTACTATGTACAGTATATGTGTCTATTTACAGGCTGGAGAAGCTCAGGTTCAAGTCGGACTCTTTTGTGGGCGAGTGGAACTTCACCCATTGAGAAACCCACAGATTTTCGTCGGGGTCGGTATCGCCAGCAATACTCGTTTGCAAAGGAGACGAGTGAAAATCCATCCATTGTGCTAGCCACTGATCGTGTTCGGTGACATCCTCTGCTATGTTGTTGCTATTCATGTTGAGGGTGGGTTCTGTGGCGTAAAGGAGTCTTTCCTCAAAATCATCTCCATAAACATTATCTCCAGGTCTACTGGAGCTTTCCATCGAGATTTCCCGTTCTAATGATTCATGGTCGATCCCAATGTCAAATAGCTCGGATCGGCTTTGCTCAAATCGTAAAGTAAGCGCCTTATTTGCTAATCGAAGCACCCAGAGGCACTCTCGGACCTTGTCCATATGCGATTCCTGAGCGGGAACTCGGGCAGACGCTGCCTGCTGAAGGTCCGTGAGCAAGTCGATGGAGCTTTGAAGCATTAATTTTGATTGCTGGATATAAATGCCAGCATTTAGTAAGGTCAAGGAGGTGATACCCACATTGAAGAGAAGAAGGAGTGTGTTGTACCATGGAACAGTGAGCAAGTTGGCTGCTTGTACCTGCTTGAGTACCTCGATGATTCCACTGCAAGCTTCAAGCACCCGCTCAATAGACGGCCCCTCGTTCGCGACTTGGTGGCCCAAAAAATTGAACAACACTCGTCCGTGCACGCATATGATAAGATCGTAGTAGTGAAGTTTAACCTGAGCAGCAGCAAGGCCTGAAAATTTTGCAGGGTTGTTGAATAACTGCGAATTGGCAAACCCGTTGTGGTCTAGCCACACCGAGAACGTATCGAGCTCATGGTCAATTCGCTCGTATTTGTGAGCATCATCCATGGTATATACCAAATTGGCGATTTTTGCAACATGTAAAAGGGCAAACGCAGGGAAAGGGAGCCACGAATCATCTTCTGAAACATAATTTAGACTGGGAAATGTCCGCTGGATATATTTCATGTTTACGGCCCCGTAGTTTCCCTTGTGCAACCCCAAGACCCTCTCGATAGTGAATACAGACCAAAATATTCTTCTTGCTCTTTGCTTTTCGTATAGCGATGAGTTTTCAAGAATGGGTTCTTCGTACCTGAGACCCATCAGTTTCGTCATGGTAGTGGCCCGGCTCAACGCCATGTATACCGATCCTTGGTGATGGCTGATGCGCAAGTAGATGGTGACCAACAACCACGCCTGGATGAGTTCAAACGACTCCACCTCGAAGGAAATGTGGTTTATTGTCGAGTATCCGTATCTGAATGCAGCCCTTTCGTTGCTGGTGGTGCTGGAAGAAGGCACTCCTTGGCCATAGTCCAAGAGTCTTATGGAAATGGCATAGATGAGATACAACGTGGCACGGAAAACTGTCCCTCGTGAAAACCGTTCGGGAGTCTCGTCCGGGTTAAACACCGCCAACCCATTGAAAGCAGCGAGCTGGTCCCTAAAGATGGGCTCGTGGATGATACCATAGAGAGAATTGACCTCGCGAAAGAAGTAATCTACATACTTCATCTGGTCTAGTTCAAGACCAGGAGGAAGCGGTAAAGTGTCCGTTATGATGCTTTGCGGGCTCAGCATATTCCACCCAAAGTAACGAGGCGGGGGTATGGAGAACAGAGCTCTCTTATCAGGAGGAAGCGTATCAAGCACTCTTTCAAAGAACTCTGTGGCTAACACATTCTGATGTCGGTGCAGATCGGGACCCATTGGCGAAGACGACTGTGGTATTATATAGTCAGTGTTTGCCACTTCAATTTGCCGGAGGTAGTCGGTCTGGTTTGCAATGAAGTCCCGGGGCCACCCGCTGTTCGAATTGGTGGAGTTGTTCAGGTCACTTTGACGGATTTCACCACCGGTACTCTCATCGGTGAATATACAATGTGCTCCATGCTTGACACAGCTGTCGCAAGGAAGCTGGCCCGAACACTTTATCTTCAGAGTTCTGCACCGTTTACAAGCTCTGGCCGCTCTTAATCGTGGTCGTGGGCGGTTTTTGTTGGTTCCAGATCCATCAGATTCAGTTGTAATTTTCTTTCGGAACAACAGAGTTTCTGTTGGAGGCGAGTCAGGGCCACGTTTCCGTTTGCCGGGCTCTTGCCTGGCATGAAATGACTCGGACGGGCGCCACCGAAACACTTTGTTGTCTTTTTGGTCGTCCATACGGCTCTCCACGTCCGCCAATGAATGTCAATACGGCTGCCTGCAGGAACGGCTATTTTTGGTGGGGTACAGATGAAAGCGATAATGCATGTAATATTCTAGGTGTGATTCGATTGTATTCTAAGTGTGGGTCTGAATTGTATTCTAGGCTGGTCTAGGTCAGTATCTCTCGGGCAGGTTTCTAGTCTTCTCATTTCAAGTACTCGGCCAAGTCGCCGAACGACTCAATGTAGAATGCAGGCGTGAGTGAACTTTCGCCATGTTCGATTTGGGCTCTAAATTGTGTCTCGCTCGTGCCTCCTGTGAGTACTAGCAAAGACGAACCAGCTCCGCCTCCAAGCTTTCCATCGTTTCCGAATTTGATATCGGTGTAGAGGGTGTCTCCAACCATGAGAGTCTTGGATCTGTCGAATTTGCAGTGGTCAATTATAGCGTCAAGAAGCACCTGTGATGGCTTTCCCACATCGATAAACCTTCTGTCGGCAGTATAGGCCATGTACTCCACCACACTTCCACCTGCGGGCAACACAAGACCTCTGGGTCCAGGATAGGTTCTGTCGATATTGGTGCCAATAAATGGTATAGATTTGTCGTTTGCGAGCAAGTATTGGAGCGTCAGCGCAATCCTCATGTAATTGAACGATTTCGTCGACCCTACCACCACCGCCTTGACGTCTTTGTCTACTATCAAGAGCTCGTGGTCGGGGTCAAATGGGGCATCGAGTCTAGGGTCTGTTCCTCCTAATGGCACGTATCCGGCCTCCTGGAGCTCCTGTTCGATTCCATGGTCTCCCAATACCCACACTTTGCTGCCAATTGGAATTTGGAGCTTTTCTCTGATGCAAGTTGCAGCGGAATAGCACGTAGGAAAATACTGCGATTTCTGGAGGCCCTTGTATCCCAATCGCTTGAACTTTTCGTGGTATGTGTTCCGGGACACTGACGAGTTGTTGCTGACAAAGGCAAACGTTTTCCCTTGCTTTTCAAGCGCAGAAACGGCTTCTTGGACGTTTGGAATGGCGTCTGGGCCGAGCCAAAGAACTCCATCACAGTCGAATAGAATGTGGTCGTAATGTGCAAGTATAGCGCGAGCGTTGTCTTTGGTGATGCGTGTAGGGCTCATGGTGAGTTGGTGGGAAAAGTTGTCTGTGTGACCTTCCAAAAAAGTGTTGTGGTATGACTCTTCCAGCCTCGGTTACCTCGGTGAATTTCGCGCCGATGCGAACACCGAGATATTCGCGCCGATGCGATGAGCCGTTGACACATAAGTGCAGATTCAAACACCTCACACGAAGTTTGAGTTCTTTGCTAGACATGGCAGACAACGGTACCACTGGAGGTGGTGACAAGGCGTCAAAGAGAAAGCAGAGGAAACCGCAAACCGAAGAAGAGTTTTGTGCACAAAAAACCCAATTTTTGAGCGCTGGACCCCAGATCAATGAAGAAGGATGGCTTTTGAAAGACGACACAATCGACCTGCTCGATCCCCAGCGCAAAATAGACCGGGTTCAGATGCTAAATGCGTGTGAACGTGCATATTTTGAAAGAGACTACCATCGATGTTTGGAGTTGGTGGCCCAGGCATACCAACTTTTCGGCGTGGAAGACGACGATACCGAACAGCTTCAGCGGGATTTCGAAGCGTTAGGTAGGAAAACCAAGAAAAGTGCCAAGGTGGAACGTCATGTGGTCGAGCTCGGCCATATCAAACTGCGATGTCTTGCCAAATTGCTGTAGTTATGTATATTTAATGTTATCATGTCCGCTTAAGAAAGATGCGTACTTCCACGTAACTCACCATTCGTTTCTGGAAACTGACATCGTCGTTATCGTCGTCAGAGTCCTGAGGGCGGAACTCATCGAGCACCAGTGTGCCTCCAGTGATCACCTCCACTCGGTAGTTCATGTCATTTTTGAACATCAAGCCTATAGATATGGTCTTTTCAATGGCTCTTCCCATTCCCTTGACGCATATATACCTGACTTTCAGATATTCACCTCTCTGGTACTTCTTATGGGACACATTGGACTTGTCGAATTTTTCGAGTTTTTTAGTTATCCGCTTCACAGCAGCTATAAATGGTGTTGAAGACTTGACCAAGAACTCGGTTTCCTGCTGCACCTTCAGCACCAACCCAACATTGGGACTGTGTCTGATATGTCGTTTTGGGGTGGTTTTAGCCATGAGTTGAAAAATCGCGACCGCGGATTTTGATAGCTACTACTTTTCCAATTATGAGCACAAATCGAAAACGAAGCCATTATGGGTGTCCCAGCTTTGACGACGTGCTGCCAAAGCGCACACAAACACAACGAATCCACTCGGAGATCCATATCAAAACCGTCGAGCTAATGATGAACGCCCAACGTCACCTCAAGGAGTGTCCACCACCCGACTGTGACGCGCCAAAGGAAGATTCTCCGCCTTCCACCTACGAGCAAAAGCCATTCTGGCCCGCTTTGAACCGTGTGAGGTCGTAATGGGTTCAGGTTCTACTCGCCGGTTCGAAACTATTCATTGTACTATACATTAACCACCATGAAACTATGCAACGGCCCGCTTGGCCTTTTTCTTGTTTTTCAACACCACCTTTTGCTTGACGGCCTCTGCTTCCGACTCCGACTCCGACTCCGACTCAGCTTCAGCTTCAGCTTCAGACTCCATCTCAGACTCCATCTCCATGTCGCTGGTCTCCGCGGCCTTGGCCTCAGCCCGCTCGGCCTTGCGTCTCAACTCAACCTCACGCATTCTCAACAACTCGGGGTTGGCCTCCACCAACTTCTTATCGTTGGCTAGTTGCTTCTCCTTGTTGCCACGCATTCTGTTCTTATAGAATGCTCGTTCTCTCTTTTGTCTGATCTCCTCGACACGAGCCATGGCCTTGAGCGTGGTGGCCACCAAGTCTCTGTTGTACCGCACCGGCACGTTTCTTCTCGAGGCAAACGTCAACGTCGAATCCACCACCAATTCTTTCCCGGCGGCTTTTCTGAACGCTTTGGTCCATCTCAACTTACGAGGATTACGACGCTGCTTGAAAGCACGGTGGCACTTTGACCGGCAAAAGCGAAACTCCTTGGCATCGTTTCTCACAAACATGATCCCGTGCAACGGATAAACCGGTGACGAGCAAAAATGACATGTGTAGACCCTCATGCTGTCTCCACAAACTTTTATCTCATCGCGGGAAAAATGTTCCTTAGGTGATGCCTGGTGTACCGGTGCGCTTTGCGCTCGCCCACCGTCCTGCCTGCATCGGTCAGCGCCATTGTGGAAAATCTACTTTATATCCAACATGGAGGTTCCAACATTACCTATCCCTGGAGAATCTGGTTCTGCTGCCGCCGCCCAACAGCAGCAGCCGGCATACACAGGCCAGCTTCAACGTAAACAAGCCACTGAAGGCTCGCTAGAATGGTACTTTGACAAGGGCTCTGACTGGATGGGAAATCATCCATGGATGACAGGTATAGGGCTTTTTGGCGTAGCATACTTTGCCGCTGGGTTTGTCAAGTCCAAGCAGCCTGGTATCAACGGGAAGGCGTTCATCAAGGGCAGCTTTCAGCCCAAGATGACGCCGAAAGAAGCATTGCAAATTCTCAACTTGAAGGAAACCACGCTTACCAGGACAAAATTAAAGGAACAGCACCGGAAACTCATGATGGCAAATCACCCGGATAAGGGTGGATCGTCGTACTTGGCCACCAAGGTGAACGAGGCTAAAGACATTCTCGAGAAGCGTGGGGGAATCAAAAAGTAATGGAAAGAAGAAGGGGAGCGAACGGGAGAGGAGGGAACGAGAAGAGGAAAGGAGAAGCAAGGAGAATGAAACGCTGAGATAAGAACGTCATAACCATGATGCCGATGCATCTGTTCTTCCTGTATATAGCACTACGAGCGGAATGTATGGAAGTTGTTGGCTGTACGCAGGAATCAGTTAAGCCTTCGTAATAACAGCGGCTGGTTTTTTATCACCTCGACTCAAACCCAAAACCCCCCTGTTTCCTTAAACACACCTGGTGTGCATTGTAAATTACTCCCCAACTACCACAATTGCCAATGACCACCTACGAGAAAATAGTCAAAGGAGCGACAAAAGTCAAGGTGGCTGCGCCAAAACCTAAATATATCGAGCCGATTTTAATGGCCACTCTGATGGATTATCGGACCGGAGCCGAGAACTTTTCTACGATTATGAGAACGTTACAAGTCCGGCTCCAAGACAATGCTTGGAGTGTTGTTTATAAGCTGTTATTGGTGATTCATATCATGATCCGGGAGGGAGACCGGGACGTTGTTTTGGAATATTTGAGTCAAAAAGCCCCCCATATGCTCAATTTGTCGCTGTCCAACATCTTTCGAAACTCCAGCCACAATAGCGACGTCAAGTATATCGTCAAGTACGCCAAATACCTTCAGGTTCGGGTCAAACAATTTGACTTCACCGGCATAGATTACGTTCGGGATGAGAGATCAAATAATAGTACCAGTCAGACTGGCGGTCGGTTGCGATCGCTTCTGGTGGAGAAGGGGTTGCTCCGTGAAACCGAGAGTGTTCAAAAGCAAATTGATGCACTTCTCAAGAATAGTTTCATGGAAAATGAAATTAACAATGACATGTTGTTGACGGCATTCCGGCTCTTGGTCAACGACCTCTTGGCGCTTTTCCAGGAGCTCAATGAGGGAGTCATCAACTTGTTGGAACACTACTTCGAGATGTCTCGGGTTGATGCCGAAACTGCCCTCAAAATCTATAAAAAGTTTGTCGACCAAACAAAATACGTCATAGACTACTTGCGAGTGGCCAAGCATCTCGAGTACGCTACGAAGTTGCATGTTCCTACTATCAAACATGCCCCCACCGCCTTGACATCTTCTTTGGAGGAATACCTCGATGATCCCAATTTCGAAGCGAATAGACGGCAATTCCTTGCTGAAAAACAACTCAAATCGAACGCAAAGAATGGGAACTCTCCTGCTCCTCAGAAAACGGTTCTTGAAAATCAGAAGGAAAGTGAAAAACAGCGTGTCAATAGCATTGTGGTCCAGCAATCAACTTTCAATCCCTGGAGTGACCAAACCAATCAAACTCCGCAGCCCTGGGCTCAACAGAATTCAGCCATCGTGCCAGCAAGCACGGGAGTCGGCTTTGGCGGATATGGGCCCCAGGTTCAACAAAATACAGGTAATCCTTTCTTGCAGACCCAGGATCAACTGCAGCTCCAACAGCAGCAATTGCAACAACAGCAGCTCCTCCAAATGCAGCAGCAGCAAATGCAACAGCAGCAAATGCAACAGCAGCAAATACAGCAGCAGCAGTTACAGCAACAGCATACGCAGCAGCTCCAACAAACACAACCATTCCAGCAGCAACCACTCCAGCAATTGCCGCAACAGCAAACCCAGCAGTTTCAACAGTTTCAACCCATGCAGCAACAAAATACTCAGCCGTCGCTTTCCAGATCGGACACTAATCCGTTCGCGTATGCAAATAGACAATCGATGCAGCCTGCAAACACTGGTAATCCGTTTGCCAATACCAGATTTGCAACGGGAAGTACTACTACTGCGCTCTCCAATGGAGGAGTTGGAATTGCACCGCAAAGAACCTACACCGGTTCAAATCCGTTTGCTGTATCGGAGACCACATCAAAGCTTTTTGAGCAGGCATCAGCTCCAAAGGCGCAACAACCTATTCAACGCCAACCCACAGCTGGTGGACTAGAGAACTTGCCAACAATTCCTGTGTTCCCTGAAACGCAACAGCAGGCGGTAAAGACCACATACTGGAATAACGCCCAAGCTAGCCTCCATCAAAACTCAACTGGATATAACCAATTCCTGCCAAGTCAGCCACAAAATCAATTTGGTTATCAAGGTACGGGTGTGCAACCGGTCCAGCAGCAACCGATCCAACAGCAACCTACATACCTGGCTTACAATGGCCCTAGTTTAATCTAGACATATAGATGTATTCATTATTCAAAATGTTGCGAAGTACGCTAAAACGAAATACAAAATGCTATAACCGTTGATTGCTCCGCTATTCGCTGAGGTCGCAACTGACGGAGCAGATGAAGCGGAAGATGTAGTCGATGAGGACGATGTAGTCGGTGTGGAAGTGGGAGGTGTAGCCGACGAGGAAGTGGAAGGTGTAGTCGAGAGGGATGTGGAAAGCGCAGTCGATGACACTTCGCTTTCAGCTTGGGTGCTAATAGGAGCAGTTGACCCGGAAGTAACGTCAGTTTCAGTAGCACTGCTTGCATCCTCAGATTTGCTAGAAGCTGAGGTGGTGGCACTTGAATGAGCCTCGTTACTAACTTCCTCGGCTTTTCCCATTCTTCCGTTCACTTCTCCATCTTTTGCCTTGATCGAAGTCCATGATCCGGATTTATCACTGTAGGAATATTCCTTACCGGTCGAATAATCGCTGACACTTATGTCTTTAATGTACATTTTGAAAGGAGCGTCACTGTAATCGGTTTCTCCTCCGGCCCATTCGATGGTTCCTTGGTCGTTCGACGGATCCCCTCCGGCCCAAATTCCTGCCTTGATATACATTGGAGTTTGAGGATAACCCGACGATGTAGTATTCTTGAGTGTGCGGACGGGAGATCCATCATAGTACCACACCAACTCTTCTTCGGTCCATACTATGGTGTAGTTGTGAAAGTCGTCTTGCGGAGCTGAGTCTACATTCTGGTACTCGCCGCGGGTATAGGTGGTGGTATTCCCCTTCGAGAAAAAGTTGGTTTGGAACTGGGTGTCGTCACCGCCCAACCATTCAAGATCAATTTCGTCTAGATCGTCAGATTGCAAATAAAACGAGGAAACTATTCCCTTGCCCTTGGCGGCTTTGAACTGGCATTCAACTCTTCCGAACATGATATAAAACGTGGACTTGATCGCTGGATTGTCAAAACGCTTTGCAAGAGTCATGGTCAACCCATCGTCTCCGTATGATATGCCCGACTCTGTAGATACCTCGTCAAAGTAATCCAGCGAAGATGTGAAATCCACGCTTATATCGGTCGCCAACGCCTTATCTGGAGAACATGAAGATGAGAGAGGATTGCAAGCAGAAGCAGATGCAGATGCTGCGGTAGTAGTGGCTGCTTGTGCTAAAGTGGCCGCCGACAATGAAACAAGTATTGTGTGCCAAAGCATTATCGTCCAAATTGGGCTCAAGACCTTTAAGTAAGATGCAGATTTGCAGCCTTTGCAAACGCGAAATGCGCAGGCAGTGCAAGACGCCAAATTCAATTTAGCAGTTCTAGCCAATTGAAGTTTGATTTGAGTCCGAATCGAGCCCGGGTGGCCCAGGCAGAGCACATAAGGTTCCAGATGCCAATTGAGTTTCTAGAAGGCAGCAGGCTACACATCGCCTTCATCCCGATAGCCCAGGAGATTGACAGGGCCATTGGTTGCCTGCAGTACGGTGGCTGCGGAATCGGCACCGCCGCAAGGAGATCTTAGCTTGCAATCTTGCGCCTCTTTCTCAGTAGTCGTCGTCCCAGAACCGTCTGTCGTAGTCCTCGGTGACCTCGGAGTCCTCGCCGTACTCCATCACCCACTTAGTAAACCCGCCTTTGAGCACCCACACGCGGAACTCTTGGTCCAGCCCCGCAATCTCGTCCATAAAAATAAGCGATGCCTTTGGCGCACGCGACTGGGACATGGCGCAGTGGAACACCACGTCGCGAGCATCGCGCTGGACCAAGGTTTCCTTGAGTTTGGGGAGAGAATTGTAAAAATTACCCGATGGAAAGTGTAAGCAGCCTCTAATGTGGCCGCCAGCATAGTCGGAGTCACGCACATCTACAACGGCAAACTTGTCGCCAGAGGCACTCTTGCCCTTTTTGAGCCACTCTCGAAGAGTAGCCACGGTTATATATTTCAAATCCGATACGTTTGCCATGATGGTTGATTCTCACCGATGCGAAATTATATCTTGTGTACTGCATATACGCCGGTGTCTGCTTGGCGGTTCCACTGGCCCACAAGCCCCCACGACTTCACATGGGCTGCGGTTTCGTTTTCGAAACGTATGCGATACCATGAGGGACCGTGTGGCGTTTCTTTGCCATCAATGTCCAAAACTCCAAAAGTGGTGCAGCACATGCCAAATATTTGTCCTGCATGTTGCCCCGGCACTTCTCGTCAGTTTGTGGTTTCCGATCGTTGCTCGATTTTGATTCCACCCGCATTTTCCCTCTGCGGCTCTATAACTTTTGTGCCATGCCTGATCCCGCGCGGACTGCTGAGGGCGACTACGACAATAAGGATGGCAACACGATTTCAAGGACGATTTCCGTGGAGTCAATTGCACCAAAATTGACATCTTTATTTCGACAAAGAAAACGTGGAAGGAACGATGAGTCGGATGGTTCTGGTGAATCCACTGGCGATTCCGGCCATTCCAGCGACGACGACAACGTAGCACACAAGAGGCAGAAGCGGGAAAAGACCCAGGAAGAAAAAGAGTTTGAAGAAAGAGAGGCAAAGTTGGATGAGGAACTTCCGCAAGAGTTGAGAAAATTTCGTCCTCGTGGTTTCAAATTCAACCTTCCTCCGAAAGACAGGCCCATCCGTATATATGCCGACGGAGTGTTTGACTTGTTCCATTTGGGCCACATGAAGCAATTGGAACAAGCCAAGAAGGCTTTCCCCAATGTAGAATTGGTGTGTGGAATTCCATCTGACGTTGAGACACACAAGCGGAAAGGATTGACAGTGTTGACAGACCAACAGAGAC
Organism: Meyerozyma sp. JA9; assembly: GCA_003676015.1. Lineage (NCBI taxonomy): Eukaryota > Fungi > Ascomycota > Pichiomycetes > Serinales > Debaryomycetaceae > Meyerozyma > Meyerozyma sp. JA9. The sequence continues at coordinate 1,131,445 of NSDU01000013.1, read as the reverse complement.
TCGAAACGTTGAAGCACTGCAGGTGGGTCGATGAGGTGGTTCCTAATGCTCCATGGAGTGTGACTCCCCAGTTTTTGAGAGAGCACAGAATCGACTATGTGGCTCACGATGATTTGCCGTATGCCTCTTCTGATAGCGACGATATATACAAGCCCATCAAGGAGGAGGGAAAGTTTCTTACCACGCAAAGGACACTGGGTATATCAACGTCTGATATTATCACCAAGATCATTCGTGACTACGACAAGTACTTGGCGAGAAACTTTGCTCGAGGTGCTACCCGCAAGGAACTCAATGTCAGTTGGTTGAAGAAAAACGAGTTGGAATTCAAGAAGCATATCAGCGATTTCAGATCGTACTGGACTAAAAACAGGGCTAACTTAAACACAGTCTCCAGAGACCTATATTTTGAAGTTAGAGAGTACATGAGAGGAAGAAGAGCCGATGCTGCATCATTACTCGAAGCTGGCGCCGCCGCCAGCGATTCCGAAGACTCCCATTCGCAACCACACTCTCGCGCTGGCTCGCCACTCAGTGAGTTTGCTGCCAAGTACATTGGCAACGCTAACAAAGACTTGAACAAATCGATCTTTAAGAATGTCGCCGGTTGGATGAAACGTGATGAAGACCGGGCATTTGATAACTTGTCCACGGCATCTTCGGAAACCGCCAATAATAAGCCGCTCAGGAAAGTACAATCGGAGCCACAAAGCAGTCCCAAAAGACCCATCAAACGAACTCGAAAGAGGACCTAACTTACTCCGCTCACTTTTTTCGCATGCAGGTTTTGAACTTTTATGTAAACCCATACTTAAATTTATCATTTGATTTATTACCAGTGGCAACCCTTTTTGTAGATATTCCCGCCATTGGAAGATGAGCCGTGACGTTACCAGGCCAGATGAACTCGCGTCTTTAATCCAGCTTCAAGATCGTCTTCAAGCACAGCAAGACGAATTGTTTCGAAAGCAACAAGAGCTTCAGTTTCGTGAAACCTACGCAGGAGCTGGGTCTACCAAGAGCTTCACCCAGGGACTAATTATAGGCCAGCTTAGTGTGATTATTTTGCTAGGGATATTTATCAAGTTTTTCGTTTTTGCCGACTCGAGTACCGCATCTTCAACTTCAGGAAAGGGCATTTCTTCCAAGACAGACGCTTCCAATATCCTTGTAAAAAGGAAAAAGAACGGTGACGGCGATGCCAGCTCCGAGGGACGCTCGGATGAGGTGGCTACTATACTAGAAAAAACTTATTACGACGTTGACAATCATGCGCCAGAATCTTTAGATTGGTTCAATGTGCTTATTGCGCAAACTATATCACTGCTTCGTTATGAGGCCCTCCAGTCCGATAATATCTATCACTCTTTGAAGGAGTTCTTATCTAAACTGGAACTTCCAGACTATTTGGGAGACATCCAATTGACGGAAATCGATATTGGTGATGACTTTCCCATCTTTTCCAACTGCCGCATTCGCCCAAGTAAAGACTCCCATGGTCGCCTTGAGGCAAAGATTGATGTTGACTTGTCGGATACGTTGACCATGGGGATACAGACCAAGCTCATATTGAACCAGCCGCGGCCGTTGACGGCAGTTCTTCCAATTCTGTTGTCGGTATCAATTGTGAGGTTTTCAGGTTGTCTAACGGTGTCCTTGATCAACACTAATGAGGAAGAGTTCAGCGAACCTCGGGTTGCAAAGGAGCTGCCCTCGTCCACCCCGGAGGACAATGAAGAGCCTAACGGTACCGCACTCCTTTTTTCATTTTCACCAGACTACAGACTTGAGTTTAACGTCAAGTCGCTAATCGGCTCGCGAGCTAAGCTCCAGGATGTTCCCAAGATTTCGTCCTTGATAGAGCATCGTCTCCGCAGCTGGTTTGTGGAAAGATGTATCGAACCGAGATTCCAAGTGGTGAAATTACCATCGCTTTGGCCTCGCAAAAAGAATACCAGACAGCCGGTAAATACTACAGAAACGGATCACTAAGTAAAAATGAACATTTATTGTCCTAGCTGGTATAACGGCATTGAACGAATTAAAATACTAAAGAAGCCGAGAGTTAGGGTATCGAAAGAAGGTTGTGAGGAGAAATTCTTAAACGTAAGCCTCAAATGTTCATGATGACGGCGAAGGCAGCAAGAATGGACAATGCCGATCCTTGAGCAATGTTGGCGGCTCCGGTAGACACCTCACTGACAGCAGGAGGTTTCACCGAGCTGGAAGCAGCTTGGGTAGCTACCGATGGGGCCACAGTAGCTGGGGTGGTGGCAGAAGCTGGAGCAGCACTGGATGGAGAAGTGGTTGCTGGAGCGGCACTAGTAGGAGCAGTTGGGGCAGCACTAGTTGGAGCAGTTGGAGCAGCACTAGTTGGAGCGGTAGCTGGTGCAGTGCTGGATGGAGCAGGTGCTGGAGCGGCACTGGAGGTGGCAGGTTGTGGTGCAGTGGAAACTGGAGCCTTGGTGGCTGGAGAGGTTTCAGGAGCTTCGGTAGATGGAAGTGGGCAATAAGTGGTGTAGACGGTTTCGTCCTTGGTGATAGTGGTCACGCCAGTAGTAACTGGTTGCTTGGTGCACTTGTTCTCAGAACAAGAAGTAATAGTGACAATGGTGGTGCCGACAATATCGGTCTCAGTTGCAACAGGAGCCAAGGTTCCAGGGTAAGTGGAGTTTCCAGCAGCCTTACCAGCGTCAGAGCCGTTACCGGAGTTATTGCCAGAATCGTTTCCAGATCCGTTTCCAGAACCAGTAGCAGTGCTCGACGAGCCAGATCCAGTGTTGGTAGCAGAGCCAGCACCGGAACCGCCAGTGTTAGTAGCAGAAGAACCAGATCCGCCAGTGTTAGTAGCAGAAGAACCAGATCCACCAGTGTTAGTAGCAGAAGAACCAGATCCACCAGTGGCAGTGGCAGAACCACCAGTAGCAGTATCAGAACCAGTAGCAGTAGCGGTGTCGGTGTTAGAAGCGCCGGTATTGGAAGCAGTGTTAGCACCGGAAGAGCCGCCAGTGTTGGTAGCAGTGTTAGCAGAAGATCCAGAGCCGCCAGTGTTCGATGCACTAGAACCAGAACCACCAGTAGAAGAACCAGCAGAGCCAGTGGAAGAAGCACCGGAAGAAGCACCGGTGTCAGTGCTGCTAGCAGGCGCACTTGTGGACGAAGTGATGGTGTCGACTGGGATGGTACTTGGTGAGCTTGAAGGAGGAGCGGTGGAAGATTCCACAGAAGATGCCACGGAGGAGACACAGTCCAATGACCAACAGAAGTTGGGCAAAACATTGCTTGGGGCTTGCAACTTGGGGAAAAGTTCAATGTCAAGGTCGAGGTCGAGACCAAGGTTGATATCGAGTCTCTTTTGTAATTCTTGTCTCTTGGAAGGAGTGAATTGTTTGGCGTCCTGGAAGTTCTTGTCAAGAGCATACTTGATGTTTTGTGGGAAGTATTCTTGCCACAACTTACCGACATCGGTGTCGACATCGATGTCGAGATCGAGCTCTATGGCCAACCCATCTGGCAAACAGAACAATCCGTTGTGGACCGAAGCCTCGATAAGGACAGATACCGAGAAGGCAAACAAGTTGCTAATGCCAGTGTTGGCATCGGCACCGACAACAACTGCATCGGATTCCTTATCAGAGCCCAATCCAGTAAGCTTGGCACTTCTAGCAGAGTTGGCAAAGCTTTGGAAAAGTTGAGCAGAAGCGGCGGTTTCGAAGTCAAGGGTAACCTTAAAGAGGTTTGCCTCGACGTGTGCAACGGCAGAAACTTGGAACACTGCCTTGGGGGGTTGTTGAGTCGCTCTCGCTTGGAGAAGCCCAGCTTCTCTCTTCAAGTTGACTCCGAGATCCAAACTTTCTTGAATTCCAATTTGGAGCAATGAGTTGGATGAGCACGGAGAAGAGCCTGGAAGACCGAGACCCAAAGTGAAATCGAAGTACTCACTGATGTTGAGGCCAAGGGCCTGAGCAGCAGCAAAGTAAGAAGAAGCTGCAACTGCAATTGCTGCAGTATTCTTAATAGAACCAAACATGAATAAGCGAGTGACTTGGAGTACTTTCTGAAGAATCACCGGAGAACCACCCGGTCATTTATAGTTTGATTCTTGGTTCCACTACCATAACAAATTTATCCCGATGTGATAATTTAACCACTCTTACATTATTCTTATGCGAGTCAATTCCATGGACAATAACTTCTTCCGCAACCTTACGAACGTGTAATTGCCCACTTCCGTTCCCGACGCATATTTTGCCTCTTATTATTGTTGTGATGCAATCTTCTAAGTATCAATTCTTCTTCTTTGAGCAAATGCTTCATTGTACTACTATTTGATACAATTTGCAACCATCGCGACCGATTGTCCTGCAGTCCGAGACCCACAGCCATAAATGGAAAAATTTATCATTACAATAGAAACCTGCACCATTCATCTTACCGTGCAGGCTTTCTTGTTAAAGTATGGCCCATACTAAAAACAATATGCTTAGTATTGTTGGCTGGGGTCCGTATGCAGGTGGCTTAGTTAACCGTTCGGTTAAACTTCCATGCGACACGACGAGGCGATGAGGGATTTACGGACGTCCGTAAATCTGCAACACGCGAAACCTCACCGTCCAGAGACGGGCAAAATGACGCGCATGTGGTACGAGGTCAATTGCTTGGGAAATGGCGACCATGTGCATCGAGAATATTTTCTACCAAACGATCTCGCAACTGGCTAAACCTAAACCCCGTAAGTGCAAGTGCAGATTCGTAGCGATGACCGACGCACGAACGCGGGTGCAATTTCCGCGGTGGGCGAAAAATGCAGGATCGGTTCTGGGCGGTTGCGTCAGTAGACGGTGCTTCCAGTAAAGTGTTTGTTATGCATACCAAAGGGTTTTTTAGACTGTGCGCGTGAAAATAGTTTGGAGAACATTCTCGGAATCTGAAGTGTATACATTTTTGCCGTTAAGTCTCATTTGGTACGTAGAGCAATGGCTGCAAATTCTGAGAAAACGAACCGATCCATCCATGTTACTCAAGGACATTAATTGGAACCATGGTATTGTTGGTGGAAAAGCTTGCATATCCACTTCCGGGTATATTTCGCCCAACCAATATCTTAAACAAAGAGTGGCTCCTGCACCCACATACCCAATTGGTTGCACAATAGGGATCAAGCGTTCCCAACTACGAGTTCTTGGTTCTGGTGCATATGGTACACTATATTGTCATCGACTTGAGTCCTAAATATAGTTGTATGAATGGAAATTCGTAAATCCGAGAACAATCGAAAAAAAAACACCAAGATGGGAAAAAGACCCGCCGTGGCTATGGGTATCGAAAGAAGTATCAAAAAAAAAAAAACAGTTCCCACTTAGAGAATCATCACAGCCACTCCAGCCAAAAGCGCCCCAGAAGACAACACTGTTTTTCCGGCGGCTCCAGTCTGCTCTGAAACTGATTGGACAGCCACAGTCTGGGAGCCGGACTCAATTGTAGCAGAGGTACTTTCTTCAGCTACTGTGGTTGGGGCAGTTTTTCCACCAGCATCTGCTGCAGGAGCAGACTCAGTAGAAGTTGCAGTTGGTGCAGCAGACTCAGTAGCAATTGGTGCAGAAGAATCACTTGCAATTGCAGAAGCAGATTGAATTGGTCCTTTGGCAGATTGTTCTCCCTTTGTGGGTGCAACCGTAGGAGTAAAAGTCTCCGTAACCACAGTCGTAACCACAGTTTGTTGCACTGAAGTGATGGGAACCTGCTCGCACTTGTTGTCCTCACAAGATGTGATGGTGATAACAACAGTGGACTCGTAGGTTGCGGGAACCTCGGTAGTAACCTTGGAAGGAACCTCTGTAGGAGCGACAGATGGTGCCACAGAGGTTTCTTCTTCTGTGATTGGAATATACGTGGTGTAAGAAGTCTCATCTTCAGTAACCACGGTGACACCAGTGGTAAATGTCAATGGACAATAAGTGGTGTACACAGTATCAGACTCGGTGACCACTGTAACACCAGTAGTGACGGTAGCTTCAGTACATTGCTCGTCACATGAAGTTACAGTGATAATTGTGGAAGTTGACCAGGTTTCGGTAGTTGTCCAGTAATGAGGTGGGATGGTTGAACTGGAGGACACTTCAGTGGAGGTAGTTGAATGTGGAGCAGAAGTGCTTTCTGTGGTAGCCACCGAAGTTTCTGTCGTGGAAGACCCTGTCTTGGATTCTGTTGTGGAAGATTCCTTGGAAAATTCCGTCTCAGAAGACACCGTCTCAGAAGATTTCGTCGT
>NSDU01000013.1:0-381048 GCA_003676015.1 Meyerozyma sp. JA9 | reverse complement strand
ACTCCACGTAGTTTCTTCCTTACACGCTAAGAGTTGCCGTCCGAAGCAAGATGAGATGAACGGCGTTAACCGAGATGTCAACTTGTCACAATTAAGATTTACGGTACGGTTGATATCGTGCATGATCAAGCTGCATGTCTTACACAAAAATATGTGTGTTCATGCACCTTTATTTAATTCTTCGACCTGCTGCCGTAAATTGTGACGCATAGTTCCACGTCCAACTAATGGCGCTTTTCATCGCCGATTTTGGTGCCTACGTCTACGTATCTATCATCGAAGGAATTGGCTTGGTGAGTCTATAGTTAGTACTGTCAGACAAAAAATAGTAAGGTAGCGAGGTTTTTTCCACATCGACAGAATGTCTCGAGCCAAATGCACTCTAGTCATCATAATGTACTTACATGAATTTGCAGTGTGAAAGTTTTTTCGCGATGGTTTTATACCCGCAGGACGTTACCCGGACCACACCCGAGCGCAAATTCACAGCACTGCATACAGACCAATGCGAGTTACAATTCGCAGTCAAGTAGTTGTACGGTCTGATCAACCATGTCCCAAGACAAGTACCAAGACAAGTACAAGTACCGCGTGGAAATCCAGCAAATGATGTTTGTGCTGGGTGAGACCAACGACGCACCAATAGAAACGACAATGATTATAGAGGATATAGTTCGAGGACAAGTGATAGAGATACTTATTCAGGCTACTAAGACTGCTTCTGCTCGTGGATCCAAATCAATTGCCCCGGAAGATGTGATCTTTCTTATACGGCACGACAAGGCCAAGGTCAACCGATTGCGAACGTATCTTTCCTGGAAAGATGTTCGAAAAAACGCCAAAGATCAAGAAAGTGGTGGAACCGAATCGTTGATTGAAGGTGGTGCAGATGCAAGCGGTGCAGGCGCCGGTGCTGCTGGAGGAGGGACTGGGGTCGATTCTTCCAAGATGCTTTCGCGGTACAAGAAACTGAGAATACGGCTTCCTTGGGAAGTGCAATACATGTTTTCCGAGCAGCATCTCGAGGCAGCAGATGAAGCCGAGGAGGTTGATGACGAGGAAAAAGCTGCCACAATTGCGTCGTTGAAGCGGTTGAAGATGGCAGACGACAGAACCAGGAACATGACGAAGGAGGAATACGTGCATTTTTCTGAATGTCGACATGCTTCGTTCACGTTTCGTAAGGCCAAGCGGTTTCGGGAATGGGCTCAAATTGCTCAATTGTGCGACTCGAGACCCAATGACGACGTCATCGATATCTTGGGGTTCCTCACGTTTGAAATCGTGTGCTTTCTTACCGAGGAAGCGACGGCAATCAAGAGCGCGGAAGAGAAATTGGTTCAAATGCTGATGGTGAAAACTGGAAAAGAGATGACGAAACGAAGAAGAAAATATTTATTTGATCGCCCCGACGAACTTGCCAAGCCATTGATGCCGTATCATATCGAAGAAGCATGGCGCCGGCTCCAATCGTTGGACAACAAGCACAAGGCGGTGCGGTCGTTTGGAGGTGGCCGTATCAAGACTAGAACTGCATTAATATAGGCCCTACACAGAGTATGAATTCAATGCCGAGACTTTCGCTAGCACATTGTCATTTGGTTATATACTGAATCCAGTCTATACCTGCCATCTCTCTGCTCTCTGCTCTCAGTACCTTCTCTCTCGCACCCCCACACCCGCACTCAGACAATTTTCATCACCACCACTTTTCGGTATGGGTATAACGATCCGCCAAGCCAGGATAGATGACATCCAGGCGATGCAAAATGCAAACTTGCACAACCTACCCGAAAACTACCAGCTCAAGTACTATATGTATCATATACTATCATGGCCACAAGCCAGTTTTGTCGCTACCACCGACGACGATATTGACGAATTGAACGACGACGAACCGTATAAAGATCCCAAGGGAGACACCAGCTACATCAGAAAGGGAGAGAAGATTGTTGGCTATGTGTTGGGCAAGATGGAGGACGATCCAGACGCCGAAGACAAGACGCCTCATGGACATATTACCTCGTTGTCGGTGATGAGAACATATAGAAGAATGGGAATTGCAGAAAAGTTGATGAGACAATCGTTGTATGCCATGTGCGAGTCCTTCAAAGCAGAATACGTGTCGTTGCATGTACGGAAATCCAACAGAGCTGCGTTGCATTTATATAGAGATTCACTTCAGTTCGAGAACACCTCGATTGAAAAAAGTTACTACCAAGATGGAGAAGATGCATATGCCATGCGCAAGGAGTTGAGGTTGGAAGAGCTCTCGCCTCATTTGTTCCAGAAAACGGATCAAGTCGACGACTTGACCTCGGACCTCTTATCGTAAATAATATACATTTTATCCTAATATCTTTCCTTCATTCTCGATGCAACAGTACGCAAGTTTCCGTACACTTTTCCGGGTGGAGATCCCAAAATCAAGGACACCACTGCTTCTCGAGCCATTCGTATGTGGGTGAATCCACCCAATATATGTATCTTTGAGTCTGCAAGCACAATTCTGGTTCTGGTGGCATTCTCAATGGCAAACTTGGTCCGTCCGTCCTTACCGGCGATACGGCCAATGGCACGCGACAAGTGGTCGCCGGTCAATGTCTTGACATCTTTTACCTCGAACGTCTCGATGTACAAATCGTCCAACCTCAACAATGCAATGGCGTCGTCCACATCGAACCCAAGGGTAAAAGCCTTGACGAAATCGGCTCCTTTCTGAAGAGCGCCGGGGTCAGTGGTGGTCTTGTTGGTTTTGAGTTCGACAGTCTTGGTTTTTAAGTTCATCCGCACCTGAAGCTTGAGATGCTCCACCAATGGTGGGTATATTTTGGGCCATGTATTCTTCAATGGGCTCATTCTGTGGGGTGGGACCTGCACCTTTCTCGACTCCAACTTGACCTTCATGCCAACCTTGGTGGCAGCGGCAAATTTGGGCTTTCCAGACTCATCGAGGACAACACCGGCGACATCAGTGGCATTGTGTTCTTCTTGTTCTGGTACAGCGTTTGTGTCTATAAGCATGGAATCGTCTTCTGCCGCTGGAGATGGATGCTCAGGCTGTGTTTCAGCCACGGGAACCACGGGCTGCTGGATCTTGGTGGGGGCAGCCATAGTGTACGATCGAGTCTAAAAAAAATTCCTCATCTCATCGTCCTGTAGATAGACGTCCTGCAGATACCACACGCCAGTCCAGACACACAGCGAAGTATTTTGGCCATTGCCGAAGATTATCCAGTTTGGAGAGCTGAGCTGTACACAATCGCCGACCCAAACATCCTTTTTCTTTCTATCTCTTTCAATCGGCGTTTAGAAGCTTATATTCACGTCCCTGCTGGCTTCCCCACACATCCGGCGGAAGCGCGCACTCTGAAAATTTCTCGATATCAGATTGGTTACGCAGAAGCAACCCGCTCAACCAGGTGGCTATCTATAAAATAATTGCTCGCAGGCCTGAAGCTCGCCTCTGAGTACACGGAATACTGAAGAGCATTACTATCCAACAAAGCCCACCCTTCACCTGCAACACACCCATTTCTATCATCAGCCGGCCTTTGGAACTGTCTCACATTTCGCCACTCCGATGTTTAAATTCTTAGGAATAAGACCCATGAAGTCGTTCTTGGAGCTGCGCATGGTGCCAGAAGTAAGGGCACTCACGTACCGTCATTTGCCTTTACTGGTTGCCTTTCGGCCCTCCCGGTGCTACAGCAAAGTTCCTCAAAAACCAACCAGCAACATTTCGCATTCGAAAGAACTCATAGTGCCTACCAAACACGAACTATTAAAACATGCTAGTGGCCCCATACTGCGTGCCCTCATACACCTCCGGTGGCCTTTGACCCGAAATAATCGTCCTTCCGCTTCCGATGTCGTTTCTGCTGCCCTTTCATGGTTCGTCATGGGGAATCTTCTTTGGATCATTTTAGGAACAACCACCTTTTGCCTTATGGGGTTGTACGCCCTTGACACGTTCAGTAATGTCTGGAGATCGGTTTCTCCAGGAGAGACGAAAGAGAGCTCATTGGTAGGAAAGCTTACGAGTGCTCTTGTGTCGCAGGGTTTGGGAATAAAGTTGGAATTTACACCGGGCCAAGTAATTCCCGAACTCAAGGACGGAATGCTCCGATTCAAGAATGTGAGAGTTGTGTCGACATTGCCAGAGACAAAATTTGACGGCACTATAGACGCTGTAAATGTTTCATTGTCGTTCCAGAAATGGTACGAGGGAAAAGGTATTATTGACGAACTCGATATCTATGGCATGCACCTCAAGCTTTACTATGAGAATGATTCAGAGCCTCACATGACCGTCGGCGACCACTCGGTTCCAAGTTACAGGTTTAACGACACCATGCATTACCAGTACGACCTTCCCAGTCCACTCGAAAATCAAGAGGCAAGTGTCTCTCCTGCCACATTAATCGATGCATCATACGAACTTTCTCTGGTAAAGTTGCACGATTCGTACTTTGATATTCACGAGTCGGAAGCAGTCGAACCATTTAGAGTTGCGGTGTTCAATTGTGATCTCCCGCAATTGAAGGGTGACAGAATCTTGCTTGATTTTTTCAACGCCAACATCGTGACCGGCTCAATGAACGACTCGTTGTTCACCATCCATAAACGTCAAACGGAAACCGCAAGCGCCGATACCGAGCAAAGAACGGTACGGTTCAAACTTGATGGTATCGATTTGGGAGCTATTTCGCAAAAGAACCCCCGTACAAAATTCAACTGGATCGTTAACGGAAAGGCAGAAATCATAGCCGATATTCGAATGTCCAATTTACCCGAAAAAGAAGACAAAAAATTTAGCAATGTGTTTTTCAGCTCTTTTAGAGAGCTTCTTTCGTTAACCGACCCCAAACCGACCCCATCCGATGAACAGGAAACCAACGAATCTAATTTATTGAAGGGAGCCTTGGCTGCTATTTACACCACATTTTCATCCAAGGAATGTCAACCTTCCACCATGCAAAATAGCGATTATGCCGTTGTGAATGTCAAGATCAAACTCAAGGATCTCAAGGCCACGCTTCCAAAGTATATGCCGATGGCCACCTCCACCAGTGCTCCATTTATTTCCTTGCACGACTTGAGGTCCTTGGTAGCATTTGCTAACGAACTTGGAAGTTCATCGCCTCCTATAGTGGTGCAGTCCACCGCCATAGAAAGGTTATCAGACTTGCATAACACCGAAAATATCTTTGACACTCGACTCTTCGACCTGATTGTGAATGATGTATACGAAGAATTGCTCAAGATGGTCCACTTGGACGAGAAACGAATCATCGAGGAAAAGTCATCCTTATGGTCGCATTCCGTGGCCAGCCAACTTTTGGTTCTTGGATTGAGTGCAATGGTATAATGTATATACGAATAACGACGTTTCAAGCTTACTTCTTCATGGTCTCTCTGTTGTCTGTCTTCCTCACCATGGGCACCAGTAGCTTTTTCTTGTCGAATAAACCGTCCATTAACTCTGCTTCTACAGATTTGGCCCCAATTCCTAGTACCACTCCTTTCTTCCGGCTCTCCAAACTGGGTCCTGGTGACTCTTTTTTCTTAGGTTTCCACCCCATACCTCGGAGTAGAGCGGCCCCAAACTGGTCTACAGGCACTTTATCATATTCTGCTTTCTCCACTTCTTTTTCTTCGTCAGACTCACCTACGTTTATCACCATACCCACATCGTTATCTGCGATATCCTCGTCAAGTTCTTGTTCAATGTTAGCATCATTTCTAGTCATCAGAGCAAAGGAGTTGCGTTCGACTTTCGGTCGAGGTCGGGTAGTAAGATGAGTAGGTCGTATTATGATTTTCTCCCTGGCATCAATTGCCTTATTATCCGCAATTGCGCCTCCTTTTCTCGTATCAAATGAGTCAATTTCACGGATTATTTCATCTTCTTCATCTGATTCCGGTGCAAATGAGGTTGTAGATTTAGATGGTTTGGACACTTCAGGCTTTCGCTTTCGTACGCTAAAGGCTACCGAGCCTTTATTTACTCCAGGCGAGTCTACGCCCACAGACTTGCCCTTTTTTTTAATTTTCATCTGGAACCCCATCTCGCTCCGAACTACAATCTTCAGAATCTCAAATTCGAGCGCGTTTTATTCACTATACATCTAGCAACAACCACTTACCCTATCATGCTAGAAGCTGGGCATGAAGGGTCAGAAAGGCAGCTAGGAGTCTCTGTGTCCCGAAATAGCTTTCTGAATGAAGAAATGGAACATCTGGATTTCTCTGATGGCCATTCGGCTAGCTCATTTGCAACGCCAAACAACAGCAGTTTTGCCAATGATAAAAGAAGCGACGAAGATACCACCGACTATGACGAGCCAAGCAATGGCAAAGCTTCGGAGCGCTCGAAACCAAAGATGTCAATTATGGATTTTTTTGGAGGAATTTCACGAAGTCAGAATCATCAGCTCGCTCAAGATCGAGGTAAAAGTAATGACATTACGGAGCTGGCTCCTAGCGTCAAGCATAAGACTGTTAAACTGGACAGAGAAGGCACCATAAAAAATGTGGTAAATATCACAAATTTGGAGCAAAATTTTTACGATGAAAGTATCAAGAGTGTCACGGCCAAGGAATTTCTTGCATCATTTAGCCCCAGTATTGGGAAAAATCTCCTTGATGCAGAGATGGACAAGAAGGACATCATGGAGCCCAAGTCTATAGTCGTGGACGAAAGTACTGACGACATTTCTGAAGAAAATCCTGAAGACGTCTCTGACATCACGGAAGTTGAATCGAAAATTTATAAGAATGCCACCAAAACAATGTCAGCCCGAGACTACTTGATGCTCAGACCAAAGCGCAAGTCGTATTTTGCAGTTATTAAACTTCCGTCCTCCCGACTCAGAGAAATCGCTGAACCAAGAGTAGCAAAGTCGTTAGTGGTCAAGCTCAAACTTGACGCTGCCAAGTTGAAACAATTGAGCAACCCTCTCTTCTCCAGAGGCACCAATTCACATATAGGCTTGCCGGGCACTAGTGCAAAGCTGCTTTTCCAGCTGATGATGCAGCGTGCCACAGCGACCGAGCCTCGCTTGTCGCCTCTTCAAAAGCTTAAAGAACTTCAGCCTCCAAGCATTCTGCGTGACATTTTTCACGTATGCGGTGCCAACCTGACAGAAGCTAGGCCACTTACAGGACTAAAGCTTAGAAATACTACTGTTCCATCTGTTCCCCGCGAGGACTACTTTGATGGACGACAATCAAAGATCTTCGAGGAGCCAAGGAAAATACTAAGAAAACAAGCTGTCTTTCATACTTTTTCCGAGCTAAAGCTCTATGTCGAAAGCAAGGTTCCATTGGTGAACAGTTACCCACCATTAACGAGCGTTCTCAACCGCATAGAAAAAGCCTACAATTCTGATCAGAAAACTACCCCAGTTTCTGAAGTAGTTGAGTTGACCCAAGATGGCCAAGAGGACCACGGGCGATCCGACCTGCTCTGGACAGACCAATTTGCGCCGCGTTCATCCTGTGAAGTATTGGTTGATCCCGTTCAACAACGACACTTGCGAACGTGGATCACAACTACCCTAGACAAACTAAAGTCTCAATCTTCTTCCAACTTCAAAAAGACGAAAAGTGACAACTTTGACGATTTCATAGACGACACGGAGATTGACGAGGAAGAACCCACATACCCAATCATGATCTTGGTAGGGCCTCATGGGTCAGGGAAGTCGAGTGCAGTCTACGCAGTAGCCCAAGAATTTAATGGGTACGTTCATGAAGTTAATACTGGACAAGCAAGGGGCAAAAAAGACATCTTCTCAAACATAAAGGAGATTGCAACAACCCATCTTGTTCATCGATCAAATAATGAAGCGAAAGGCGATTTTCAAAAGGGAATCCTACTTTTTGAAGATTGTGATATCCTTTTCGACCAAGACAAATCTTTCTGGTCGGTTATCTATGAGACTATGGGTGTAACTCGTCGTCCCATTATCCTTACTTGTCATGATATTTCCATGATTCCCAACAATATACTCAGTTTGGCTCAAGAAGCTGGTGCAATACTTGATTTTGGCCAGAACGGTACAAAGAGTTGTGTCAAAGATTACATTTGGTTATGTGGAATATCTAAGGGATTTGATATTGACGACTCCATATTGTGTAAACTTGATTCAAACGACTTGCGACTGGGTCTCATGTCTACTCAAGTTTTATGCAATAAGACTTCCAGCCCGACAGAAACTGGGATGATCATCACCAATATTTCGATCGACTCAAAAGATATTGGTGAGTCTCCTTACTCCCTTGAATCTGTTGCTTCACAAGCTGATGCATTATCATTGGCAGACGTGATTGGGGAAAGAACAAAGTCGCAGATCCACCACTCAGTGATAGTTAATGAGTTTGTGGACCAGAACATCATTGACGAGACATCTCTTTCGGAATTACCTAGCTTGCCTTTCGAGCCCAACTTCGGGCATATTATATATGAGCTGGATTTGATATCATGGAACCGACCACAGGATCCACCTTTGATCCCACTCAACTATATACGAGACGAAGTGATTTCTTTCGTTTCGTCTCGATCTAAGAAACTAACGTTATCCATGCAAGAATATCTTTTAGCACATGAAGGGCCCAGGAATACTAGATCGCTGTCGAGGTCTCCATCCGAATGGTATCCGGAACCAATTGGGATAGACGAAAATTCCATTGGTTTTCAGCTTTCTACGGGGCCGTTTGTGACGGAATTTTTCCCCCTTGTACAACTATGGGCTCTGTTTCAGCATTCTTTGGACAAAACGGAAGCCGAATTGCGTCAAAGCCAGGGGATAAGTGTGAAAAGATTTCTTCGCTGGCGCCAGTTTCAGCATAACCCTCAGCATTTACTCCGACTTGGACTAAGCCAAGCCAGGTTTCATAGTAAGCATTTAGGATCTTAACGACTCCCTTTCAATGCACAGACTTTCGAATTTAATGACAAACACAGTTCTCAAAGGAAACCCTTCTTGAGGATCAGAATGAGCCGTAACCGTAGCACTGAAAAAGGCAGAGTCTAGTGCTCCCTCTATGATTCCAGCAATGAATGCCGAGCAGTTCAAATTACCATAATCCTTAGGAACGACAAAGAACTGAGACACCAATGGGACGTTGTCTGTAATCATGTATTCGTTGTCAGAGTCTTGAGACTTTTCGAGTTCATTTGCTGATTTACCAAACATAGCAATCCACATGGGCAGGTGTAGGAATTGTAGCATTTCGATGATTTTAGTTTCTCTTTTGCCATACTTGAACCCTTCTCTTACTTTTACCAATTCCAAATATCGCTGTCCCACTTGATACCCCAAGCCATTGAGCCTCAGTTCCAAATCCAGTATACCCTTCGATTGTCTATGCGCCCAGCTGACAATCTCACAGAACAAGAAGGACAATGCTGACAAGTTGATTTCGGCCGATTTTCGATTAAGATTCCGATCGTATATGGAGTTGAGTGAAGATGTTGTGAGACTAATGGTTTTTTTGTTGAGAATAATATTCGATGTTTCTGGTGTTATAGCATTGGAGCTTGGTCCCACAGCCGGGTTATATCCAAAACCCAGACTGGAGTCCACGGGAAGACTCGAAAGAGACGAAACAGACGGCTGTATGATTTTGTCTGTCATTACCGAAGACAGAATCACCGCGCGAGAAATATACCTTGTACTAT
The DNA here is from genome assembly GCA_003676015.1 of Meyerozyma sp. JA9. Taxonomy (NCBI): domain Eukaryota; kingdom Fungi; phylum Ascomycota; class Pichiomycetes; order Serinales; family Debaryomycetaceae; genus Meyerozyma; species Meyerozyma sp. JA9. The sequence goes on along the minus strand of NSDU01000013.1, from coordinate 371,360 downwards.
GTGCAGTACACTAGTATTGGTCCCGTTGTTTTGCAGCCATTAACAACGTAGTAAAAATGGTGATTACGAAGCATAACGAGAAGTTTCTGGGAGTCCGAAGGAGTGCAAGATTAAAGACAAAGGCGGTTTCCGTTCAGGGTCCTGTAGTTCCTACAATTGGTCCATCTTTATCATACTTGAGATCAATATTCACACCTGATCGACCGAAGAGGGGAAACTTTTACGATGGTATAGTAGAGATGGGCGAGTGTCTTGCAACCTCAACGCCAAAAAATGACCACTTGAAGAGCTCACGAGTTAAGCAGGTGCAAGATCGAATAAAAGAAAGCATTTTGACATCGAGACCAGCAGTGGGAAAAGAAACGGGAAATTCAGCAAAATTGTCAACCAATTCGGAGGATAAGTTGAAGAATATTGAGATTGAAGTAACAGAAGGCGTAGAGCAGAGGGAGGTAAAGTCGGCAATAGACAAAGAACTGCATGAAGTTGACCCGGTACGTCCAAACCAAGACTCAAGTTGCAACAATTCTTTCAAATTAGCCAAGAAACCAAGAAAGTACTCGAAAAAGAAACGAAACGCAAGGCCTCACTTGGCAAAGATGAAGAGAGTAGAAGACAAGGTTTTGCAGCAGTTCCGTCCTGCAAGCCGCATCCAAACCACTAAATTACCGTCAAATGTCAAAGAAAATAAGAAGCCAAAGCCACCAAAATTTCTATCCAAGGAACCTCTAAAGATTCCACAAGCGGCCGTCTCGTCCAAGGATGTGCCCAAAGATCTTCTTTCAATTAATCCAGATGTGCTCCCTCCACAATCGGCTCTCATAGCCGGTCTCATGGCCGGTCCGCCGCTCGCAACCGTTCCTGCACCCGAGCCCATCGCTTATCGAGACCCCACCATACCGTCATCGCCAATTCCCTCGCTTCCCATTCCAAAAAGCACAAAGCCAACTTACCTCGAGCTTTCCAGGAAATGTGCGCGAGGCCCCGATCCCATGAACCTTCTTCGTCCGCCACAACGCTGCTGCTGTTCCCGTGTCAGACCCGGTCGTCGCATCCAGACACCACTAAAATAAAGTCGGCGCGACGAATTTCCAATGCAACCCCATGACAACGCCACCTACCGTTCATGAGCCAGATGGTAGCGACGGCCACGAGAAAACGCTAGAATCGGCACAAGCAGAGGCGCTTGGAAAACTTCAGCGTATACCTGTATCTCAGCTCAAAGGCATCATGTCGAGGCAACTAGAACTCGAGGTTCAGTTGAAACATAAGGAATTACAAATGGCCGAGGATGAAATAGGCAAATGTGAAGCACAAATGATTGCTCTTCGCAACTTTCTCGAGGTAAGGCCCGATGTGTGTCTTGAAAACGAACCTTCTGGATTCACCGCCAAGTATCATGACTTGCTAAGCAAGTCATTTGCCGTCAAGTACTCCGATGTGGAACGAGAAGCGGCAACCAACTACCTGCGACTGCCCAGTTTGGTGGGCGCAGCCGACCCGGCCGCCCCGGAACCCACATATAGAACCCGATCCACAACGTCATCCTTGCGGCCATCTGCGGCGTACCGCTACCACACTATTGGCTGTTTATATCGCCGAACCGACGGAGTCATCGTCAAGCTAACGTGCCCCGATTGTCGCCGCAGCAACTTTTCATCGGCACAGGGGTTTCTTAACCACAGCCGCATAGCCCACAGTAAGGAATACACCTCACAGGACGCCGCTTCGCTCAAATGCGGCGAGGCTCTCCCCGATGGGGAACAGGACGAGGAAGGACTCGCAAGCTTGCAATGTTTGCGCAACAAAGGACTAGACCCCAATGTGCACCTCAACGTGAACGAGGTATTTTTCAGCGATGTCAGGGCTCATCCCCCTACAGTAGAGAAGAGTATCTCGCCAATGGAGAAGACAGAAGCACCGCAGGCGGTGCCGGCTCCAAGCCAGCTCATGAAGAAACTAATCAGTAGCGGTGTCACCAAAGATAAGGCGGAATTTGACGCATTGGTAGCGAATGCTCGAGAAGAGGTGGGGAGCGCCCATTTGTTTCAGGACGAAGAAGAGGGAGAGGAACCAGTGGCAGAGGAAAATGAGACAAGGAAACGGCGCAAGAGCCGCAGCAGCAGTGTGGCGCCCCCACTTAAAATCAAGCTTAGGATGAAGGTGGAGGATAAGAAGTAAAGCCGTCCATGCAAGATCAAGATCCATCAAGTTTGCTTGCATGATCTCTGCACGTCACATACTAAATATCCTGCACATTATCCGAGCACACCGAGCACTGGGTGACGTCCTATGCACCATCAGATCTCCACCACCGAAACCTAAAATGGTCGCTACGGGTCTAGATTTGAACAGAATGCTGCTCGACGGGGTATAAGCCTACTATGCAAGTGTGTGACTTTGCCAACTCGGCACGTGACCGCCGGTTTAACTAGGATTACAAATGTACATAACTGCCAAGCATTGGCACTTACCACTGCATTTCTGCCGCCGACGTGGGTTCCCGATTCCACCCCAATAACGTGACGCTTGTATATTTCGCGTAGAGACGTCACAAAATATCGCTCAATACGACTCGCATATGTACGGAGATGCGGCTTAGGCATTTTCACCAGAATGCCGCGCCGCACCTTGCGTTTTGCCGTTCTTGGCCGAGGATGAGAATAGTCCACCACATATTCGAGTTTCGTTTACAACAAGTAATGTATACTAACATATCAACCTACATAGTTAAATTCTACCCTTTTGTTTGCACTGTGATGTCATTTTTTTGCGTCAGCTCGCGTTTGTCGCCAGCCATCAAAATTGTGTCTGGCTGCGTAATGACGTAATTTAAGTTTAGCGTACCGGTCTAGAACTGTCCACATCAACGTCTCATGGAGAAACGAGGGGGACAGATTCATCACTTATTTTGCAATACTTGCTTCTAATTTTACTTTTCCATAGTGAATCTTTACATCCCCCAACTCTTTGCTACCAAGAATCCGTTGAGTTTTTGCCACAAGGCTGTGTTATTGAGTGTTCCGCCCTGTTCCATATTTAGTTGGCGTGACATCGGACAAAACTAACTGCAACAACACCACCTAAAAAAAATCCGAGGCAATACGTTCCTGTTCGCTTGCATCTTCTAAAAATTTTGACGTGAGTCTGTTGCAGACGTTTATTTTGCCTACTTGATTATTTGATGAGCTCATCGCCAGCTGTGTGCCCTTCGCCGGGCTATGGCTTTCCTCCTACTGGTGGCGACTATTTTAATGCAAAAATGTCGCCATCAAGACTCAAGTCCTTGATACAAAACGACCTTCCGAAAGACTTTGCCATGGATACTCAGCCTGACTATTTTACGGTGCCTCAGAAAGATGATTACTATGTAAACTTTCCTACAAAAGAGACCTCAAAAGCACCGGCTGCACCAGTAAATTCCCACAAGCAATACAACTCGTTCGAGTCCACCCTATCGCATAACACTGACGGCCACTCTGCTCATTCGTCCATGACTTTTGATGATATTAGTGATGCCGGCTCGATTTCCAAACCACGATCCACAACCGACACCAGGTTTAGTTTCCATGGACCCCAACCACTGATGTCTCTGCATAAGTCCTCTTCGCCAATACCTCTAGTGTCGTTGAACTCACTTCCCAACCACCCAGACGCTGCAAAAACTACGCCTCCAGGCTTTACTAAGCATAACACTAGCCCTATGAGCTTAAGCTTTGGTTGTCCCCTGACCCACAGCCACCCCCATCATGTCATACCCATTCCTAAAGATAGCAGGCCGCTTATTGAACAACTCCCGCATGTGTCATACCTTCCATCGCCAAAGTTGTCTGACACAATCCAAAATTGCAAAACCCTCATTGTGGATGTACGTCCATTTGCCGACTATTTAAAGTCTCACATCAAGGGCGCCATAAACATATGCCTTCCGCTGACCCTTTTGAAAAGACTGAGCTATACCATTTCAAGATGCGTCACTTCCATGCCTGCCCACGAAAAGTCGATCGTTAGCTCATTCGTTGATAACCATGGATCTCATGATGCAGTAATATTGTACGACACCACTGGCTCATCGTCAAATTTGTACCATCTAGCTTGCAAGTTTGGTGACAAATCTATTTTCAAATCACGCATCTACATCTTGGATGAAGCTTATGCTGTTTTCAAAGAAGTATACCCTGACAACATAGTATCTGGAACCGCAGATACTATATCAAACAAGCCCGCGAAAGACGACCAACTTTCGAAATCTTTGAGCTCTTGCTCTCTAACTGAAGATACGAAAACGCCCACCCTTCATTTCACTCCCATTTTGTCCAACTTTAAACTTCCGGACACTCCAAGAAATACCTTTAAAATTCGCCATAATGAGGAGGTGTTGTCCCCTCAACTCGATTCTCGACAAACAATAGTGTTGGAAAACTCGTCGTTGTCTAATGAAGAGAGAGCTAAGTTACCAAACTGGATTTTGCAAACGGTAGACAATCCACTCACCATAGAGAGGGACTTCCAAACCTTGGAAAAGTACGAAAAGAAGCGACTTCTTCACGCACTTTCAGGTCAGAGGTCGAAGAGAGATTGTGCTAATGATTGCCATGGTGTTTTATCGCCCACCTTTGTACCATCCATAACCTCAGGTATTGAATTGGGTCACAAAAATCGGTACAAAGATATCTTTGTTTATGAGCATTCTCGTGTGCGTCTTCAAGAGCAACAACAACAAGCTTGTGACTATATAAATGCTTCTTACATTGACGCTTCGGGACTTCAAGAGTTCTCTAAGGATCCACTGAAGTTGCAGTGTAACTACATCGCAACACAGGGACCGTTGAACAGCACCATTGGTGATTTCTGGAAATGTGCCTTGGATAACCACTGCGCAATAATTGTGTCTTTGACTGGTGAAACAGAAAACGGCGTGGACAAGTGCTCACCATTTTGGAAAGCTGGAACGTACACTTCTAACTCGACGACAATCACTGTTTCACCTGAAGAGGAAGCTCAGATTGATGAGAATTTGCTACTTCGTCGTTTTACGGTATCGATGGGCAATAAAAAACCACAATCTGTTTTGCAGATTCATTTGTTGTCATGGCCAGACATGGGATCGATATCCAAGTCTGAAGATATACTTACGGTTGTGTTTTTGAAACAGTTCTTGCTGGACAAGTTGAAAGCTGATGGTAGAGCATTGATCCATTGCTCTGCTGGATGCGGCAGAACTGGTACATTGTGTGCTATCGATACAATTTTGAGTATGATGAAGACGAACGGAACCTACGAGTTTGAACGTGATCCCGTTTATGCCATCGTCAATTCATTCCGCAACCAAAGAATATCCATGGTGCAAAACTTGAGGCAGTACAATTCCATCTACGACACCATTCTACTTTTCTTGAAGGACGAGGCAAATGGTACGAGACATTGGCGTCACTTGGAGGACAACAGTTTGGTCCAAAATTTTTTAAATACATAACTAATGAATAATGATATCCGTTCAGAGATTACAACGAATACCCTAATGGGGTGCGTATTCTTCGAACCATAGCTAATTCTTAAGTCTTATGAAGCTTTTAGTTTCAAACCACGCTTTCTACAATTTTTCAATAATCGTATTCACTAACAACCTCTATTCTAAGCGTTCGAGGAGATGGCTTGCTTCAAAGCAGCTGGGTTGGCACCAATAACCTTGGTCACAACCGATCCTCCCTTGAGAAGGACCACAGTAGGCATACTAGAAATTTCGTATTCCTGAGCCAACTCTCCAAAATCGTCGACATCAACCTTAACGAACTTTGCTTGGGAGTATTCAGCAGAAAACTTGTCCAACAAAGGAGCAATCATCTTACAAGGACCACACCATGTGGCATGGAAGTCCACCACAACCAATCCGTCATGTTTAAGGGCCTCAGCGAATTCTTCTTTAGATTTAATCTCGGCAACCATATTGTATTCGATAAATCCGAGCAACGACCGCACGGGCTTTTATATAGTTCGCGCGAAAAATCTAGATTACACAAAATTACAAATCCATACCGATGACAAATGTGGCTCACCGAAAAGAATGATTAAATGTCACGCACTTTTCGGTATCAACTTGATGATAAATAGAATATGTTACTAAACACCTATGCTATGTGAGGTCATATCAACACCACTTTTCCACGTGTATGTGTCAATGATCTGCGCCGCGGCTATAGTGATAGCCGTTCATTGAATGGCTTTGACGCGCGGTTAGAATTCTATCTGATTTACCGGAATCGGCTCCAAATCATCGATAAAGTCTGGGGCCAAGCCGAGGGATACCTTTTGTAGTAATATTTTTTTAAACTCGTGGTACGGTGACTTGCCTGAGATGTTTCGCAATTCCAACTTTGCAGCAGTTTGTAGAAAATTAATTGCTCTCTCAACCAAGTCGGGCGACAGTGGATCTATGCTTGTTTCTATGGGTCTTCCATCGCACAATACGCCCAATGGTCCTGGTCCATGTATGATGTCAAACTTTTCTTCTTGTAACCCAAGAATTTTTTGAAGATTATCGTTGGTAACTCCACTTCCCCAATGCTCGTTGTACGTCAAGTTGTCTGCAAAAAATATTGTGAAAGGGTTGGCGGCGAGATTAATTTTGACGTGTTCGTCCTGTATCACCAATTGTGCTCCAGGAATTACTTGGAGCCACTTGCCAATTTTTTTGTATGGGACATTGCGAGTTTCGCAGAACTCATTCATGAGTTTATCAAAATCACAAATTTTCCAGTCAAATACTTGCATCTGGCCGTGGTTACGGGGAACAAACCCATATGTCATCAAGAACGACTGAATCTTTTCGATGGGAGAATAACTGATGAGGACCTCAATGGCGTGTTCTCTCGCCTCCTCGAACTTGGTATGGTCTATTTTGAGAACAATATCCTCGGTTCTTCTATCAACGTCAAAATAAGCATTTTTCGCAGCCAGGTGGTTGGCATAGTCAAGGAATGGAACAAGAGAAATATTTGTCACAAAGTCTCCCAGATCTTCGCTCAAGGAGTGGGGGATCTCGAGCACTCTGGATTTAATGGCTTTGTATATTTGCCAGAACAAATCAAATGAGAAATGCTGAGACCATGGGCTCTTTCCAGCAACCTCTGAGTCAAGCCACAGAAGCATTGCTTCATATTTTTCTCTTTCAGCTTTGGAAATACTGGCAAGAGATTTTATGAACCAGTCGTCATCTTCTGTATTGCCTTGCGGTATATCGACCTGTGTATGTTCGAGCAAGTTGAGATATGGCTGTATCAGCGAAACGAAACCAGTCGATCCCGCTTTATAAGCGGCCGTAAAGGCCCAAAAATAGCACATTAAAACTTCCGTTTCTGTAGAAGGCTCAATGGTAGACAAAAAACCCACCACTATTCTCGAAAGCTGTGGGTCTTCAATCTTGAGTGTGTTTAGGGTTTCCAAGAGCAGCTCATAGTCAAAGACGGCACTTTTAGATATAGTTGCAATAATTATATCAGATTCTGGTGTTTCGCCATTATAAAATATGCCGTTTCCCCCAAGCTCGCTGGCACGAACCGTAACCCCTCGATGTAATTTCACCTTGTCTGAGAGCCAAGCGTCCATAGTTAAGGACTTTAAAGTGGAATGAAGAATTCTCCGATATCGGATATCCTAGAGAAAAACACTCAATGGCAACAGAATCAAGAGCCAATATAGCCTGTGTAGACAAGTGATGCAGAGGAATGTACCTTCAAGAGTCTTTCAAGTTTTTCAAGGTCTGAAGCAGATATTAAAAGTACTCTAATGGTAACCAGTTGCGACTCGATTTGGAACGGTATATCTGGTGCATGGATGCAAACCCAAAAAGAAAAAATTGCACCCTGTCGAAAACCTTAACCATGTCTTGGGACGATGATGACTTTGATGTGCCAGCCACCACAGCCGCAGGCGTTTCGTGGGAAGACGAAGGCAACGATGATCCACTTCTAGAATCATGGGATATAGATGAAGAAGAAGTTGCACGAAAGAAGAAGGAAGAGGAAGCAAAGAAGAAAGCTGAAAAGGAAGCATTAAAACAGAAGCAACAAGAAGCCAAGAACAAGAAGTTGTCGCACAAGTCTGGCGAGAAAAAGCTTCTTGACATTGATCTTATCGACGAGGAAACCAGACAAGAATTGTTGAGAAAGGCACAAGTCACCTCTGATTTGAACAACGCTGCTGACCTCTTTGGAGGCCTTGGAGTAGCCAATGACGAGGATTTCGACGTCAACGAGCATCCACGGGAGAGGGCAGCAAAGTTGGCTGCTGCGAAGCAAGCTTCAAAACCAGCGGCACCTAGACTTACCAGAGATAGCCCATTAGAGATGCATCCCTTGTTCCAACCTACCGACAAGGCCGAGTATGAAAAGCTCAGAAAGGCACTTGCCACATCCCTCCAGCAGCTTGCGGAGGACTCGCCCCTCAACTACTCGTCTGCATTGGGTATAGATCTTATCAGAGATGCTGCCCAGCCTTTATCTCTTGAGAATGTGAGAAAGGTGATTTCAACTTTGAACGTCATCGTCAAAGACAAGGAACGAGCTGAAAGACAGGCACGGTTGAAGAAGGCCGGCGGAACTGCCACCGGTGGTGCGGGAAAGAAGAAGGCTAAACCTGCTATGAAGACGAACGTCAGCGATATGTACAAGAAAGATGCCGTCGGTGGAGACGACTTTGATGATTTCGAAGACGACGATTTTATGTAGGTAATAGAAGTTAATATAATTATATACTTAACTAGGTTTGTAGTTCTTACACTTGTCGGGAAGAGTACCCCATTTTTTGTCGAGATCCGGCTGTTTAAATGGGCCGAAATCACTGGCCTCCACGATCAAGGGAATCATTGCTCCAGTAGGCATACTCCATTTTCTGTGATTGACCACCTTCAATAACGACTTGATGAATCCACTGTGAGTCGTCACTGAAATGACCTGGTTCTTGTCGTTGGTGAAAACATCATTGAGAAACAACTCGGCACGATACTCACGATGCTGACCCGTCTCCTTCTTATCAGGCAACCACCATGGGTCTTTGTCACTAAAGTTACTTGGAAGCTGCACAAACGGCCAGTTCTCAACGATGAACTCCTTGTCGTGTCTCCTGCTCTCAGAGTCTATTCCATACGTCTCACGAGCAAGCTCCCTCACCAATGGCTTGTATTTATCGTTCTGGTCAAACTTGGAAACGTTGGTCCAGGTGAGCTCGAAGGTCTGCAACGTTCTTCTCAATGGCGAGGCATAATATGATTGTGGTAATGGAGTTCCCTTCTCAATTTGGTCCTTCCACTGTCCACTCAATTTTTCAATTTGCTGTTCTCCATTGGGCGTAAGAGCAGCGTCGAACCATTCGATTTTTCCATTGCCGTTTTGAATCTGCCAGTAGCACTCCCAGTCGTCCTTGGAATACATGTCAGGAGCGACATTATGGTACCCTTCTCCATGTCTTGCTGCAAATATCAACTTGTATTTTTTGTCCTCTGATTTTTCGTTCAATGCTTGAATCTTGTCGGTTACGTCACTCCATGAGATATTCGAGTAAAGTCCAAAGTTGTTTCCATCGATGTCAAAGCTTTCATCGGTATCTGGAGAAGTCTGTTGGAAAAAGCCGTACACTACGTTATACTTGCGGGGAACATTGTCACTTTCCCTGGCTAGGAGACGCTGTTGAGGAAAGGCACTAACAGCAGTTACGAGTGTAACCAACGATAAGATCCAACTCGTCTGAACCATCTTGATAAATTATATCGGCAGAAACGTCAAGCCTTATGTATACGGATCAAGCCAGTGGTGCATAACCACCAGGGGAAAACGTGCGCATATTGTCATGCACAACATCTGGTGAACATGAATAAATTTCATCCCTTGAACGTTTTTGAAACGGGCAGTATGACAATTGCGCTTTAACCCCCTTAGTCGTTGCCCGTCGGCTAATTGTCATAATCCCAAATTGGTGCTCCCAACCGATGGAAAGCGGGTGTATGGAGGTCGTCCTATGCAATGAAATGTAGTTTATGAGAAGCTGATGTCCATACAATATGGAACATGTCCAATCCTATGCTCATGTGGGTTCGAACCTGATAATGGGGTCAACTGGTGTGAGCATGACCTAGTGGACTTATACTTTTGTCCAGAATGCAAACATCATAGGTGTGACAATTCCTGCAAATTTAAGATCGAATCCAAGGTTTGTACCGGCTGTAATCGAGATTTTACTGGGTCTCCAGAGCTGTATTGTAACCGAAACTGCTTTGTTTGTCCATCGTGCTCCTCAAAAATCAAAGTGACTGCTTCCAATGTGACAAGCGAGGACAAACCCGGAAAGTTGTTCAAGTTTGCTTGTGACAACTGTCCATACACATACAATACGGGAGTAGTCACTCGGCCACAACCTTTGCGTACAATCTTGCGAGGCCAGCTGGAAATTTTCAACACTTTCAGACAGTTTCAAAAGCATTGGACAGAAGATCAGTATGACTACGGACAAAATATGTCACCTGCAAACCTTTCCAACTTGAAATTGTCAAATATATCAATCCCTCAATTGGAGCTTACGAGGTCTATCGCCATTGACGAAGAAAAAGACAAGCTAACGCTGAAAATTATGGGTTCCGAAGTGCGGTTCGATGCAACTCAACAGAAAACGAAAGCCAACCTACAACCATTGGCCCGGTTGCTCGCTGCATCTTGTTCTGTATCATGCTTGGAATGCAAGCACGCATTGCTGATACCCAAAGACTCTGGTTATAGTCTCAAATGGAAGTCAATTGACTACTATCCATCAATCTCGGTGATTCAAGACACACTGAGTTTGAAAGTAGGCTCTCCACACACATTATATTTTAGCATTCAAAACCCTCTTGCTGAAGAAGTCAACATAAGCATTTCGTTGAATGAGCAGGTTCCAAAGACGGAAAGCATCGACACGATTATCCCTGTCACAAGCACCACGGTAACGCCAAAACCGCGAGGGATGAAAAACGGTAACCTTCCTCCCATTTCATTACTAGAATCCATACCTCCTGAGACGGGTCCAGGGTGTTGCATACTTGCATTGATTGTCACGGTGGAAAAATACCAACAGGAAACTGTGCACGTTAAAATTCCTGTGCATTTTTCAATCACGACCAGCCGGCCACTGTCCGTCAAGGTAGCTGGTGGATCTGCCCAAATATGGCAATATAGTGCTTGGTACGTCTTAGATTATGGTGTATTCACAGTCGAGCAGTCAAAAATCTAATACAAGAACACCGGCTATTTTGGCCAAGTGTCTGGAATCGAGTGTATCGTTCTCAGTGTCAGTAGGCGGCCTCTGGGTAGTAAAGTTGTTTGTATCATCACCGTCGTAGATTGCTGTATCTTCCAACTCCTTCTCTGGATCCTCTTCGTCGTCCATGGGCTTGTCTACATTATCAATTCCATCTACCGTTGTCAACGAATTTCCTTCCAAAAGCCGCTCTTCATTGGATCTCATAATTGCTTCTTGAACAAATAGACGAATATATTCTTGGCTCAATTTCATGGCTTTGGCGGTGATACGCGTGTTCTCGTCCTTGAACGCTACTTCATGGAATATTCGGGCTAGCACCGTTTCCGGAATAATGGGATCAGTCATTAGACGTGTTTTGCGATCAGAGCCAAGTCAAATGGGCGATGTGCAGGAATGACGGCTGCAATTTTACATGAGTTACGGCATGTATCGAGGCAACTAATCACTATCTACTTCGTGTGCACCTCAGCAGTTATGTCGTTTGGATCAATCCTAAAGATCTTATCAGGATTCATAATTCTGTTGGGATCAATCAGTAGCTTAATACGACGCATCAAGTCAACTGGGGTATCGCCTATTTCTTCAAGAAGAAAGTCTCTCTTGCCCAAGCCCACACCATGTTCTCCAGTGCAGGTGCCTTCATAGCGAAGAGCACGGCGAATCATATTGTGGACTAGGTCTTCAACTAGCTGGTGCTGTTCGCGGGAATAAACGATGAAGCTGTGAGCGTTACCGTCTCCAATATGGGCCACCAAAGTGTTGTCTAGGCCACTCTGGTTCAATTCTGCAACCGTCTCTTCGAGGAATTGAGGAAGGTTTGAGATTGGAACAGCAGCATCTGTAGTCCATAATTGTGCATCTTTATTTTCTTCCTTGCCCTGGTCAATGGTGGACCAAAGTGCCACCTTACGAGCGGACCAAAGTTCGGTTTTTTCGTCGTCGTCAGTTGCAAATTGAAATTCCTGCGACCCGTTGGCCTTTGTGATTTGCGAAACATGGTCAACAAGAGATTTCATCGAATCCTTGTTTGCAGCACCCATCTTCAAGAAGAGCGTGGGATTTTCACTCCATTGGCGAGAAGTTGCACCGCTCTTGTTGATGCACTTCATCATGTTTGTGTCAAGCATTTCGATAGCGTTCAATTCAACCCCAGCTCTCACAATCTCTCCAACTGCGGTGGCAGCGTCCTTAATGGTTTTGAAAGGTACTACTGCAACCGATTCCACTGCTGGCTTGACATGGAGACGAAGAGTTGCCTCTGTAATAATTCCAAGCGTCCCTTCGCTTCCAACGAATAAACTATTCAAGTTGTAGCCGGCACTAGATTTACGAGGACGTTGTTTTGTCTTGACAATTGATCCGTCTGGCAACACCACAGTGAGTGAAAGCACATTTTTGTAGCACTCACCATACCGAGAAGCATTTGTTCCAGAGGCATTAGTAGCACAGATTCCAGAAATTGTGGCCCCGGGACCTGGGTCCAGCGAAAACAAGAGGTTGTGTTCCGACAAGTAATCGGCAAGCTCTTCCCAGCCGACTCCGGCTTGAACAGTTATATCCAAATCCTCCTTGTTGAGTTTTACAATTTCGGCCATGCGAGATATGTCTATGGTAATGCCGCCTCTTGTGGCAATGAAATGGCCTTCTAGTGACGACATACCGCTGGTAGCCACCACCGGAACCCGGTACTCGTTGCAAATTTTAAGTACTTCAGACACTTCTTCCGTCAGTCCGGGAAAAACCACATACTTTGGCGCTTGATCTTGATTCATGGGATGGACAGTATTGAAGTATGTATCTGAATGAGACTTTCTTTGTTCGCTCAGGTTGTCAACTACCGGCTGAACACTGTCAGAAGCTTTCACCACATTGCGAATTTTGTCCACCGCCTCTTCCAATTCCGAGTCAGATGCATACTTGGGAGGATCCAACATACTCAATGGGAGAGTAGAAGGTGCAATAGAGTCGGTACTACTGTCTTGTTTTTCATTTTTTCGATTTGAATCTTGTTCATACAAATATGCTCCCAATAGCGAACCACCAGTGAAAATTGCTGTTTTACCAAATAGTGTGTCAGTAAACCCTGAAGGGCGTCCTTGATTTCTGGTAGTGGAATTAAACCGTACATGGCGTGCGGAGTGTGTGAAACGAAGAATTGCTCTCGAAAACATTATGAAAGAGTTAATTGCCTTGAAATTATGCGGAGAACCCGATACGGCAGCGGAGTGCCTATACCGCGCAACTCCGAATTTACGAACTTCATCTCATATATTAATAGATCGTACCGTACACATCACTCACTGCCCTGTCCGTCTCTGTTGCCCTGGCCGCCAAACATGTTCTGGAGCATTGGGTTGTTCATTATAGACGAAATGTCGGGCATGTTGCTGGGGTCAATTCCCATATTCTGGGCCATGTTGCGAACCGCGGGGTTGTTCATCAAACCCTGCAAAGCTTGCGGATTCGACATCATTTCCTGAGCAGCTTGCATCATTTGAGGGTTGCTCAACATGTCGGAAAGCGAAGGCATTCCTCCGCCTTGCCCACCGAACATACTGGAGAAGTCGGGCATTCCTCCAGCACCGGCACCGGCACCGGAACCAGTTCCTGAACCAGTAGCTGAACCACTAGCGTTCAGTTCTGTTTCTCTGCTCGCTACCGAGTCGCTGCCTCCCATGCTCTTTTCTAACTCTTCTTCGACTCGACGCTTGGCGGTCTCGTAGCCTTTCTTCATTGCCTCAGACTTGTTGTCGCCCTCGACGTCCAATCCCTTCTTATAGGATTCCATAGCACCCTTGGCATCGCCCAAAGCGTACTTGGCCAAACCAAGTCGTGAGTATGCCTTAGAAAACGTAGCATCCATGGAAATAGCCTTCTCGGCATCGGCCACGGCCTTCTCGTGTTGAGACGCCGACGAGTATGCCGCAGCACGGTTGGAGTAGTACACCACGTTTGTACCATCGAGCTCGATAGCCTCGGTGTACTTGGCAATGGCTTCATCAAAATTACGAGCAGACATGGCTCTGTTGCCTTCCACTTTGGCGGCGTCGGCCTTGGCTTTCGTGTCGGCATCCACAACCGTAGACGAAGAGGCCAGCCCCAGCTTCTCCTCGGAAGCAGCAACAGACTTGCCGTTCAAAATATCGACCAAGCTTTTTCCCTGAAGTTTGTCTTTGACAACCTTGGCATCATCATGCTTGTTGACCTCGAAGGCATCGGCAATACAGTCAATGGCAACATCCATGGATTCTGAGTAGTCCTCGCTGACTTGCTTAGAGGCCACGGCCTGCTTCAAGAAGTGGATCACCGAAAGGGCAACGTCTTTGTTGTCGAGAGTCATAATAATTGCGCAAGAAAGGTGCCGGTGTCTTCTATATGATCTGGTCGATTTCGAGAACCTTCCTGTAACGGCACCCGCACACCCATACACAGGAAATCCGGAGACCTGGTGCTGAGTTGCAGTGGTTGCGAAACTGCGAAACCGCTGCGAATTGCTGCAACTGTTATTGTAACGAGTGAAGTCCATTTCGATTGAGTCCGGTGGTCGCCACTCGTGTGAATTGCTTGATGGCGAACGGTATGAGTTTTGACCGAAACATGAGATAGTGAGACATTTCAGCTGCAATTTCCTCGTGGCTCAGTTTAATTTCACTGCTCAATAACCCCAACTTTTTCGTCTCTTCCGAATGTAACAATACTAGTTTCTTGTACCGCGTCCTCTTGTTTTCAATGATGTTTCCAAACCAACTTGCATTTGAATGCTCTTCAGTTTCAAGTTCGTGCCGTTTATCTTCGTATTTTCTTAGCTCTCCAGCTAACAGAACCAACCGATCATGGCATTGTCTCCAGTCAGCAATTCTTCCCAACACTTTATTCACGTTTCTGATGATTTCAATGAGAGTGAGCTCTATCCATATAAAGTACTGAAACATGGTTCTGTATCCGTAATCTGGAGTATGTTTGTTTGTCTTGAAAGGCTGACCCATTTCGCAAAGCTTTTGCGCCAGATACAAAGACTCCTCTCGAGTGGTATGCAAATCACCCATCTTGGTATTCATTACTGTCATGAGCTTGTTAAACTTGATTGTGGTGGCTAGTGTACCCAGTAAATTTTCTTTCAGAAGGGAAAGAAATGTTTCCACCTCAGCCAATTGATAGGGTGTTATTTTAGCCTGTGACTCTTGTCTGCCAATTGCTTCTTTCATCTGATCCAAGGCCAGGCTATTGGCGGTTACGCCTAGACCTAGAGTCTCATGTGGCGCCGAATCGAAATTTGGATGCAATGAAAGACATACCAAAAAGGTGTTGAGGTTCTCGAGGAGCCTGTTCATCCGAAATTTGGCAAATATTGGTGCAACCGAACCATTGGCTGGAAAATTCAACCATACTTTTTCAACGTCGGGAATGAGATTATGTGGGTGTTTAAGTTTGAAAGAGTGATGCAGTTGCTTAATCAGGTCCAAACCGAGTATAATATTTTGCAGCCCATGAAAGTAAACAATCCAGTCTTTTTTGGTGGTATCGAATTTGGCATTGAAAGCGACGGTGGTGCACTTCAGTGGTATGAAGTGCTTAAAATAATGCGAGTAAATTAAACTCGAAATTTCTTCCAGAAATCCTCGGTCGTTGTCTCCTTGCTTTCTTGATGAAAAAGCAACGTAGTCAAAAATGTTGAAGAAATTCTTCTTATCTTCAAACAAGAATTCGAGTTTTTTGTCCTGAAGCAAACCTGTGAGGTTTTCAATGCGTCCATACTTTACATAGACTGTTAAGGGTGTAAAGCCTTTTGAGTTTGTACAATTGACATTGATGTTGTGATCTGCATCCAACAACCCGATCTGGTCAATTCCTTTCAAGAGAATATGCAAGATACTATTCCCATACTTGTCTGTATGCTTGTTAAAGTTGAATTTTGGCAGTGGCACCGCTGAAAATGCTGTCTTTATGAGATCGTAATATGCGTAGTGATCATAGCATCGGCAAATGTTAAATAATGGAGTGTACGAATTGTAGTCCTTCAATTCCCAATTTACCAAATGCCCTACTTCGTTAATCAATTTGTAATCGTGAAAAAGGTAATGTCCCACAGACCTTCCACTGTAATCTGTGGAATTAATGTATGCAATTTGTTCCTCTAATGTACAAGTTCCCAATATTTGTATAAGGACTTTTGTTATGTCTGTGGTCTCCTCCATGAGTGACATCATTAGCAAGTTTTGTGAGGTTGTAGTATTTCGATCAAATAGTATGTCTTCAATCGAAAACCAGTTGGAGTTTTGATTCAATAGTAGAAGAAATATGTCATAGTTTCTACTTCGGATGGCTAACATCAACGCACTTTCACCATTGATGTTGCGAGCTTTGAGGAAATGGCTGTGAGGGAGGTCATCGCCATAGACTTTGTCTGTTTCTTCTAGCAACGCCGTGGTTTCGTCCACCTTGTGAGATCGGATCAAAGACCAAAACTCAAAGTTCCTTTGAGACGATTCCTTCATGTCAGCGTATTGGGGATCATCGGGATGCGAAAGGTGAAAGAATACCGCATCAAAACTGCTGATAATAAAGCTCAAATACCCATCATCGGATATGGTACCGTATTTGAAGTTTTTGATGTAGTACAAATGTGCTTCAATAAAATCAATTTTTGAGTGAACAACAACCATAATCAATAGTCCAATCAAGGTGTCGGCATCTATCATCAAGCTTGATTTGCTGTTCTCTGTTAAGATGCTGATTGTGTTGGATAGAATTTTGAGCTTACTTGACAGCTCTAAAATGGTAGCATCTGCCAATTTAGAGAGCTCTATAATTGCATTGTAGACCCTTAGCAAAAGATCGTTCAAGAGCCATGGCTCATCCACTGGAATATCGAGCTGGTTGAGCGACAAACATGAAAGTTCATCGTATTTTTCAGCGGTGAATATTTTGGTGGCATCTGGATCTACAAGCTGATCGTTGGCACTGAACTGGAAGATCAACTGGGCCCACAATTTGTCGTACAAGTTGATTTCAACATACTCATGAACCAACTTGTTCAAGTCTAACTCGGGATACGATCTAAGGATCTGATGAAGAAGGTTATTAGTTTGCTCACCATCTGGGGAATCTGACTTAACGCTGTTCAGAATGATTTGGTATGCCTCCTCGAGCATGTTGTTAAACTCCAGTTTGATAACACTTAATTTCTTGTGGGTGTTAGTTCTTAAAACCCGAAACTGGTAATTGTTGTGGTGAAACAATTGATAGAATGGGTCAGAGACTGACTTGGAGAGAAGTGGAAAATTGCGAAGTAGTCGTTCGAAAGTTATGCTTTCAGTAGGCACTTGGTCGGGCCGTCTGATTGTGGTTTTCTGCAATTTAGGAGCAGCTTCGAGGGCCGGTTCAGGATGGTCAGATGAGCCATAAAGACTATTATCGATATAGATTAACATGAACTTGCTGCCGCTGGGGAAGTAGTCACAGAATGAGTCAAAGTAGCCAATGTCGGTAATTCTGGCCCGCAAGCTTCTCCTGAACCCCTTTCCTGTAAAGATCATTCCATTTTTGACGAGGATCTGTTTTCCACAAATCGTGTTATAAATAGCCAGTTGCACCTTGGCGACTGGAGCGAGAAAAGCATGGGAATTCCCACCAGTTTTCACTATATGGGACCTAATAAACTCTTCATTATGATACGAGAGGTCATGGAGAGCAATTTTTGAGCTCGATTTCAAACTATCCGGATCATAGCTGTTGTGTAGAAGACAAGATGGTGGCACGATGATAGTGTAGTCGGTATGACGAGATGCAAGTTCATGAATTATTTGTTTATATGGTGCTCGTGAGTGGTTCGGGTTGTTGAATATGCAATTGAGCAACGGATTGTAGAGTAATGGTAGATTCGAAGGTCTACCATCCTTGGCCATAACTACCAATTTTACTAGATTGTGTGTGAGACTTGCACAGAGCAGGGTGAGTAGTGCGAAGATATCACTTGAGTGTTTCCTATTTAGAGTAATCAATTGGTTTCCTGGGTTGCTGCCCTCATTCCCACCGACCCGGTATATATAGCCGGCGGAGCACTAGTAATTTTATAGTCAATGTTTTTCACGTTCAGATTGGCGTCACCGTATCCTCCTCCACCTGGGGTCATGATGATGACATGATCACCTTTTTGCACCCGAACTGTACACTTGCCTCCTAGCGTGATCTCTCTATACGTGTCAGAAGTCGCTTCCTTTCGGTACCAGGTGTTCATTCCTCGAAGGCCGTCTCTTCCGCCCAAAATTCCGAAAGGTGCGAGTGCTCTTCTCTCCATCAAACAAGAAACCTCGAGGTTATCGAATGTAAACTCAATGTCTCTGATGACTCCGTTTCCGCCCCGATGCACCCCGGATCCCCCCAGGCCATGTCTAATCTGGAACCGATGTACAATCACCGGATACCGTTTCTCAAAAAGTTCGGTATCAGTGATTCTCGTATTGGTGGTGTGGCACTGAACAGCGCTCTGACCATCCCAAGTCGGCCCTGCTCCCGAACCTCCACAGATGGTCTCGTAGTAGCCAAACGAAATACCCTTCTCCTTATTGGACACCCCAAAAGTAAAGTTATTGCAGGTACCTTGCGATGCCGCAGCCGCTTCAAATGCCTTCAACATTACGTCAACTATCCGCTGGGTGGTTTCCACGTTTCCACCTACTACGGCTGCTTCAGACGACGGAGATACCACCGAGCCTTCACGGGTCTTGAACTTGATAGGTCGCAAACACCCATTGTTGAGAGGAATGTCGCTGCTTATCAAGGATCTCAACACATACAAAACGGCAGAATACAAGATAGCCTTGGGAGCATTCAAATTGCCGTACATCTCGTTACCCGAGTTTGTAAAGTCAAACTCCGCAGTACCTTCTGCGGCATCAATAACAATCTTGAGCGCAATTGGTGTCCCATCGTCAAGATAATCAATTGCTTCGAGATTCTTACCTTCAAACTTCTTATTGGCATACCGTAAAAGATTTTTGACAGCGACCTCGGCTGTTGACTGGATGGCACCCATGTACAAATCAATAACCGAATACGAGAATGTATCGATCAAATCCTTCAACAAGGTTATACCTTTGTAGTTGGCAGACACCTGTGCTTTAAGGTCTGAGATATTATCGCTTAGAGCACGAGAGCCCGAGCCACCGGGATGCTTAGCAGGCTCGTCAACGAGCAACTTTGTGATTCCAGCCTCGTCAAACTTTCCATTCGAGCACAACTTAAAAGTCATGATTGCAGCACCTTCGTCAAAGATGGTTTTAGAATTCGGAGGCATTGAGCCAGCAGAAATAGACCCTATATCCGCATGGTGTCCTCGTGAAGCAGTCCAGAAAATAGGGCTTTTACTCTCGTCTAACACAGGAGTTATCACTGTGATATCTGGTAAATGTGATCCACCTGCCAGAGGATGATTGGTAACGAGGACGTCGCCGTGGTCGAGTTTCCCCTTCCACATCTCGAGTTGGGCCTTCACGGCAAACGACATGGCTCCTAGGTGAATAGGGACATGTGGAGCGTTTGCTACCAAGTCGCCATTTTTGTCAAATATGGCACAAGAAAAATCGAGCCGTTCTTTAATGTTGGTAGAAATGGCGGTTTGTTGCAAAGTTCGACCCATCTGCTCTGCAATGGACATGAATCTATGGCCAAATACAGAAAGCTGGATTGGGTCCACCACGTCGGCAGAGAGCTCTGGAGCATTGCCTTGCTCGATGGAAATGAGTACATGGCTAGTCAAAATAGTTGCAAATGAGAAGGGCTCAATGAGAATTGTCTGTGTTTCGTCGAGAATAATTGCTGGGCCATGAATCAAGTCCCCTTTTTGGAGGTCTTTCAACTTGTATATGGCTGTGTCTATCCAGCCTTTGCTTTCGAAATAGACAGATTTGTGCGACGCACAAGAGGTTGTTTTCTGAGTCTCGATGCTCTTGACCTCTTCAAATGGATTGCATGTTTCTTTGTCACGGCACTTGACAACAAGAATAACCTGAACATCATCAACAAGTACTGCTCTATCCAAGGTGAAGCCAAACTCACTTTTGTGCTTTTGGACAAATGAATCAGCAGCATCGTAGCGGCCGTCATTCTTGGCGATAAGCAAGTGAGTATCGGAACCAACATATCTCATATTCAACATGACTTGAACGCTGGTTTCGAACTCTACCAAATTTTGCAGTTCGTAGTCCTTGTAAGCATCGTTCACCAACTCATCCACGGTTTTGTCAATCAAAGCGTAATTTTCCTCAGAATAGGCACAAGTAAGCGGCGCTTGTTTCTCTATCAAGATATCGGCAAGCATGATGCCATGAGCAGACAATAACGATGAATACTTATGGATCGCTGCCAAACGAATCAGAAGATTCTTAGCCAATGCCACTGAAAATTGACCTCCAGAACCACCAAAACATGCCAAGTTGTGCTCGGAAGTTTTGTAGCCCTTTGCCTCTGTTATATTTCTGATTGGTCTTGCCATGGCTTCCACTGCAACTTTGAGAAACCCTTCCGCCACTTGTTCTGGACTCATAGCCTCAGAGCCATTACTTCCTTTCTCTTTGTTTATGACGGCGGTAAGCTCCTTAAACTTTTCAGCAGTGGTCTGGGCATCGAGTGGCTCGTCATGGTTTGGGCCAAAAATATTTGGAAAATGTTCAGGAATCAACCTTCCCAAAAACAAGTTCGCATCAGTTACTGTCAAGGGCCCTCCCTTACGATAGCATACTGGTCCAGGATCAGATCCAGCTGACTCAGGGCCAACGACAAACATGCCGTTTTTCCAAAAAAGCATAGACCCTCCACCAGCAGCAACCGTGGATATATCAAGTTGTGGAGTTTGTAGACTTACTTGACTAACAACCGTCTCGTAGATGTGCTCTAGTGAGCCACAGTACCGTGAAACATCGGTAGAGGTTCCGCCAGCATCAAAGCCAATCGTAGCTGTTCCTGACTTGGCGTCGTAGCAGGTTTCACCGTAGCCAACTACACCTCCAGCTGGTCCAGAAAGAATAGCCTTGAGACCGGTAAACCGGTACCACGGAGCAAGTCCACCGTTGCTTTGCATGAACAAGAGTTTGTTACCAAAAGACTCTAACCCACCTTCAAATCCAGCCCCAAATCCTTCCATGTACTCTTGAATTACTGGCGATAAGTAAGCATCAGCAACGGTCGAAGACGTTCTGTTGACCATGCCTATCATCGGTTGAAGCTCATGCGACACCGACACGGAAAACCCGATTTTCTTGCAGATTTTTGCAATTCGCTTTTCGTGGTCTGGAAATGCATAAGAATGTAAAAGGCAGAGGGCTATGGTCTTGATCTCGCCTTTATCGTATAATTGCTGTAAATCTGCTTCGACTTTTTCATAATTGGGCCTTTTCAAGATTCGGATAACATCGCCAGTGGGACTACGTACGAGATTAGGGTCGGAATCCACAGCAATGTTCAACTTATCTCCTCCTCCTTCGGAAAAAGTTTCAATAGTTATGCGCTCATCCACTTCGAGCACCTGCTCATATAAATGCCCAAGCTTTTTTGCCGTGAGGTCAAAAATGTTAGGACGGGTTTGGTTACCTATCGCAAGTACATCGTGGAATCCCTTGGTCGTTATCAAGCACACCTTTGCACCTTTACGTTCCAAGAGAGCGTTCGTCGCAACCGTAGTTCCCATCCTAATGCTGTCAATCAGCTCCAAAGAAAGCAATTCGTTCTTGGGAATTTTTCTGTTGTGTGCTTTTTCCAATACTCTTCGGATACCTTCGGTTGGAGCATCATTGTAGTTTTTCGGATCAACAGAAAGGAGTTTGAAGACGTAGTCTTGGTGACCTGGGATCTTGGCAATGACATCACAGAAGGTTCCACCGCGATCAATTGCGATCAGAATGCCCTTGGAAACCATAGGTGAAAATCTTTGCGTATTATGATGGCTAAAGGTGACGAATGTGATTGCACCGTTGTGGCTCCGATTATGATAGCCTGTATATTAGCGCGGAAACGAAGATAAGTAGCGGAATTTGGCTGCAAATTGAGCTGGGATGATTTTGAAGAAGAAGCATCATTACTCAAAGCCATTTCTTTAAACACTTACAATTTAGGTAGTGGCTACAGTACGGTTTACGCTTTACAGAGAAACTGTACATTGTGCGAGGAGAAGTCTTTCAAGTAATCTCGGAAGGTCTCAAATGGTAGTATCATCTTGAAAAGTTCAATGCACATGTTCTCTTTTCTCTCCCATATACTCTCAGAAAGCTGCTCTTTTACTGATCTAGTCTTGCATCGTAAGTTTCTAGTTACATCGAGGACGAGGCCACCTGTTCAAGTTATGGCTTCACGCTCAACCAAGATTCTTCATCTTAATCATTAACAACCAAGTTGCCCAATTTGTCGTATACTTCCTCCACATCGCTATCATCAGATTCTTCAACATTTTTGGTGATAATATTACCAAGCGCATCAACCTCCACATCTACCGATTCGTCGGTGTCGTCCTCATCTTCATCTTCATCCCCATCACTGCCTGCTCTATTAACATTGCCCATCATCCACAAGTCTTCGTTTTTCGCCTGTTCTTTTCGATTCTTGGCCTCGTCTTGTATTCGTTGCAACCACTCCTCCTGTGCTTTATTGACCGAGTCAGAATCCGAACATTGCATGTATAACTCCAAGAGCTCCTTGTTGATCTTCAAAAATGTCAATCCCCAACTAAAGTTTTCGAGAAGCACCTCAGCCCAGTCCCAATGCCCCACTATGGCAAAACAGGCAGCTAAGGCTTCGACGCAATTGAGTCGCCAAGGCCGTCCATAATTCACAGGATTCGCCGCAACAAGGTATGGAAGCAATCGCTCGTGCTTACCACCAATTTTATTGAAGGGCACCTCGTCCAATCGTGCCCATGAGCATTCTACTACTGAACTTCCAAACTCCTCCACAATCTCCCGGTCGTCAGGACATACTACACCCTTTCCATTTGGAGACACTACAACTCCACTGAACTTCTGACCGATACGTAGGTTCTTAATGAGGCCCAAACGCTCCAATTTTTTCCCAGAACACCGTTTTGGATCACAATGATCAAAATCCCACATGGCTAGTTTCACGGGAAGTCGATCATTTTCAACATTTGTCGTACGAGTTTCTTGCCTGCCCTTTCTCAAGTGATGCTGTTTCGATTTATGGCCATTCGAAGTCTGGCGTGCTTTGCTTTCACTGACTTTGTTTTTTCCCTTCATGGAGGAAAGATGTTGAAGTTGCGATGGCCATCGCGGTTAGTTAACACGTGATCTACAAGGTGATAAAGGCAGGTATCATAAATTAGCCCAGTATTATACACGTTATGAAATGCAACAAGCACATTAGAAATCTTCGTCGAATGCAAAAGCGTCAGAAACGGGAGCATTGGCGTCGGCATTGCTCTTGGCCATAACACCTGCCTTTTGGTAGTCACTGACTCTCTTCTCGAAAAAGTTGGTCTTACCAGCCAACGAAATGTTCTCCATAAAGTCGAATGGGTTGGAGACATTGTAGACCTTCTTGTTACCCAAAGCCACGAGCAATCTGTCGGCGACAAACTCGACGTATTGGCACATCAACTTACAGTTCATTCCCAACAAACTGACAGGAAGAGCATCGGTGAAGAATTCCTTCTCGATTTCAACGGCCTCGGTAATGATTTTCTCGACGATCTCAGGGTCTGGTCTGTTTTGCAAGTGAGAGAACAACAAGCAAGCAAAGTCGGTGTGCAATCCTTCGTCACGGCAGATCAACTCGTTGGAGAAGGACAAACCTGGCATCAAACCTCTCTTCTTCAACCAGAAAATGGAGGCAAAGGATCCACTGAAGAAGATACCTTCGACAGCGGCAAAGGCCACCAATCTCTCACCAAAGAGAGCGTGATCATCGTTGATCCATCTCAAAGCCCAGTCTGCCTTCTTCTTAATACATGGAATGTTCTCGATAGCATTGAACAAAAAGTCCGCCTCCTTGGGATCTTTGATGTAGGTATCGATCAAAAGAGAGTAGGTTTCGGAGTGAATGTTTTCCATCATGATTTGGAAACCGTAGAAACACTTGGCCTCGGGGATTTGCACCTCGGCGGAAAAGTTCTCCACCAAGTTTTCGTTGACGATACCGTCAGAGGCAGCGAAAAATGCCAAGATTCTCGAGATAAAGAATCTCTCGTTGGCATTCAACCGGTTGTTCCAGTCGTGCATGTCCTTGCCCAAGTCAATTTCCTCGGCGGTCCAGAACGAAGCCTCAGCCTTCTTGTACATCTTCCAGATCTCGTGGTACTTGATGGGGAACATGACGAAACGACGGGTGTTCTCCATCAACAATGGTTCGTCCTTCTCCATCTCCTTCAACTGGTGGCGGTGAGCCTTGTGCTTGCTTAAAAACTTTTCATGTTCAGCTTCAGTTGGCACTGCCGACTTCTCTTCGGGTGCTGGAGTCAAGATATTTGCCTTGTGGATTGTGTGGTCGTTCTGGGCCACGTCCTTGGCCTCAGCTTCGCCGGCAAGCTTGTCGCTCAACGACTTTCCTTGCACGGTAGACATGTCTAAGTTGTTAATTTTTCCTGTTAATCCTTTTGTGGGGGTCTCCTGTACCGACATTTGAAAATAGAAGTTGAATGATGTTTTCTCCAGGGAGCACCGGTGTATTTATATTCGTTCGCTCCGATTCGGATAAGTAACGAACAAAACAAATACTCAATTGCTTTCGTTCCTCGATGAGCGTGCCTGCACCGACGCGCGCCACGGTGGGTCAGGCAACGCGCCGCGTGTTGTGAGATTAGGAGATACCAGGGAGGTTTTGAAAGGTTGATTTGGTTGGAAAAATTCCATGGGGATTGTGTGGGCTGTCCCTAGTATTATGTAGCTTTTTCGGCTTCTCTACCTTGATAATTGTCGTGGAAACTTGTGATACAATCGTGTCTTTGTCACGTGTGTTTGTTTACAAGATACCCAACGCGTATAATTACTCAGACGTGTCTCCTAACACACGTCCCAGTAGCGCGCCGTGGGGCAACACGTCCTACATGGAAACATATCCTGACGCATTATGCACCAGACCACATCCGGATTCGGAACCCACACGCTACAATCGGATGCACTTCGCATGCACATGGTATGCCATCGCATGCTACAATCGGTATCTAGTAACAATAATACATGGGATGTCTAGCTCTAGTCCATAGCATCTACTTACCATTGGTAGCCACCAAGTTCTGATATGGGTGAGACTCGTCAATTGGAGTAGGCATGTCGGCAATGGGAGCCAAGCCTTGCGGTGAATTGAACGATGACAAGTCTATAGGATCTCCTAAGGATCCATTTTGGTTAGGTCTAAAATGCGCCGCCAAGTTTTGCTCGCTGGGGGTAGGACTGGCTATATTTTCGCTGAAATTGTCAAACGCAAAATCACCATCTCGGTTGAGTGGTTGGATAGGGCTGACTGGCACCGAGTCATACTCCGGCATGCTAATACGAGGCGACTCGATGGATATTTCATTGGCATCGAGTTCCATACTGTTGTAGAGCTTGATAATATTGCCCGACCCTTTGAAGTTACCCTTGCTGTAGTTTTGGGAGATTCTCTCCTTCAACACTTGTCTCCATTTAAATTGGTCCCAGTCCTCAGCCTTGGCCTTGTGGAGGTTCTTTTTCACTGTATCTATAGCATCGTTGATGGATAAGTATTCGTAATGAGGTAAGGAGGGGAGTCCAAAGAGCATCGATCTTGGATCTTTTTTGTCTGGACTCAAATGCTCGGGACGGCCATAAAGCTTGAATGCATCGATCATATCCAAAAAGTTACGCAACATGATTTCCACGGCGCTGACTCCCGGGTGCGGAACTGGCATCAAGTACATATAATTGGTTACAACGTAGTCGTTAATGTTCTTCTTGATGAACTTTGTGGTGTTGCTGCTGTTACTAGACGACCGAGACCGAGTTCCGTTGGTGTCTAATGGTTGTGGTGAAGGGGCATTCATGAAAAATGAAGTAGTGGAGCTGGAAGATACCTGCCTCAGATGACTGCCGTTGGCAGGTGGAGCCATCGATGACAATGAACTGGAAGAGTCTGTTCTTGAAAACACTTTATGAGTGAACGATGGCTTTGCAGGCTGGGCCATCGACGATAATGAGTTATCATTATGCACAAACAAGTATTCGTAGTTCTTGTTGACGTATATCTCACCGCTCACCTTCATGATGGAGTTGAAGTCGATCATGTTGGCCTGCTCCGGGTACATGTTGAAAACACTGTTCACCACCGGTACATACAAAATGAGATTCTTTTTCGATACTTTTTCGCTGGAGTAAATCTCGATACGGCCATATTTCTTGGAATCGGAAGGGATGATTGCCAAGTATACTTTTATCCATTTGGAGGAAATTTGCGGTAACCTAAGATTGCACCACTCAAACTTGGAATACCGTTTTTTATGCGACAAGAGAATATGAACATCGGAAAACTTGCTGGCCTTCATCGATAGGATCACAGCAGTGAATGCCTCGTTTAAGGAGATGGTCTCGAAATTGGAAATCTCGATGGCTGCCACCCACCTACAGTAGTCTGTTTCCGAGAGAAACCGGAGCACGGTTGAGCTATTGTAATCATGCGAGATTGCCAACTGAAATGGACTGGAGTCGAATCCGGTATGGTTCAAGTTGACGGTTGAGTCGGCCAAGTTTATGTACTTTGGCTTGAATTCGTCGTTATCGAATTCTTCGCCTTCGGCAGATGTCTGAGATGCGAACCATATCGCCAATTCATTGCCGGTCAACTTGGCGTCCGCCTCTATCCATTCCCTGGTTCCTTGTGCGTTTACTGTCGGCACGAGCACCGTACCGATGGCGTAGGTGCGTAGTTTTTGGGCATTGATCAAGTTGACAATGGGTGCTAATTCGGGCGGAAGATTCTCGTTGTTGACCCTGTTTTGGGCAAGAAGGGAAGCGCCGTTCATCGATGACGTGATGGACAGAGTGCGGGGCGATAATGCGTCCGGGTTGGGGTTGTCATACGAGGAAAACGAATTGGAATACACTCGCAGTTGGCGCACGAGGGAAGCAGGGCTCGATCTGACTCTCTCGCTCAAGGTACGACGCTGAGGCAGGGAAGGGGCTGGAGGCGACGCTGTGTCGAAGCGGGGAGGCCTGAGTGGCGAAAGTTTTGGCGGGGAGTTGGAGGTGCTATTTCTGGACGGGGGTGCGGAATCAAATCCGAGCGATGGGGGAGTCGGCGATGCCGGAGTTGCAATGGAAGGTAAAGGTTTGTTTCTTGCAGCCTCCTTTTCCGGGACCGGGGGTGGGGACAACGCAAAGCCCGGAGTGGACTTGTCCTTTTTCTTGAATAGTGAAAAAGGCATGTTTTGTAATCAAAATGACGACAATTTAAAAAGACCAAATTTGCCAAGCGACCAAGAAAATTGCCAAGAATGGGTCCAGAATAGAAACCAGAAGAGTGTGATGTGCCGGAAACTATATATCTATAATGGTAGACCCAGGACTTTTCCTTAAAGTTATTGAAACCCCGATATCGTCGTGGCAACAGCAAGTGGAAAAGAATAAGGAGGCACTAAATATGCGGCGGGAAATCCTGACAGTGTGAGCCTGCATAAAGTCCGTGCCCAAGGGACAGTAACGGTTGCTACGGGTAGGTGGAAGGCTGAGTCGAGAGGTATGTGGGGCTGATATGCAAGTTTTAAGGTACGGTAGCAGTGCTTCTACACCTGCGAAATATATGTTTCGAGGCTATGTGGTTGGCATGGATGCCGGCACCGATGCCGCGAACGAATAAACGGCGGTGAACCGCGCATTCGGCATCGGGCGCATTTGCGACCCGATTGCAAACGTACTGCGAATCGCATTGGCCACACGGCGCGACCAAACTGGCCTTACCTAAGGCATTATCGCGATAAAGGTGCGAAGCAGCAGCGAACAGTTATTCATAACAGTAACGGTCGCTCATAACTGAGCCACGGCCACCACGATTCCTGATAATAAGCCCTCTAGTATAAGCCCTCGCAAGCCTTGCAATAAGCATACGAAAGCACCGTTATTTTTCTCGGCCCGAAACGATATATTCTAGGTGCGATAATGGTGCTACCGAACCACCACTCGTAGAAAGACCCTGCGGAGGCAGTGAAAAGTGTGCACCGAGTTATTGTCTGGTGACCTTTGACGTCATGGCGCATCGGTTGGAGGCAGTGTACCAGTAACGCAATTTTGCTCTTTTTTAAAAGAAGGCTGGACTCGTCAATGGGGTACATGAGACTTCGGCTAATGAGAAAAATTTACATGGTTTTGGCCATGATTGGACATGAATGGCCATACGTCTTCTGCTGGTTCGCGCCATTTTTCATGATATTGGGCATATCATATTGTCTGTATCGTGCTCATGTAGTGCTGAGTCCGCGCCCATATAGTGCTCGAATTATCTTTATACCTCCGTTTTAGTACTATCACATCTTTCGATCCATCTTTCGATCCATCTTTCGATCCATCTTCTTCTCTTTATCTACCTCCCTTCTCGCTCTTTATCTTGCTCGAGCCGCAGACCCCGCGAAATCGAACCGTACAGGAACTCATCCCAATGTCCTATCTAGACAACGTAGAGGCACCAAAAAACCACTTGGACGATGCCGATTTCGAGTTCCTAGTGTCTCAGCTCTTTACCAAGGTCGATGGAGTCTCCCATCAAAATCTTGGAGAGTTTCCCACCATTTCTTCAAAGAAAGTTTATGTCATAGAACAGTTCATCAAGCAATGGAAGACATTTATCGGTCCTGATATCATGCCAGCAGCACCTCTCATATTCCCCAACAAGGCCAAACGTCTATATTATATCAGAGATACCACCCTTGCTCGATTGGTGGTGAAAATGTTGAAAATCTCTCCCAAATCTCAAGACTACGACAAGCTATTCAACTGGAAAAAACACTACCATGAGTATAAACACCATCATAGACGAGACACCAGAAACTTGAAGTCGTTACCGTTTATAATCGCTCAGATATATTCCGAGAGACGTGATCCTGACAAAATAGTCAAACCCACCATCAAGATTTCAGAGGTGAATAAGGTCCTCGAAACTTTGACCACCGATGAAGCATCCAAGTCAGCCCAACAAGTGGCAATCCTCGAACCGGTAGTAGAGAAGCTCACCATCGAGCAATTGCGGTGGTTTTTTACTATCCTTCTCAAAATCTCCACCCTCGGAGCATTCGAAACTGCCTTCTTCGAAAGATGGCACCCGGATGCTCCTCGCTTATATGGCCTCTGCAATAACTTGTCGAAGGTTTTTTGGTTACTTACTGACCCGGAGGTTAGACTCACAGATGATCAACTAACCATACAGCCATTTTATCCTTTTCTTCCTCAGCTCTCACAAAAGGTTAGCATTTCGTACGAAAAGCTTTGCGCCAGAATGAACAATGCATTTTACATCGAAGAAAAGATGGATGGTGACCGGATGATACTACACTTCCAAGATTCGAAATTCAAATTTTTTTCCCGAAGAACAAAGGATTACACCCTTCTCTACGGTGCTAGTTTCCAAATAGGCTCTTTGACAAAATACCTTACCCATGCTTTCCATCCAAAAGTGAAGAGTATTGTTTTAGATGGAGAAATGGTTGCGTGGGACTTTAAACGGAAAGTTATCCTCCCCTTTGGTACCCTCAAGGCTTCTGCCGTGCAAGAAGCTGTTCGGCAGTTCACTACCACAGACGTTTTTGAAGAACAGTCTGCTTGGCCGCTATTTATTGTGTTTGACGTTCTCCATGTCAATGGGAAGAATTTAACCAACCACAAGCTTTCTTATCGCAAACAGCTTCTTCGGAGCTTGATAAATGAGATTCCTCATAAGTTTGAGCTATTGCCTCTCTTGAAAGGTTCGGACCCGGATGACATCAAACTAGCCATCAAAAACGTTATTAGTGATCGAGGCGAGGGTTTGGTGATAAAGAACGTTGACCTGAAGTACCACGTCGCCCAGCGTGACAATTCCTGGGTAAAAGTGAAACCAGAGTATTTGGAGCAGTTTGGTGAAAATTTGGATTTGGTGATAATAGGGCTTATCCCGGCAGTGAAAAACTCGTATATGTGTGGCTTGCGGGACAAGGAAAACGGCAATGTCTTCAAATCGTTTTGCACTGTGGCCAATGGTTTTACAGAAGGTGAATTCGATAGACTTGAGCGTCTAACAGCCGGAAAATGGAACAATTTGAAGACCAATCCACCACCTCCGGAACTACTTCAGTTTGGACGCAAAAAGCCAGATTTTTGGATTAACCCACACGATTCGGTGGCTCTTGAAATCAAAGCCAGGTCAATCGATGTGTCATTGGAGGAAACATATGCCGTGGGCACCACTTTGCATAACCTTTACTGTCGTCGTATAAGAGACGACAAGCTAATTGAGGACTGTGTTACGCTTCAAGAATACCGTGAATTGAAGCTAAAGTATTCTGGTGACTTTAACAAATCACAAACAGTTTTGAAGAACAGGAAACGGAAACCAAATTCGTTTTTACTCGAGCTGGCATCGAAGCAAGTGAAAGCTGAAGTAACCTCCGATTTATTCAGCAACTTCCAGTTCTTGATCCTATCTGATTGCAAAAAGTCGCGAGACAGTGAACGACTCTCGGTGGACGAATTGTGTCGTATAGTGAAGCTGTATGGTGGACAGCTTATACGGAACCATAAACTGGCCCAAGAATCCGATCGGCAAACCATCGTCATATCTGAGGTAGCCATTCCCTCCACCGAGGCCATTGTGGACTATGGGTTGGATATCTTGAAGCTGGCGTGGGTTTTCAATTGCATTGAAAGTAATGCTATTGTGCCACTTGAGCCATCAATGATCTTTCGTACAAGAAGTGTAGATCTACTCAAGAATTCTCTGGCAAGACTCGACGTTTACGGCGACAGCTTCACCCAGCGAGTAGATTTACCAATTTTGGAGTTTTGCAAACGCATTGAAAGTCCTCAATTGACGGATAATGACATCAAAGGCGCTAAAGAAGACTTCTTGCAGGACTTAGAAGACAACGATTTTCCTTTGGCGTTTCTATTTGATGGCGTCAAATTCTTTATCGTGGCAGCGCACAAGTGGGCTGAGGATGGTTTACGCCGTAAGATAGAACGGTATGGCGGACAAGCCAGTGAAACCGTGAAAGACTGCTCTTTCGCAGTGGTTGCAAGAGAGGAAGGTGATGTAGCATTGGCAGCACGCATTGATGCAATAAGCCAAGATATTGCCGATTCGGTGTCGTTTTCTGACTCCTCCAACTTCCCCATTCCCAGCATAGTCAAATCCACCTTTCTAGACCTGTGCATTGAACATCGGGTGCTCGTCGATGCAGCCGATTTCTCTATCGGCAGGAAAGCGAAAGCGAACAATGCGCATCGAAGCTGATAGAGGTACTTATCTGCTCGGGTATCTCCGAAATTGCCAAATTAATACTGCTATGTAAAACCACACCACTGGTGGCTGACTACACTGCAGAATGTTTCTAATCCCCTGAAGTCATTCGAGCCGGTGTTCCGTCTCTGTCGACCCGCGTTTCTCTCGCTGCAGCCGAATTGGTGGGGTACAGATAGCGCGCGAAGCAATCAAATTTCCGGCGTGCCGGACTAAGAAGCATAAAGTATAAAACACCAATTTCCCGTCATTTCCCAATAATGTTTGAGGACCGTCTCACAAAAGGATTGGTGTGGGCAACTATAGTAGCTGGATTGGGAACTTTTCAGTTTGGTTACCATTTGGTACGTATTTGATCTGGATCAATTTTTCACCGGTGACTCTAACAAAGGCTGAACTCAATGCACCAGAAGATATCATCACTTGTGCTACTACCCGCCATGGACCCCTTCCTCACTATTCAGATACATTTTGGGCGCATCATGGGCGAGAAACGTGCATAGATATGGGACATATGGGTATTGCTATGATGACGACAATGTTCACCGTTGGCGGTTTTGTGGCATCAGTTTTGGCCGGATCTTCGTCTCTTTCGGCTAATGTTGGCCGCAGATCCATGTGCATGCTAAGCTCTTTCATGTATGTTGTTGGTTCTGCTCTTATCATGTGGGCCAATAGTCTTTTAGAAATTTGCATTGGCCGGTTTATTGCCGGTTTGGGAGCTGGCTCATCGTTGGTTATGGGACCTTTGCTCATCAGCGAGCTAACTCCTCCCAATCACCGTGGCTTGTTAGGGTCCTTGGTACAATTGGCTGTCGCAATTGGGATATTGTCGGCCCAATTGGTGTCGTACGCTTTCGCCAATAATCAGCAATGGAGACTTATTTTCTTCGTTGCAACTATTATGGGGCTTGTCCAGTTTGTCGCCTTGTTTACCACCCACGAATCTCCCAAGTGGATGGTCATGAATACGGGAGATGTTCATGGTGCTACATCGATTCTCCACGACTTGAGATCTACACGGCTGCGAGCGCAAAGAGAGATTAAACATTACCGGCGACTTTCGAAAGTTGTTGATGATGAGGACGGCCAAGAGGCCACTGAGCAGTCTCTGCTTTTGGCTTCCAGAGGAGAATCAACGCCAAGTGATGATTCTCAGGTCGCTAATACCGAAGAACCAACAGAACCAGTTCATGCTACACCTTTCGAATTTATGACATCGCAGGAATACTGGCCCCAGTTTCGAGCTGTTGCGCTTCTTCTCACAGGACAGCAGCTCTGTGGTATGAACGGAATTACCTTTTATGGGGTATCTTTTCTCTCTCCAATTTTCAAAGATCCATTGATGATTGCTTGTTCGATTTCTTTATGCAATGTCATTTGTGCGATTGCCGTGTCGCCTATAGTCGACCGGTGGGGCCGCAAGCCATTATTGTTACTTTCTGTGATTACAATGTGCGTTTGTGCTTTGGCTATAGGTATAGGAATGCAGTTCCATATCGAAGCTGTGGTTGCAATTGCCTGTTTTGGCTTTGTTGCAGGATACTCCGTAGGAATGGCACCAATTCCGTTTTTGATGATTTCCGAATTGGCACATCACGAATCCGTGGGAGCTGCACAAGCGGTTGGAGGTGCTTTGAACTGGTTGGCAAACATCTCGCTTGCGTACTTTTTTCCTTTGGTAGAGGCCAAAGTGGGAGGTGGAATTTTTTATGGATTTGCTGCCATTAGCGCTGGATATGCCATTTTAACTGCTCTATATGTTCCAGAAACACATGGTAAGTCCCACGAAGAGGTATGGGATGGTATATAGAAAATAGAGTTTGCATCTGGTGCTCACCTTCACTCACATGTACCTGCATAAGTTGACGTGCATTGGTTCCACCCAACCGCGTAGTACTGCCCCCACCTATTGTCCTTACCTAAGCAGACCGTGTGCTTGCGGAGGTGAAATTCGGGAAGCAATTCCAAGTCATTAAAACTAAGCTCCAAAACTAAAGTCAGAAGTTCAATACTGCAAAAATGGTCAATTACAAAACTTGGATGAAGGACATTGACGACAACGTCAGCCTTGGACAATTGGCAATTCCTGGCACTCACAATTCTGCTGCTTGTCACACTGCTCTTCCTTCAGTTCAATGTCAAGGAGAGTCGGTTACGCATCAATTGGAACACGGTGTGCGGTTCTTGGACATTAGAGTCGCCAAAAAGTTTTTAAGCGAAGGAGACGCTGCCAAGGACTTGCAAGTGATTCATGGAAAATTTCCAGTGAAAATTCCATTTCCCTTGATGTTGCTGGACGTTTTGGACGAAGTCTATGATTTCCTTTCCAAAAACAAGTCAGAAACAGTGTTTGTGTCCTTAAAGCAAGAGGGCCAAGATACCTGGGACAATGACAAGGACGAGTTTGGCAATTGTATTTGGGACCGTTACGTGAACAAGAACAAGGACAAATGGTACCTCGAGAACAATATCCCCAAATTGGGTGATGCTCGTGGTAAAGCGATTTTGTTCAGACGTTTTGGTGTCAAGAACGAAGATAGAGCCAGAGAATTCGGATTCAATGCTCCAAACTGGACCTACAACACCACTGAAGACGACCGCGGTGCTTTTGTGGTACAAGATTTCTGTGAACTTGAAAGCAAGGATGACGTTGAAAAGAAGATTGGTTATGTCAAGAACTTGACCAAGCGTGCCGCTGACTACAACAGTAGCAACAGCGATCCCAAATTGTTCATTAACTTTTGTTCTGGTTCGAACTTTTTCAACACTGACTGCTGGCCCCAGAAAATCTCCGAGGCCATGGCTGAAGGAGGTGTTGATGGAGTTTTCAGCAAGGGCGCCGGTATTATTGTGATGGACTACGTCGAAGCCAATGACTGGAAATTGGTGAAGGATTTGGTTAACAAGAACTTTTAGTTACGAATAGTACCAGTATGTCTTTCTCAAAATTTCGCAGCCGAAGTGCGATTTCGGTCGCACTCATTGACCAGTTTATGTTCGCTACTACCATCGCCATAGCACGAGGGGTCCGTTTGTGTGCCGGGCGGTCCCAATATCTTGTTGCAACGTGTAGTGCTAGTAGATTTCCCAAATATTTTCAAGTTCGATCCAGCTCAAAGTCCACAAATTTCGATGATAAATTACAGACTATAATAGACTCCAGCAATTTGGGTGCATCAAAGAAGCCTAAGGGAGCCAATGACAACCCCAGTCACATTTCAGACTCCGCCAATGAGGCTGGTACTGCCACAACTCCTTCCAATCAAACTTTTCGGCAAAACAATGGCGACGAAAACACCATTTCCGAGTCAACAAAGCAGGCCATTCTAGCTGAAAATCCCACATTGCCGCTGCAGCGTGAACGGCTCAGAACAGAAACTTCTAAACGCATTGAAGCGTACCTTGAATCGCTTCAAAAGACAATATTTCGAGCTACCCGAACCCTCAATGATGCCACTGGATATTCCTCAATTGAGGGCTTGAAAAATGAAGTTGAGAAACTTGAAATCGAGCTTCGAGATGCAAAGGCTGCCGTGAAAGAGTGCAAAAAAGCATATACCGATGCTATTCAGGTTCGGTCGCAGCTGCAACAAGAAGTCAACGAATTGCTCACTCGCAAGCACAATTGGAGTCCTGTGGATCTCGAAAGGTTTACAGAACTATACCGAAACGACCATACCAATGAACAGCTTGAAGCAGAGGCAGCAAGGAAACTAACAAACGCTGAGCTGAAAGTGGACTCCATACAATTGAAACTCACTCAACTGATACTTACGAGATACCATGAAGAACAGATCTGGTCTGATAAAATTCGAAGCGCTTCAACGTGGGGGACATGGGTCATCATGGGGATCAATGTTCTCTTGTTCATAGTGGCCACGCTCATTGTGGAGCCATGGAAAAGAAAGCGGTTGGTAGCCTCCTTTGAGGACAAGGTGAAGGTTGCAATTTCGGAATTGAATTCGCTGGCCACCGAGTCACCTAACGAGAATACGCCATCGACTACGACTCCGGCTCCGCCACCGACCCCTGAAGCAGGCTCGGCACCCATATCTCGCTATTATTCGTCAGAGCCAAGTCTCTTGTCATTATCATGGCTGCAATGGACATGGACAACATTCTCCAACTACGTAACATCTACAACTTCCAGGGTCATCTACGGAAACGGGGAGATACAGGCCATCGACGCCAGACTTCTTCTTGTCATATCTACATTTTTAGGGTGCATTTTGGGCACCATGTTGTCTAGTCGTTAGCTATCGGGAAGTTGCATCCATCCACCAGCCGTGGCGGTTACCCGCACACGCCACCTTACTAACTCCAACTCTCACCTGTGCGATCCGATACTAACCCACCGTATTTTAGCATATATATAAATATGGAAGAACTTGGAATCCATGACGGTGGCTCGGTGGCCATCCAGCGGCCTTCAGCTCCGTTCGCGGAATTGCCCAAACATTCCGGTGCAGACGAAAATGCCGACGTGTATTTGAAGCTCAAGAAGTTGGAGAAAGAGTTGGATTTACTTCTCCTTCAAGAAGATTATATCAAAGACGAGCAGCGCCATCTCAAGCGCGATCTCGTAAGAGCACAGGAAGAGGTCAAGCGTATCAAGTCGGTGCCATTAGTCATCGGCCAGTTCTTGGAACCGGTCGACGAAGATAGCGGAATTGTGTCGTCGACCACCGGTTCGAACTATGTGGTTAGAATTCTTTCCACATTGGACCGTGAACTTCTCAAGCCCTCCTCCTCGGTCGCTTTACACCGTCACTCCAATGCATTGGTTGACATCCTCCCTCCAGAAGCTGACTCCTCCATTTCCATCGTGGGCGACGACCAGAAACCAGACGTCACCTACGCCGATGTCGGAGGGTTGGACATGCAAAAGCAAGAAATAAGAGAAGCGGTGGAGTTGCCACTCACTCAGGGAGATCTCTACTCGCAAATTGGTATCGACCCTCCTCGTGGTGTGTTGTTATATGGCCCCCCCGGAACCGGTAAAACCATGTTGGTGAAAGCGGTCGCCAACTCGTCCACAGCATCGTTCATTAGAATTAATGGGTCAGAATTCGTGCAAAAGTACCTTGGAGAAGGTCCCAGAATGGTACGAGACGTTTTCCGTCTCGCTCGTGAAAACGCTCCAGCCATTATATTCATAGACGAAATCGATGCAATCGCAACCAAGAGATTCGATGCCCAGACTGGTGCTGATCGTGAAGTCCAAAGAATTTTATTGGAGTTGTTGAACCAAATGGACGGTTTCGATCAGTCTTCTACCGTCAAGGTAATCATGGCAACTAATAGAGCCGATACCCTCGATCCTGCCTTGTTGCGTCCTGGTAGGTTGGACAGAAAAATCGAATTCCCTAACTTGAAGGATAGGCGTGAGAGAAGATTGATTTTCACAACCATTGCCTCCAAAATGGCGTTAGCTCCTGAAGTCGATTTGGATTCTCTCATTGTCAGAAATGACCCCCTTTCCGGTGCGGTCATAGCAGCCATCATGCAAGAGGCTGGTTTGAGAGCTGTGAGAAAGAATAGGTATATGATCTTGCAGAGCGATTTGGAAGAGGCATACACATCCCAGGTCAAGACAGGAACTGAACACGACAAGTTTGACTTTTACAAGTGAATCTTGTGGTTCCGAAAATGTACGATCATGTAATACTAGTTTATTACTATGCTAGATCATAAGAAACGAGTCTTCATGAAGTTAGAGTAGCTCGTAAATGCCTAATCCTGGCTTGAGTGTTTTGTAGTTTGACATGTCTAGGTGATCCAAGTCAAAGTGAGCCGAATGGAACCAAGTCAAGTTCGCCTGTAACATATCATTGAGTTCAGTCTCAAATGAAGCCAGTGGAGTGACGATGTAATTACCCTTGACTAGAAACGGTTTAAGGTTCTTGATATCCGTACCTTTTGCGTCTATGATAACGATTTTCTTGTCAATATCAACAGTACCCAGTAACATACCGTTCTCAATGTCTAGAGTCTGTACTTTGCCTTTCTCATCACCCAAGAGCCAAATTGGGGGAGAGTAAGTTCTCCACCATATGTACGTTTTCGGTATTGTGTTCGACTGGTTTTCTGTTCTTATGTGTTCAAGACCAGGAACCACCCCACCTTGATGATAAATTCCCATCAAAACAGACAAGACAATATTGAAAGCATACCAAATCCATAGGAGTGGTTTTGCAAGGTAACCAACTTTGGTCTTTTCGGTAAATGGTCGCAAATCGAAACAGCAGCTCAACAATGGAACCACCGGTATAAGAAACCGAAGTTCTTGGTGTGGAACTATGGAGAGGGCCAATATTCCACTGGACGCCGTTAAGAACGGGGTAGTTTTCCAATAGCTATTCCTGAACTTCCAGAACGAATAGGC
Source organism: Meyerozyma sp. JA9 (assembly GCA_003676015.1). Classification (NCBI taxonomy): domain Eukaryota; kingdom Fungi; phylum Ascomycota; class Pichiomycetes; order Serinales; family Debaryomycetaceae; genus Meyerozyma; species Meyerozyma sp. JA9. The sequence continues at coordinate 333,247 of NSDU01000013.1, read as the reverse complement.
AATTCCAGAAGGACCCAAAAGCTGAGGAAGGTTAACTAGTATATGGGTATAAAGTGGGTGTATACCATGTTGGGACAAGTTATTGTAGGAGGAATTGTAGATGAGATTATTGACCGGAGTGATGGTTGGAGACAGATTAGCCGAGCCAAACATTTTTGTATCAATTAGGACAAATGCTAAGGCAGGCACGATGAATCCAAAAGCACCCACAAAGGCACTCAAAGGATGGAGCCAGAAATGGTTGAGGACAAACCATGAAGGTATTAAAAAAAATGCTGGCATTGTTACTCGATTGAAGATACCCACAGCCAAAATGGCTCCCAAGGCCAATACGCTGAGATACTCTGGTCTTGATCGTATTTCTGGTCGTTTGGAGTCTTGATTGTACCGCAAATTGTCAATGATCAATGTTCCCAACATCACGAGCCATGTCTCAATTGAGTTCGAAAAGCAATGTGACTGATATACGTGGGTAACGTAGGAGGTCAGGACAAAGAATATGGCCTTGATACGTTCTTGTTTAGTAGGAAGCATTCGGAAAATACAGGTGTCGGTTACAATCCAGGTGAGAATCATGAATTGTAATCGAACCAAATACCAGATGACCAACGGGCTCAATTGAACACCCATCAACTTGACAATGGCAAACACAGGTCCGTAAAATAGAAACAACGGGCCATAGCTTCGTGCTGGTAGTTCGCTAGTGAACTCCCATGGTTTCTTATGAGTAAAACCAAGGAATTCTGCCATCACCTCGACGCTCTGAAATTGCTCATCTGGATGTATATAAGAGTCTGACAATGCAAATAGGAACCTTAGCCCTATGGTAAGGAAGTAGATGTACCGCCAGCTGAAATAAGAAGCCATTATGAACTATTCATTCCAATCGCTCAAGAGGTCGCGATTTTTCACTGAAAATAAATATAGACTTTGTATTGATATGCAAATTTATTAGCCTTACTCTGCTTCTATGTCGCTATAACCATCCATATCGTCACCTTCGTCCGAGAAAGTTTCGTTATCTTCTTCATTTTCCGTGTCTCTCTCGCTGCCGCTTTCGTCACTGTTGGAAACATCTCCATTTAACAAAATAGCATCACCATTAGCTTCAGCGTCGTCAAGTTCTTCAAAGTACTCGATATCACTCAATTCCTCCCCGTCTTCACTGTCGCTGTCCTCGAGAATTTCACGCTTGAGCTCATTTTGTTGCTCAATCATACGAAGTCGACCTTGGATCTCCAATAGTCTGGGAAGTGTATCTGCCTTCTTCGAAAGAGTAGCATGTAAACTGGCAAGTTTAGATTCAAGACCAGGCATGTTCGTGAGAACAGTACCATGGATCACTATCACCCATTTTAACCACGCGCTCAATTGGTCGAAGCGATAAACTTGTCTAGCAATTCTTTCTGCTATACGTTCAAGCAATTGAACTGCAGAAACAGCATTGATACGGTATATCGTGCTCTTGATGACTTCCGAGTCTGTGTTCGCCAACACGGTTTCCAATAACGAGTGGTCGTTATTCCTCAACGACTGAGTAAGAATAACCGACAAGGTACCAGCTGAATTATGTACATTTCGTTTCTTTTTGGAGCTGATGCCCTTATCAGTGGAAATCTTCTCTAGTCTTTCTGCCAAGGTTTCTTCCTCTTCGTCTTCACTATCCTGGTCAGCCGTTTGCATTATACCTTCACTAACAATAGCGTTTCCCTCGTTGTAATGTGTTGCGGCTGCAACATCGTGCCCGTTTTGAACCTGAACAGTAGAGAGATCAACCTTTCGTTTTTCGAGCACAAGAGGACTCATGGTGGAGATTTCACCTTTCACTAACCACTTGAGAGAGTCGACCTGAGGTACGCTAGCGTTCTCAAGCCATGAGTAGAATATGGCACTATCGGTACAAGCCACAGCATGGATCGCCAAATTTGCATCCAATGTGTTCTTGATTTGATCTTTTGGTCTTGAAAGCTTGATACTACTACTTGGCGATCTGGATTGTACCGCGGAAGCTTGCTGTCTCCGTTTCTTCTTTCCCACGGGTATGGCACCTTCAGAGCTCAAAGGATTGTTGAAAATTTCCACTACACCACTTTCTGTAATTGCTGTCAAAATAGAATGCTTTTCGTTCACTCCAAGCAGGACCTGGCTGATATTTTCCAGCGCTACAAACACGGCCTGTGGAGTTCCCTTGGATATCGAATACAAGTTGATGAAACGGTCACCGACGGCACTGGTAATTAACATGTCCGAATTGTTGGGTACCGGTAAAAGTGAGTTGATTGGCTGAACATGGGCAGGGAAGGTGCGGGAGATTTCAAAACCCGAGATATTCACAATGTGGATCGAATGCGTTGCAACCACAAGATGAGATTGTTCCAGGTACTTCACGGTGTAGATTCTTTGGATGGACTCTGGCACTTCGAGAAGGTCATTTAAGGAAAAGTGGGACTTTTGCTCAAAACTGGTGGCATCCCATTCATATATGTTACCGTTTATGTCACTGATCCATATCGAGTTCGTAAGCTTGGAATAGTGGAAATCACTGATTGCTGCTGCAGCTGGTGACTCAAGTTCTGTCAAGATAGTCCCAGTCAATGGGTCATAGACTAACGTGGAACCAGAGGTTAAACCGAGCGCAATTATAGCATTTTGTAAGCTGAGCGATGCCCATCGCAAAACTGACACCCGTTGATGTTTGCCCAAAGTCAATGATATATCTAATTCGTTTTGAGACAGCTGCAACGACCTTACTGTGACATTGTGTACGTCCAAGCTTATTGTCACACACGCGATGTACGATAAAGTGGGATCAAATGCAGATGTAACTAATGGACCAGACATTGTATGGTAGTAGAGATGAGCGTTGGGGTGAAAATATGCAGATTAAATGCTCTGTGTCTCTTTTTTGAACGTGTGTAGGAGCCAAAGGCTTCTTTTTGGTGGTGCTAGTGTGATAACAAACGGGATGTCGATGCTTAACCAGTAGTTAAACGCTGCGATGAGGTAAATTTTTCGAGACGTCACGTGCACTGCAAGCCGATGGATTGACAGAATGAGAATCTGTGCCTCAGTAGTAAGAGCTCCGCAGCCACGCAGCTCAAACAATTACTATTAGAGAGATAGGTTATTATTGCTATGCTTTTCCAGGTTCTGGGACGAGTTTTCGTCCGTCAAAATATTATACCCGCCCGTTGGGTTCACTCTAAAGTTACCGCGAAAGCCGTCGATGCGCTCAAGTTGGACAGTGTTAGACCACTACCCCATCGCGATACTGTTCCTCTTGTATGGCAGGAGTTCAAGCACTCGAAGAGGTTTGAGTATAAGTCCAGTAAGCCTATAGTATTCTTGCATGGGCTTTTCGGATCGCTGTCGAATTATCGATCTGTGGGAAGAAGGCTAAGTAATTTAACCAGCAGACCTGTTTATGGCATTGATCTTCGAAACCACGGTGACTCTCCACATGCCCAGCCATTTGCCTACGATGCTCTCGCCAACGATGTAGTGAAGTTGATGAAAGAAAAAAATTGGACTGGAGCTACGTTGATTGGCCATTCAATGGGTGCGAAAACGGCTATGATTGTTGCACTAAATCTGCCTGAATTGGTTTCACAGCTCGTTGTGGTGGACAACGCTCCCGTTGCTGCCCGCCTAGATGCACAGTTCCTAAACGATCTAGTGGGATTGGCTCATGTCCAGCGCTCACAATTTGAGCCAAATACTCCAGTATCCCAAATGCTTTCACAAGCTCGCACAATTTTAGGTCCCTACGAGCCTGACCATCTTGTACAGACATTCTTGCTTGGTAACTTGAAAGCCTCGGGCACGAGCTCCAAACTTCGTATACCAGCGTTGGAGATGCTCAAGTACGATATTATTAGGGATATGGGCTCCTGGCAAAATATTCAGGCTAGGTATCCTGGACCTACGCTTATTATGCACGCTAAATACTCACCCTTTGTGACGGATACCAACTTGAAAGTTGACTTTCCTCGTTACTTTTCCAACTTTAAGCTGAAACAGTACGAATGTGGCCATTGGATTGTGAGCGAACGTCCGGAAGAATTTGTTCAAGATGTGAAGCAGTTCATTTCCTAGTGGCTGCAAATTCCTTCGCGCGTCCTGTATATGGCCGTGGTCGACTCTATAAAAACCCCCAGTTCGCACTTTTCGCGGTCGAGTCACGGCGATGTCTGAATTCAATTCGGGAGGCGAGGACTTGTCCTTGCCCAAGGCCACGGTGCAGAAACTTATCGGAGAAATATTGCCAAAAGATATAGCCATTTCCAAAGAGGCGAGAGAAGCGGTGACGGAATTGTCCATAGAATTCATCATGATACTATCATCACAACTGAACGAAATAGCTGAAAAAGAGGCGAAAAAAACCATAGCCAGTGACCACGTGGTGAAGGCGTTGGAGGAGCTTGGGTTCCACAACTACTTGGATATAATAAATCGTGTGCTCGACGAACACAAGGAACTCCTCAAGGGCAAAGAGAAAAAGAACAACAAGTTTCAGAATTCGGGACTTTCCGAAGAGGAGCTTCTTCGGCAGCAAGAGGAATTGTTCAAAAAGTCCAGAGACAGATTGCAAAACCGCTAATGGCTCTGAGCTGGCTTAGAGCATACCATGAAACACATTGCATAGACAAAAATAGATTAATATATTCAATTAGAGGTCATATGATGCGGTGTGCTCATCCTAACACGAGTTCGTAGAGTATGACAATGATGTTGATCCCGATGAGCGGCACTCGGAGCAACGTTCTGATGGCTCCTATCAAGTTTACTAGTCTGGATTTTATGGATTCGTTGTCGGAACTCGCCCCTGCTTGAAACTGCTGGTATTGGAAACCATTTGTGCTTTGGCCGCTGCTGCCCCACCCAATCCTGTTGAGAAACCGGTCCTCGCTCAAGATTGCGATTCCGTTAACCACAAGAAGTATAACATATAAAAATTTCCCAATGCCGAACATGGTGCCAACCGTGTGAGAGAGGAATTTGAGTTGCGAACTTGCGAAGGATGCAGGACGCGATGTTAGAAACTATGGTGATATGAAGAATTGAAATCGGGCCAGGAAGCTCAAGTATAAGACTTTGATATTGCTAGACTTTTTGTACGTAATGCTTTGCCTTCGTATCTTTTGCTTTGAATTTTATAATTTTTCTTCTTACCAATCGACATGAAAATATTCTCGTCCTGCATCGCACTCCACCTCTGTTTTGGTTTCAACCGCACCACTTTCCATGATGCAAGTGGAACATCGGGGACGCAAGCGAGATTCTATAGAGCATTTTATAGGCCTGCCCCAGATATTCTTGGCCAATGGACTCGCCCAATTGCGATACATGGTGCTAGTGGAAGGGTTACAGACCCCCCAGGGCTACGATCAATGTCCTTACCGATGTTATGTTTGGTCTATTCTTTGCAAAGTACCCACTTATCCCACTGACAAGTACTTGGCGCTCGTGCAATCCGCAAGTAGTAGCATTTCCAGTGAGATGTACCAAAAAATCAAGAACGATACGTTTCGAACCCTCATGCACGATCGTCATTTCCACCTGAAAGTATCGGAATCTTCACTCATTCGAATATTGTCATGCTTGGCAATCTCAACCCAAAGCAAAGTAGGGTACGTCCAAGGACTCAATGTGTTGTTGGCACCTATAGTATACGCCTGTCACAAGAGCGAGCCACAGGCGTTTGCCATACTTCATCTGCTCGTAACCAACCAAATCCCACTTTATATCACTCCCAATTTGGATGGGGTTCATACCGGGCTTGCCTTGGTTGACGTGGTACTCAAGATCATCGATCCCGTTCTCAGTGAGTACCTAGATTCGAAGTTTCTCAAAGCTGAGATATACGCATTTCCCTCGGTACTCACCTTGGGAGCATGCACTCCACCTTTAAAGTCGGTGCTAAAATTATGGGACCTCTTGTTCGCGTACGGGACGCACATGAATATTCTTTTCGTAGTTGCACAGCTTGTCATTAACCGGTCGCAGTTGTTAAATTCACCTCAGCCGATGAAATTGTTGCGAAGTTTCCCCCCATTGGAAGAAAACGAAATCATCAAATTGAGTTTGAGTTTCATTCCCGAGCTTCCAAAGCAGTTATACGATATGATCTCCCGCCATGGCTATGACGCTAACGTTCCTGGAGAGCTAAAGGCATTTTTAGCTGAGAACGACCTCTAAAATAAATCTCGACTATAGTCTTCCCAGCTGTAGTAACTACACAAAACTGTGCGGTCGTTGTAAAATCTGCCCGCCAAGCCCTCTAATGCCTTGGTTGCTGCTTCTTGGGACCCAAATTCGATGTATGCTTTCCCGACGCCAGGTTCCTCTCCAGTATCTGGTCTGGGGATCTTTACCGAAACCAAATCACCAAATTGCTCGGCTTCTTGGCGAATGTCGTCGAGTATAAAATTGTAGTTTGACTCGTCATATAGATCTCTCGGTAAAAACATGTTGGCCAATACAATGCATTTCAGTTCTTCACGTTCATTAGCTCCGTTGGCCTTTGCCATTAACTTCAAGTTTTCAAACTCCGCGGTTCTAGTTTGTACCGAAGATGTCTCACACGAAAACCATGCTGCTTTTATATCCTCAATCCCATTTAGCTTCTCCAAGACGTCGTTTGGTAATTCTTCGAACTCAACAAATGCCATGCCTGTAAACTTCTTTGTGCCTATCTCCCGAAGCATGAAAAGCAGCTTTATACCACCTACACTCTCCAAGGCTGTTCTAAGTTTGGTCTCAGAATCTTCGTCGGTTCTCAATGTGATCTTGCGAGGACTATCGGCAACATATTCTTCTTCACGAGTTTGAACGTCTTGAACGGTGTATTCCTTTGGCCGGTCTATACTCAATGATACCAGCACAGAGTGTCCATCAGCCACAATTGTAAGTGGTTGGCTGGTCAAAGCAAGTGCTATAGTTGCGCATTCGTGATTTTTAAACTCGATTATGAAGATCTCATTGTGCGTCACTGACGACTTGACGGAGTCCAATCCCGTCACTTCTGTGTCTAGGCCACGAAGAACGTTGGCGATATATTCCGAGACCAACTGAGGGTCGAAAGAAAAGTTGATATTCACGATGAGTGTGCGTGCTGCTAACGACTGGAATGGCTCGATATGAGTATCACCATCTGGGTCTTCTGGGTAATACGGTAATTTCGACCGAACGGAGGGAAAAAGCTTCGTATAGTCTCGTGGCCGGGGATATCCTGGCAATGGGAACAATCCTGATAATTTCGCTCTCACAGCCAGAACATCTTCAAAGCCTTCGACTCGTACACCCCATCCACTATTTTCTATGGCAATTTCGTCAAGCGATGGAACATTGGCCATGTTCTCTAAGCGGGACCTAAGCTTCTCGGGCAGCTCGGCTACTGGTTTTGTTCTTTGGTCCATATATCGTTCTCGGCCTCGTCTGGGCTCAGGTCTAGGTCGTCTGCCACGGTCACTTCTGCCATTGTAGTTGTTGTAGTCATCCCTATTTCTTGCTTGGTATCCATAGGATGCTTGTTGTCTACCCGAGCGTCGGCTATCTTGGGAGTAATCATCGTTATATTCCCGTTTTCGGTCTCTTGGTGGCTCTCGACTTTCTCTCGTTGGTTCTCGGTATTCTCGTCTCGGCGCTCTGGAGCGAAAAGAGTACGCTATGGTTAGTATTGTGGACTCGTTAAACGATGGTGATAGAATGGAGCTATATGGATAATGGCTCATACTTACGGTCTTGGCTCATGGTGAAACGGTATGTATTTTCCTGGAGATTTAATGCGTGGAATTACATAATAGGCGATGGATATGAGGTAGTGGATATGGGGTTGCGATAAATATATTGTATATAGCCCATTCTAATTAGTCTCACAACTCATCATGTTCTAACGACACAGATGTAGTCTCTGAGGTTGCGGTGCTTGTAGAGGTACCAGCGGGAGTTGAAGATGTTGCACTTGAAATAACTGGCTCGTCTTCTTCAATAAACTCAGCACCGTCATTATTTTCTTCGTCCTCTTCAGTTTTCTTCTCCTTCTCCAATTGTTTCTTTTTCTCCCGTTCCTCCTTTTGCTTCTTCCTTAATACAAGTTTGGCGAGCTTGGAGTTTAGCGTATCAACTCGGTCTCTGTGAGAATTTTCGAGCAACAAGACGTCGTTCATCATATTAACAATTCCCTTGGCAACATTATTGTAGTCCTCCCACACCGCACGCTTGGCTATCTTTCCAAATTCGTCGGCCTCCATATCAGCTAAACGCCCAATGTTGGTGACACCCTCCTTATATTCGGTCAAAACCTTGTCGAAAGTGAGCATTCTATCATCTCCCTGAGCCAAGTTTTTCATCTTGATTCTGTCATTTTCCTTGTCAAAGTCAAATCCTGCCTCCTCGTACTTCTTCCTGATTTCACTAATCTCGGTTCCGAACTCCAACATGTAGTGTTGGATTTTCATCATGATATCTTTACTACTTTCATAGAGCTTTTTGATCCCTTCATAGCTCAAGTCAGTAGAGGCGATTTCCAATGCTTCCGAAAGCTCGCTCTTCTTTCCTTCGAGCTCGGTAGTCTTGGCTTGCACATCCTCCAAAGATGCATCATCAGATTCGAAGTCAAGCCACTCAATTGTGTCTGCAACATACTGCCTAGTGTTGGCCACCTTGTCTTCTGAAAGCTCTTTTATGAGAGTCTCCTCGTGTTCGTCGATGTAGGAGCGCAATTCGTAGCACAGACTCTCAAGAACATTCCTGACCTTGGTAAGATGTAACTTCTCTTCGTCGCGGGTGTTCAAGTATTTCAACTTGTTTGCGACTCTTTCCTTTGTGGTTTTTGACAATGGCTTGATATGAGGATATGATGGCTTTGGAAGTGAAACACTAACTGGTCTTGACTTTGTTTTCAGAATTTCAGATTTGGTAGAGTTTGAAGCGGTGGAATTGGAGGAGTCCTCAGCTTCGTCAACTATTGGCTCAGCTTGTTCAACTTCTTCCTCTGAGTCGTCACTGCCCTTCATGAGTTTGTTGAAAAGGCCGCCGGAAGACTTCTTAGGAACACATTTAAAATTTAAGCCCGAGAGTTCAAACATTTTATTGGTGTCCAACGAGAAGTAGGCAACCAATTCTTTGGTTTCCTTAGATCTGCAGCTCAATCTTTCCGCCTTCTTGAGCAAGCCATCCACTTCGTAAGACTTGAACAAGAAGTCATCCTCCTTCAAGCTTATTGTAACCTTGTCGTTTTCGACTGGTCCCAATGATTTCTTCACTGTTTGTCCCACAACGCTGCCTCTCTCGAATATAACTTCTTCTTTGGTATTGTCGATTTCAATCTCGTGGCTACGGTATGATCTCTCGATCACCTTAACATCTCTAGCCTTTTCCAATTGAGTTTTAAGCTTGAGGCCTCTGTGCGTGGTTCCAAGTGCACAACTTTCGTCGGCGTTCACCTTCTTCGAGAGCTTATCCTCGCCCAACAAGACAGACAAGTGGTGCTGGATAAATGGTACCCTGGTTGAACCTCCATTCAAGATCACCGATTGGACGTCTCCAGCAGACACTTTGGAATTCTTCAAAGTATCCAAGATGGGCTTGGTGATCCTCTCCATCAAATCGCCGTTGATTTCTTCGAAGTTGTCTCTAGTTATAGTTGTCTTGAAGTCCTTGTCGTTGTATAAGGACTCTATTGACACTTGGTATTCGGTGTTTACAGTAAGGACAATTTTTGCCTTTTCTGATGCTTCCAACAATCTTGCCTTTACCTTTGGAGGAAGCTCTTCGGCGTCGTCCAAGTCGAATGCAGCCATGAACCTCAGCAGAATCATCGAATAGACAGATTTGGTGAGTAATTCTCCGCCAAAGGTATCGTCGTAACCGGCGTCAATCAATTCAAGTATTATGGTACCGTTGGTAAGAGGAGTCACAGTAAACAACGTCGCGGTAGTCGAGCCCGACCCCATATCGTAAACAAGATGGTACTCGGGTTTGTCGTTGTATTCTTGTGGGGAAAACTTCCGGTTGGAGACGTAGTTCAATGCGACAGCGGTGCCCTCATCAACCAATCCCAACACATTGGAGAAGTTGGCGAGGCGTAAGCCGTCCAAATACGCTTGTCTGGTGCTGGGAGAAGCAAATGGTGATACCGACACGGCCACGTCCTCGACAATGGACTGGGCCATGTGTGCCTCATCCAAGTCTGACAACGCCCGAGACTTGACCTCGTTCATGTTCATAGCGAATAACTCCTCCACGGAGAATTGATACGACAGATTAGTGAGGCCGAAGTCAAACCGTATAGCACCATTCCTGGAATCATCGCCAATGAGTTTAACTCCCGGGTGGACACTCAAAAATTCAGAAACTACTGGATCGTGGATGGCTTTTCCCAACAACAGTTTGATGCCCACGGCACACGATTGAGGAAACCTGGTACACAAGGAGCCCATTCTTGACCCAAACACTCTTTCAATGTCCTCCCCAGAAGGTCTTATCGACATTCCCGATAAATCTTTACGCTTTCCTTCATCGGTGAGCACAATCTCGAAGGAAATACCGGGAGCCAAAAGCACCGCTTTGGTGAATTGTTGACCATAATCGACGCCTAGGATTGCCGCCGTGGCACATGCTAGCCAAATCGACAAGAAAACAAGTCTCATTTTGAACCAGAGTCAATAATGCAAAGTGTTGGCAGAAAGTGTTATGTTACAAGTTGTCCTTTCGCTGATTCTGTGCAGGCTTTTGATTTTTCAATGCGGGGGAGTACAAGAAACAGCCGTGTGGATTGAAAAGGATATACCTGTAGGGGCCTGTGGAAAAGATAGCAGTACTCCATTTCGGGGAATTGGCCACCTTTGGAGTTGGCTACTTCGACTTTCTTCATTTTTTCAATTGCTAAACTTTTGTCCTCTTCCCCCTTTGAAAATTTCACCTAAATGATTCAGTTCCGAAAAGAGGCTTTCACCCGTAGCTATACTTGGCGGTCTCCAACCGTGCTTACATGTTCCCGTTATCTACTCTACTGCAACCTTATCTGTGCCGCACTCGCCGGGGCCAACCGTCCCGCGGGGCTCCGCGGAACGTGGCTCAGGTCCTATATGAAGAGGAGCAAGCCATAATTTCTTATTGGCTACTGCCCAATTCCCATTTTTTTAGATTATATTGTCCTCAACAATTATTGCCTCGACTGTTGTCGTTTCACTGTACTGAAACCAAACCTCATCGCTGCAACTTTTTTTTCGCGATATCTTCCAAACGAACCCTTTATTAGCATTCAAGTACCACTGAAATGGACTCCGACGACGTGGAAGCTACCAAGATGTACATCTCGTACAACAATGTGCATCAGTTATGTCAGGAATCTGCCGACAAGATTAAAAGGTTCAAACCAGACTTGATCATTGCTATTGGTGGTGGTGGGTTCATCCCAGCAAGAATGTTGCGTTCATTTTTGAAGGAACCTGGTCAACCCAATGTTCGTATCATGGCGATTATTTTGTCCTTGTACGAAGATATTGAAACTGTAGGAAGCCAGGCCGAGTCGGCTGGTACTCAAGTTGTTAGAACCCAGTGGATCGATTACCATCAATCCAAGGTGGACCTCGTAGGGAAAAATGTGTTGATCATTGACGAGGTTGATGATACCAGAACTACGTTGCACTATGCTGTTTCTGAGCTCAAGAAGGATGTGGAAGAGCAGGCTAAAGCCAAGAATGCTGATCCCAAAGACACAAAGTTTGGTATCTTTGTCTTGCACGACAAGGACAAGCCTAAGAAGGCAGATTTGCCTGATGAAATTATGAAAACTGGAAACTATTTCGCTGCCAGAACCGTGCCTGACTGCTGGATAGCATACCCTTGGGAAAGTGTAGATATTGTGTACCACACAAAGAGAGCCATGGAACAGGGAAACGATGTATTTTTACCTTGAATACAAGCATTAACTATTTATATATCAGTAGAAAATGGTTGAAAATGCAATTAGTCGATCTCGATCGTCTCAGGACTCCGTTCGTGGTTTTTCAACAGTGGATGGTTTTTGTTGGAGTCTTTACGCTTCTTGCTTTGCCTGAGAGATTGTCCCACTCCACCGAACGTGGGCTGTTCAGGGGTGCTTTCAGGGGTATCTGATGGTGTAGGAAGCTGTACCGGAAATCCGAAAAATAGCTGGTTCGACGGCAAGTCCAATGGAACTGGTGCAGCATTGGGATCGAGATCTTCCATAGAAATGGGTCTCGATGCCTCTTGCGCAGGTTTTCCTGAAAGTTTCTGGCCCGATCCCTTGAATGAGTTGTTGCTTTGTTCTGCCACAATTCTGGCATAGTCTATGGAGTTGGCCATTGTACCAGCACCCACACCTCTGTTGACCGAGGTCGGTGTTATTGGTTTAGATTGCGGTTCCTTGACTGTGGGTTTATATTCCGGCTCCACATACCCCACAGGAGGAGCAAAATCGGTCTGTAAATCGGTTTCCACCACACATATACCTTGTGATGATGATTCTGGTTTCGCTTCGAGTACCTTGATACCATATGTGGCATCGTTGTAGTTAATTTCAATAATATCATTCACAGTCAATGTCGAGAATTTCCGTAAGACATTCTCCAACACAGCTTTAGGATCGGAAATGTCCAAAAAGTCAACCGACTGAGGTTCAATCTTAACAAAGCTCCCCAATGGTAAATCGCAGTTGGAAATCTTTAATAACAGACCAGGAGACACCTTTAAGGTGGCCATCATCCATTGGGGAAGATATGCCCTTCCCTCTTCGGCCACGAATTCCAACACACCACTATGAGTTTTCACCCCTTCTGTTTCATTTTCAAGCTCGAAGAGCATTGGATATCGTATATGCAACATGGTCAACTTATTAAGAGCGGAAGGAGGTAAGAAGATCTTGCCACCAAAGTTGGCATCGTCTTTACGAATGTTATCAGGCATCATGGCTACTGGATAACATCGAAAATAGTCCTCGAACTTGTTGTTCATGGGCGCAAACGATCCCAACGTGCCAAACATACCGGTTCCGAATCCTGAAAACATGGCGGAGGAACTTACTAGTGAGAGAATCAGTTTCGAAACTGCGATCTTCGTTATCGCATCATGTGCAGGTATGAGGTACCAGCTACCTTGATTGCAAAATTATGTATGCTAACTAATGAAAGATTCTTTACCTTCCTGCCATGCTTTGCTGGCTGATTTTAACAATTCTGGTGACCGCCTCTTGTTGGTTGCTGTCCAAGCTTCCAAATACTGCTGTGTGTCTTGCGACATCGCTTTGCTGAAGGGTGGTGAACTTGTTAGCGAAAACTTCGAAAACATTCATGCTATCGAGAGGTGTTTGCTTCAATGCTTCGAGTTCGGCATCGTCTACTTCGTATTCGTCTTCCAAGTATGCTCCTGAGTATTCGTCATCATCATCATCCAGACCATTTCCAACATCCTTTTGCAACGATTTCAATTCCCGATCCAGCGACAAGATTTCTTGACGAGCTTTGATAGCGTGTGGAAGTACTTCCAAGTTAGAAACCAAGATGTCGGCAATGCCTCCCAAAGCATCTGCTGGAACTAAGCTCAAATCCGCATGGCATAAAATTGCCAAACTGGCGAGAATTTGAACCTTGCAACCGTACACACTTTGGAAGCTGTCAGAGTGGCTATGCCACAAGCTAAAGAACAGACCGGTGAATGATACCTCATATATGAACTTCAAAGTTGTGTTGGGGTCGATGTATAGACATGCAAATAAAATCTTCAAGATAGACAAATGGTGTAACATATGTCCATCAAACGCATCTTGGGCTTCCAAGGATGACATCACTTCGAACACTTCCGGTAAGAACTGGGGCAAAAACGACAAAAATCTAGTATTCAAACTCAAGATCGTCAATTCAATCAATTCAAATGCTTTGTGTGCAAACACACGATCAAGTGATTCACTTCTCAAGATTTTGAAACACCCAGTAAGCATGGATTGCACGTAAGGCGAGTCTATGGTTATATCAGGTTGACTGAAACCAAAGTTGATGATACTTTCGAAGAATGGCTCAAAGCTGTCAAAATATTCTAAGGCATAGGTATCAAAAGATTCAATGCAAGTTTGGAACATACTCCAGGAGATTGGAGAAACATGATTTGTAGCAAAAAGAATTGACTCAAGAATTTCAATCGCTTCTGAGAGAAACGAGACCAAGGCATTCTCGAGGATAAACTTGATCATATCTTGACAGGTAGGCTCCATAGATGCTGCAACCGCGGGAGATGCGTTCATTGCAATGACAAGAGTGGTGAGAGTGCTCAAAATTCCCGATGCTTGATACTCTTTCTCAATGTCGATGTTATTAGTTCCTGACTGTTGTTCCAAGATCTCGTGCGCAAGCTTCAAGAACAGCTCAACCAACCTCGAAGACAACTCTTGGGCATATGGCTCTAAATCTTTGGCGAATTTTTCCACAAATGAATCCATGACGCTTGTTAAGATGTCGGACTCAAATTTTTTAGACATGTCTAATAAAGTACCCATGAGCTGAGGCGCCTGGCCAGATATGTGTTCAGCTACTGCTTCTTCGTCAACAAGAGTCCTTAAGGCATCGACCGCGGTAAGTTGTATAGGGAACTGCGACTCGTTTTGGAAACATGCGACTACGCCTTGGAAGATATCTTCCAAAACTTTTTGGTCTTGGTATTTGTAGACAAACATGGCCAACGTATCACAGGCTCTAGCACTTAGGAAGGGAAATTTGTTCATGGTATCGGTAGACAACTCTGGGTACACATAAGTGTAGAGGAGTTGGTCGAGTTGGCCGTGAACTGGAGACACCTTTTTATCCAACTTGTAGGAGAGAGTGGAAAGAATACGCAACGCACCTTCTGTCCTCAAAGCATATTGGAGGTTGTTCCTGTCAGAAGCCCTCTTTTGAAAGATATCGTTCACAATTGACAAAACCAAATCGATGGTGGTCTTAAATTTCGTAGCCGATAACCGAAACACAAAATTGATGGATGCCACATCGGAAGTATTGCTTTCTCTATTAATGTCGAAGAAGCGACGAATATATTCATCAGGCTCGTCTTCGTACAATTCTATTGTCTCTTCACTTGCGCTCAATGTTGGAACTATAACATGGTTCATTATAGCTTCGAGTTTGTTGGATAAGTCGTCCCAGGCAGGAGTATCAATAAGCTGTTCCAAGAAGGAGATCATATGGTAGAGGGAGCCTTCAGAGAGCCAAATTTGTTTCGTGGACCATTTTTCAATGATACCCCAAAAGGCATTGAGGATTTGAGGTACAAATTGTTCGATGAATGTCTTTGCGAATTGATTTTCCAGTTTCTGCTTGGTGCTAAAACCTCCACCATGGCGACTCAAAAGTCGATGAAGATTGGCGAAACACCATTTAACCGTTTTGACCCGTGGGTGTGCGGTCCTAAGATCAATGGATTCTTCCTCCAAAACAGACGCAGGTAATGGTTCATTGATGATGAAGATTTGAAGCTGACACCAATTTCCCAATTTATTGATATCCTGAAAGTAATTTGGAAGTGAAGAAAACGTGGCGAACTTGAATGTCTTGACGATTAGATACAACATCTCGTTGGAAAGAATATCGGTATGCGATACGAGTTGCGAAGCCAACGGCTCAAGGAGAGGAAATATCTCTTGAGAAACCTCCTCCAAGACAGGGTTGCTGCCAGAAGTCAGCTCCATACCGACCCAACGATAATTTCGAGTATACTCATACAAGCAGATCAACCCTGTGTAGACATGGTCGACATTCCCGCTGTCGGAGATGAGTTTTTTTATTATCGACGAAAGCTCCTCCCACTTGTCGGTATCCAAGATGCTGTGGAGTGCAGCGGCAAGCTGCAACTTGATCTGCTTGTTTTTGTAAGTCTTGATAATGGTGCTGATGAGGCGGTCCTTGATTATTGGTTTCTCATCTTCTCGAATCAAGAGGGTGCTGATCTTATTCTCAGGAGCTACCCAGTAATGGTCTACTCTGTTCTTGAACAAGATGGAAGCGCTGATTTGGATTCCTAACGGCACCTCGGGCTCAGTAATGAGTTCTAAAAGATAGGCAGTGAAGCCAGGTTGCGCCTCGAAAACATGGAGCTGGCTCTCACTCTCCTTCCTCGTCTGGAGATCTGCATTTAGGGTACCTGCAAGCGCCGTCAAAAGGGTCTGTTTGTCCATGCTAAAAATCGATTGCCAACTTGCACGGTTGCAGATTTAATCAATGAAAAAAATGTTGTGACCTGCATATATCCCTCTGCCTCTAATCGAGTCAAAGTTGCAAGTGGGCCTTCCTTGACCACAAAAGGGACGACCATGGGGTAACATACTAACGTAGCAATGTGAATTTACCCATACTTATCTTCAACTTCAAGCTTCTAGTGACGAACACCGATGTGGTTGATTGTTAATATGCAGTACCTGGCGATGGATTTTTCAGCCAATTTCTCGACCCTTGTACTACACAACGATGGTGCTGGAGATCAAGGGTTTCCATGTACTTCCGGTACAGTTCGGCGGGACTCTGAACAAACAGAAACCGCACTATTTATATTTCAAGAAACACGAAGGGTCACAGAGTGATGGAAGGTCCTTATTCGTGTTCAATTTGCCCATAGAGACCAACTTGAATGTCATAAAAAAATTCTTCCAGGCGGTGGCTTTGGGTGCTACTGTGGAGACATATATTTCCAGCAAATTAACAGACTCCTTGGAGGACGTGTGGCTTGATATGACCCAGCTTACGTCGGGAATAGAAATCGATGTCAGAGAAGACGATGAGTTGCGAGCGAAGTTACCGAGAAACTGTGGTATAATTCGTTTTGTCGACAAGCTGGCGTTCTCGCTTGCATTCTCAGAGCTCAAGAAGCGTTCTTCGTCTCAGGAAAACCTAACGTGGCCGTGGGAAGAACCGATGGGGTCTCAGTTTCTCTTGAACAAGTATCGCAGCCGATTTTTGGATCCTCAACAACTCTCAGATTCGGTGTCACAGGCACTTGTACAATTCGATGAAGCTGAGCGAGAGTCTATGGAACAATTACAGCAACAAGCGCTGTTGGTGGACGAAGATGGGTTCACCATGGTGGTTGGATCGCACCGCAAAACCAAAGCAGGTATAATGGGGCGCCAGAAATTGGCGTCTACCGTTGAGGTTGACAAGGCGCTGGCCAAGTTGAAAAAGAAGGAAAAGGAAGATTTCTATCGGTTCCAGTTACGAGAGAAAAAGAAACAAGAAATGAACGATTTGCTCAGCAAATTTAAACAGGACCAGGAACGGGTCCGGTTGATGAGGGAGAAGAAACGGTTTAGACCATACTAGCATAATAGATTTAATAGACTTTCATGTAAATTTGCTAAATTGCAAAATGTCATTATTTCAATGAATGTCGCTTACTGGGTGCAATTCTCACATTTATAGATTTAACCTCTTAATATTCACACTTGATATGGACTCTCACGAAATTGACAGATTGGGCGAGGAAATCTATGCCAGCTACAAGCCCTTGTTCGACTCAAGTGACCTATGTCTTTTATCGACTATGAGATACGATCCTTCACTTTCCGAAGTCGAACCTACTTCTGCTTCGTCGCTCACTAAATCTAACTTTTTCCTTTTTGACGAACATTATCACAGATTGAAATTCACGGTAGACTACTTCAAGAGGCAAAGAACCACCAACCTGACGTTTAATTTGTCTGCCACAGACTTTCTTCAAAAAATAATTCACACAATTGAAACATCTGGAACCAATCTTCACAAAGCTTTGAAAATACGAATACTTCTCAGTATGGATGGAAAGTTAAAAGTCGAGCTCCACGAGACTCCAGAGAGGGCAAACTTACTCGACGGTATACTTGACCCCAGCAGTAGCTTATTATGGGATGTATATAAAGACCCCGAGTTTACAATTTCTTCTCCCTTGACATCATTCAAAACCACTAGTCGAGACCATTATACCCAGGCGAGAAACCGGTGTTTGCCGCAGTTGAGACCTGGATGCGAAGAAGTCTTGTTGCAAAATCCCCAGGGTCATGCTACCGAAGGTTCAATTACGAATTTTGCTGTCCGCAAAAATGGCACTTGGATTACTCCACCATTGAGCACTGGATGCTTGTGTGGAGTGATGAGACACTTTTTGTTGCGTAAGGGCTACTTGAAGGAGCAAGTGGTTCCCATGGCAAGTATTTCTACGGGCGACGAACTTTTATTGTTCAATGGCATCATGGGGGTGATTAGAGCCAAAGTCAACTAGATCTCTATATTACAACGCTTCTATTTCCTGCTCAGTGTAGCCTAAAATGTACAACACATCTCGAAGCGACTTGGAGTTTAAGCACGAGGGAGCTAACTGTTGTACTTTTGGCTTGGCGTTCCATGCGATACCGAAACCGGCAGCTGCCATCATTGGTAAGTCGTTGGCGCCGTCTCCGATGGCCAAAACCTGGTTTGTATTTATGCCGTGCTTTTGGGCGATTTCTGCCAACAAGCTAGCTTTTTTCTCGCCATTGACGATGTATCCCTTGGTGGTACCATCTAGGACCTGGTTGTCATCCACCCCTAGCTGGTTGGCGAAGGCATAGTCGAGCCCCAATTTCTGCTTCAAGAACTCGGCCAAGGGTATGAATCCGCCTGAACAAACCATTAGAACATAACCCAACTTCTTCAATGCCTTGCACAACTCCACGGCGCCGTTGGTGATTTCGAGTTTCAACTTCAACTCGTCCCAAATTGAAGTGGAATCAATACCCTTCAACAACAACACTCTCTCCTGCAACGATTGAGTGAAGTCTAGCTCGCCGTTCATGGCACGCTCGGTGATTTCTGCCACCTTATCTTCTATATTAGCGTATGCTGCGATGAGCTCGATGACCTCCTGGTAAATCAAGGTTGAATCCATATCAAAAACTACCATCTTCCTAGTTCTGTCAGAGGGCTGGAAAATTATATCGTATGTTGTACTTTCAAGTTGTTTCTGTTTCAAAAACGACGTTATTCTCGCTACTTTTTCATCGTTGTCTATCCTTGTTTCATATTCCAAGGCACGAGGAGATAAAATTTTTTTCTTGGGCGACGAATCTATTTCTGCACATATCAATTGTTGTATTTCAGACTTTGTGTGAGGTGGTAGCTCCTCTCCACGAGCAACTACAGTGATAACATGAGTCATGGTGAACTGTTCAAATTCGCGACCGCTCAAAACTCTTGGGTGCAAAAAATTGTATGTAGGAATAAGTTTATTGTGCATATCAATATAATTCTAGTAGCCCTCTAGACTCAATGAATGCGGTGTGGGCAACTGCCGAATAAATGCGTTTGTATAATTCTGGGATTTGTGACCCTGAAATTATGTTTCGAAATGCCTTTCCATAACTTTAATGCTTACTCTCCGCCTCTTAAATCATACTCACTCATTCCAATGCCACCACCCAACTTTCTAAAGTTTTCCAAATAGACGCTGTGCTTTTTGTCGGCCATCTCGTTCATCTTTTTCCAATACACTTCGTGTATATATTCGAAGTCAAGCAACCCATTGAATTCTTTGTCGAGTTGTTCCTGTGGGACAAAGTTCTCAAATGGCTGGTCATAGATAGTCTTCAGTCGAGTATAAGGATCGATGAATGGGCCCACCACTTTGAAGAAGGTGTAACCAATCCAAGGAATGTTTGTGAAAAGTCCGCGACCAAGTCGTTCTGGATAATGGTTCTGCAAAATATGCAACACTTGCTTGGAGATCGAAAGCGAGGGAAACTTGGACGAGAGTTTCAAGTGCTCGGGAGCTGCTTTGAAGTCAATGAGCAATGCCAATGTGTCTTGGCCTGGAGGCATGAATTGAATAACTCTTTCCAAATAGAACACCAAATGCTGCACTTGTTTCATAGAAGGAGGAGTGTTTTGGTATCCGTTCCTAAGATACAAGCAAGGTCTGTTATCATTATCGTAACCCAATATGAGATGTTTTCCGGTGACATTTTCATGCTGCACAAGATCGGGCGTGATTACCACATTCGGGTCGGTATGGCCAGGAACTTCCGTGACTCCGAAGGTCCGTCTCCATACCAAAGTGTCCTCTATACGCTTGATTGCTGTCTGCTGCTTCCATTTGGAAGCTCTCAAGTAACGCAAAAAGCATTCTTTAGTGAGCCATGCTTTTTCCAGTTCCAATAGCGGATGCGTAGCAGCTCCGGCTCTGTCGTTCACAGGCAATTCTTTTGTGACAAATGTCTCAAAATAGGAAAGAACATGGTTATATTTCTCTTCCTGTTCCGGCGTCAAGTCGAAAACAGGCCGTTTTATAGGGTTCAATGGAGCCTCGAATGGCTCGTACCATTTTGTGAGGTTTCGTTTTTTACCTTTTGTTCCGCTACTGACACTTGTCCCTTTGGACGACACTGACTCTACCTCCGACTCTTCCTCTCTCTTGCGGAAGAACATGGCGATGTTGTATTTTCCTTGCGCCAAGAGTGCCAAAGGTGCCACAAGTGTCACAAGTTTCAAACTTAAATTTGAATGTGCTGAAAATATGGAAACTGAAGATGCGAGCGCGCTTCTTTAAAAATACCAAGCCGGTTAACCGACACGCTTCCCATTCAAGTTTTCGACATGGTTTTGGATTATAAGGTTGTGGCCTCTACTGATGGCGATTATCCTTTCAACAAGGATCAAATACACAAACTAATTGAAGATGCTACCCCGGCCAATTTGGTCGAATCGATCCTTCACAAGCTCAAAGCTACCAGCTCGAAGCACAAGTTCATAGTCACAGCCACGAAGATAACCAGCCAGGAGCTGACAGGCTCTGTGAGCTGCCAGACGGGAACGCTTTGGAACGAAAAGAAAGACGGATACGTGAGTTTGCAAGTAAAGGAGAGGCAAGAGGAAGAAAGTGGGACACAGGAAAAAGATAAGGAAACAGAGATAAATGCAGCAATTGAGCATAACGACCGTGACAAAGATAGCGTGGTAAATAACGAGATTGTCAAAGAACAGCCCGATGATGGGGTGGTTGATGTATTGGACGAATACCAGCAACACTCACCCATCACTGATGCCGTTCCTGAAACGCTGGAAGTAAAGGAGCCAGTCAATCTTTACACCGATGCTACCAAAGAACATGTTGGTGGAGTTTCATCGGAACTTGTTCCCGATGACCCAATAGAACCAATTGAAGCTGAAGGTGATAAAACGATTCATCCTGAGGATCCTAGTGCGGATATAGATGAAGCTGTAGGTTCAATCCCCACCACGGAAGCCAGCCTCTCAGAACCTTCCGCACATGATGAACCGGTCATGTTGGCAGCAGTTGACCCTGAGGAGGCTGACAGAATCATGAAAGAAAGAGACTTGAATTTGGAAGAGTCCAAGGTTTCGGTCGAAGTACCAATAGCACAGTCAACTCCCGGTTCAGAAGCAACGGAGAAGAAGGAGTTTGAGTCACTAGGCGTGGATATTGATGAGCACGAAGAAAGCTCCGTGCAGCCAGTTGATGCAGAGAAGGAACCCGAAGACTTACGGCCAGAAGTTGATGAAGAGAAGGCAGAACCTCAAGAAGTTCAGACGGAGCCTGAAAATGAACAACCAGCACATACTGAAGACTTACAGTCCAGTGCCGTTGTTGAGGCCGAGCCGGTCAAACCAAAGGTCGCAACTACATACATGGTGTCCATTTACTGGGTATATGTTCATTAATATCATTATTCCGCTTCTATATCGAGTAAATTGTACAATACCTCCAACGCATCGTCGGCATCGGCGAGTTTCTTATACGAGTCTTGATGTGGATCCAATTTGTTGCGAATCTCTGTTAAAAGTTGCAAGGTATCGGGGTCCTCATTCGGATTGAAGGGTTTCACTGGTTTCTCAACATACTCGGCCTCGGGTGTTTTTTTGGATTTCTCCAACCCCATATTGCGTCTAAGCTCTGCTGCTTCTTCTGTCATGGCTTTCATCTCGATCTCGGTAGTCTTCTTGAACTCTTGTAGGTATTTTAGATCTTGCTGATATACGGTAGATAACTCTTGGTGGTATCTTTCCAATTCGTTCACCTGTTTGAGTTCAGCTTGGAGGTATGTTTCCAAGAACTTCTTACGGCGGTTTAGACTATCAAACCCCAAAACATTCATGTCCTCTGAGCTGTTGCGCTTTGAATGTGAGGTGGGCAACGGCACTTTTGTCACTTTTAGTCGAGAAAGAAAAGACAGCTTGTTATCTCTATCTGCCCAGCTATTGGCAACTATTTCTTGAGCGCTGGCCATCTTTTTGTTGAATTGAGTCTTCTTTTGATCTCGACGGTATCTCTCCACTGCCTTACTTGAACACACACTTATGATTCTTTCCAAAGAGCTGAACGTTTCTGCGTCGAGGGGCGCCCAGAATCTGTCGACAAGCTTACCGGGAACTCTTTTTCTTACCGTCTGCAATGTGAAGTTGGTGGGTAATCCTGTTTGTGATGTTTTGACATCGTTTGGATCTTCGCTAGATTCGTCATTTTGTGGACTTTGAGTTCTCAATGGTGATGGTGGAGAGTTTGGGGTGTCAGGTAGCACCGGGGTCGGCGATCGGTTCGGCAGAGCAATATTGTCCATGCCATTTCTATCGCCCATATTGTGTTCAATGGTTACTTGACGCGCGCGCTTTCATGTAAATTCTACGATGGGTGCAAATTCTCAATTTCTCAGTAATAAATTCTCGATGAGACCAGAGGGAACGTATGCTTCCAGAGATCATACACTTCTCTTCAAGAGACTCACCGTGTAATTATACACATCTTTCATCGGTGTCACTTCGGAACCTAGTGCTGTTGCAAATTTCAAAAGTAATCGAGGTGCAACTGTCTTGATTACACTGGGTGACTTTTTGGGAGTCGAACTGGCAACCTCTCGTACCAATTCATTCGCTGTTCGTAATGTAGGATCCCAGTCCTGTTGTGTGTCTTGCTTTGGAACTGGATTGGAAGTGTCAGAATCATCACTGAATATCTGAAAAAGCCGTTTGTCGGCTATGGAAAGGTCGTCGCTGTAGGTTCCATTGGCTCCAATTTTGTTTTTGGCGGGAACTATATTGTTGTAGAGCCATTGACAATACTTTTCAACTTTAAAGTCAGACCACTTTAAAAGGTCTATATTTTCAATGTCTTTATGTGCGAATGGAAATTCGGAATTTTGCTCGTGTTCATCCAATGCAGATAGCCATTGTTCTGTGCTGAACGGCAGGTCTCGTAACGTATTCAGAATCACGGTGACGACAAGGGATAGCACAACAGTTTCCGGGAAATAGAGTTCGGGAGTTTTGGCAACTGGGTTGATTTTGCCGAAATCTATCGACTTGGCGATACCGATGCAAAGACAGAAAAGCGATGGGGTATTTGGAAGAAGCAACGACTCTCTCATGATCAGAAACACAAGTGGATAGTAGTAAGACTTTGGAATAGTCAATTCTTCTTGGCCAACTTTAGGTGCAATAATTCGTACTGAACGTAATAGCTCGTTAATCGTTACAGGGAATGGTGGTTGAATGGATTTGTGATAATATGACGGAAGCGCCACTACCATTTCTTTAGGAAGCAAATGTAGCGACTTCATGTAGGGGATTGTATTGTCATTGATCTTGGGTATCAAGTCAACGAGATAGACCAGGATGTAATTTAGTCGAAGAATTGCCAAGTAGATTATGGCAAGGGCATCGATGGCCGATGGCGCTTTTCGATCATTACCATTGATATGTGGCATGTAATCGGTAAGGATGCGAGCATAGTATACTTTGACGACTGCAACCAACGAGTGTTCAAACTCCTTCTGTTGTTGCTGGGGACAAGTTTCTGTTACAACTGCCTTTATCTTATGTTGAAGCGATAACTGGAAACATCGAAGGTACAATTTCTTAGCATGTACTCCGTACAACTTTTTCGAGTCTTTGTTCTTCGTGATGCCTCGCGACTGCAGTGCTGCTGCGTTACTCAGACTGGCGAACTCGCCTCCCAATCCTGTCAAGTTAATATTTAACCGCCTGGTAGCGACGTAATTTTCATCTTGATCGTCATTGATTTCGATATTTCCCTCCATAACATGACCATATTGGCACACCTTGAGCCCATCGCTAGACCTATAGAGTTGCGACCGGCAATTGTCGACGCCACAAACCGGCCCTCGGATCCATTTTTGTGACATCTGGCCCTGATCGCGATTGCAAAATCAAAACCTCCATAGAGATGGGATGGCTTACATCAGCGGCCATCGCATTTTGGCCCCACAGGCCCCCACGTCACATGACCAGACCGTGGATAGCCGATAAGGCCCTTCGGCCGTTTGTCATCTGCGGTTAGGTCCGAGAACGGTAATGCGGAAAAGACGTCTTATTTCGGTCCCGGGCTGCGTTCCGGAGCCAAGATGCGACGCGATTGTCTAAAGGCCGATGCGAAATTGTGGGGCTCGGGGCATTAATTGCCCGTTCGGACCCCGGGCTTAAGAGTGACAGCGGAGGACCAAGCTTGTGTGCAGGAGCCAAGAATTAAGCGATGAGGATGAGATTGGTGAGGAAGGGCAAGAATTTGGGTATGCAATAGTTTTCGTGCTGGATGATGTGCTGATGAGTGTTTAGAGCGCTTGCCATTTGGTGGTCTTGTTTGCTTCGGCATTCGCCATGTCCACGCATGGCTCATATGCAAGATCGGGTGGGTCGGCGATTAGAAGAGGGGAAGCAGCGCAAGAACCCCACACTCGTGTAGGGGTTTGGGCCTGGCTTTGTAACTCTTAAAGTATAAAAGGTAGCACCGAAGAGGACTTAGGAACCAAAAGGTATATAAAAAAGAATTACAATTCTGTTGACCATGTTCAAGTCCACAGCTAAACAAGCTTTTAAGAGCGCTCCGACACTTGCAAGAATGTATTCTGACCTTCCATTATCTGTCAAGGTGACTTTCCCAACGGGAAAAAGTTACGAACAACCAACTGGGTTGTTTATCAACAACGAGTTTGTTCAACCCAAGAGAAAGAAGACTTTTGAGGTGATCTCTCCAGCCACTGAGGAGGAGATTTGCCATGTCTACGAAGCTCGTGAGGAAGATATCGACATTGCTGTCGAGGCTGCTGAGGCTGCTTTCAACACCGACTGGTCCACTGGTCCTCCTCTTGAGAGAACCAAGTACTTGACCAGATTGGCTGACTTGATTGAGGAGCACGCTGATACTCTTGC
This sequence comes from Meyerozyma sp. JA9, assembly GCA_003676015.1. Classification (NCBI taxonomy): domain Eukaryota; kingdom Fungi; phylum Ascomycota; class Pichiomycetes; order Serinales; family Debaryomycetaceae; genus Meyerozyma; species Meyerozyma sp. JA9. The sequence goes on along the minus strand of NSDU01000013.1, from coordinate 308,054 downwards.
TCACATTGATACCTTTGACAACGGTAAGTCCTTGGCCAACTCTCGTGGTGACGTTGCTCTTGCTGCCAACTACATCAGATCTTGTGCTGGTTGGGCCGACAAGATTCAAGGCTCTGCCCCAGACACCGGATCCAGTCACTTGAATATTGTTAAGAGAGAACCAATTGGTGTGTGCGGACAAATTATCCCATGGAACTTCCCCTTGCTTATGCTTGCGTGGAAGCTTGGACCTGCTCTTGCTACGGGTAATACCATTGTGTTGAAAACTGCCGAGACTACCCCATTGTCTGGTTTGTACGTTGCTAACTTGATTAAAGAAGCTGGTTTCCCTAAAGGTGTGGTCAACATTGTGTCTGGTTTTGGAAAGATTGCCGGTGATGCCATTGCTACCCACAACAAGATTAAGAAGATTGCCTTTACTGGTTCCACTGCTACTGGTAGACACATCATGAGAGCTGCTGCCAACTCCAACTTGAAGAAGGTTACTTTGGAATTGGGTGGTAAGTCACCAAATATTGTGTTCGACGATGCTAACATTGACACTACTGTTCAAAACTTGGTTACCGGTATTTTCTACAACACTGGTGAGGTTTGCTGTGCTGGTTCCAGAGTTTACGTTCAGGAGGGTATCTACGATGAACTCTTGACTGCTTTCAAGAAGGCTGCTGAAGATGTTAAGATTGGTGACCCATTCGCTGAGGACACTTTCATGGGTGCTCAAAACTCGTCGAACCAATTGGACAAGATCTTGAAATACATTGAAATCGGAAAGAATGAGGGTGCCAAGGTTATTGCTGGAGGTGCCAGACATGGAGACAAGGGTTTCTTTGTTAAGCCAACCATTTTCGGTGACGTTAAGGAAGACATGCAAATTGTCAAGGATGAAATCTTTGGTCCTGTTGTCACCATCACCAAGTTCTCCACCGTCGACGAAGTTGTCAAGTTGGCTAACGACTCTGAGTATGGATTGGCCGCTGGAATCCACAGTACCAGCATCGACACCATCATGTCTGTTGCTAACAGAATCCATGCTGGTACCGTCTGGGTCAACACCTACAATGATTTTGACCACATGGTGCCATTTGGTGGTTACGGCCAATCAGGTATTGGTAGAGAATTGGGTGAGGCTGCTTTGGACAACTACACTCAAGTCAAGAGTATCAGAGTAGGACTCCACTAGTTCTTGGTGTTTTGTAAGCAAAATGTATGAAATACAGATATGAATTAAAGACAGTAGTAACGAAATGAAAAAGGCTAGCGAATATGACCTTCAAAGGGCTACCTTGATTGACCCAGGAACCAGTTGCGGCCAAACCTATGTTCAAGTGTCGCAGCCATACCGCAGCACGAGCGGCGCGGAACATCGACCTCACGTGCCAGGTGACTGTCTTTCTTTCGCACAATTATGGGTAAGTGCTTACGTGATATGAGTTTCGCACTCAAAAATTTTCAACTGTCGCTTGAAAAGATTTTCAATCAAGGAAACAACGTATACTGAATATCAGAATGGTATGTACTTGCAAATACCTTTAGGTGATGGGGGGCTCGCACCAGATCGTTATATGGATGTTTAGTAGTGTTATAAGTGGTTCTAGAACCGCAGAAACTGCAAGCTTGGTCCGTCTTCAATATTTTCACCCATCATCAAATCAAACGAAAAGCGACAAATACTAACTTCAGAGTGACGCTGTGACTATCAGAACCCGTAAGGTTATCACCAACCCATTGTTATCAAGAAGACAATTCGTCATTGACGTCTTGCACCCAGACAGACCAAACGTCTCCAAGGACGAGTTGCGTGAAAGATTGGCTGAGACCTACAAGGCCGACAAGGATGCCGTTTCCGTTTTCGGTTTCAGAACCCAATTCGGTGGAGGTAAGTCCACTGGTTTCGGTTTGATCTACCAATCCGCTGCTGACGCCAAGAAGTTTGAGCCAGCTTACAGATTGGTCAGATACGGATTGGCCGAGAAGGTTGAAAAGGCTTCCAGACAACAAAGAAAGCAAAAGAAGAACAGAGAGAAGAAGATCTTTGGTACTGCCAAGCGTGCCGCCAAGAGAGCTGCTAGAAGAAACGCTGATTAATTTACTCAGAGTTATCTGTTTCATAGATGTCACGATGCATCAGTAATAAAAATCGTACATGGAATTGATGTAGCTATTTTTTGTAAAAATTGAAGTCTCGAAGGGTACCAGGTATTATGGCAGGCTCTTCAACTTCTTCTTGATATTTGATCTTGATTTGTTCAAGCTGGTTAACCAACCTAGTTACCTGTGACTTATCCATGTCCTTACGACAAAGACATATTCCTCTAACGTACTCCACAGAACAGTCATAAAATGAGCCCAAGATTTCATTTTCCCACATTTGCGGGATAAAGTTCATAGGATCCTCACATGTAGCCAATTCACCCAACATCTCAATCGCTCGAAGACTGTTCAATAAGTATGCAGCATCCTTCCGCGTGAAAAGGTGCTCCAATCCTCCATAAAGAATGGTGGCATCTCTTGAAACCGCTTCGCTGAACGATTTATACTTTTTGATTTGGTCTGGTTCAATTTTTCGACCCTCTCCATAAAGAGTATTTTCATAACCAATTCTGATATACGATGCAATGAAGGAGTCCAAGAAGATATTGAACGTTACCGAGTATATCTCATACGAAGCATAACCTCTCAACTCTTCCATGTATTCGCAGATAGTTTCCACGATTTTTTCCGCCACATTTAACTCGTCAGAATTCTGCCTCTTGCTATCGTCGTACCAGGTCTTGGTGAAAAGGACAGAGAACGCTGGATACAAATCATTGACAATGATATCCACCATGCATCGAATAGCCAGTCCGTTCAATTTCGCGGTGGGAGCGACAACGCTCTCGAATGCAATATCTATACGTTCTTGATAAGTAGCATGCACTTTGTTACGATACTTGGGCAAGAATCTTTCATGCAAACGCTCAGTGGTGATTTCGTACGTGTTTCCGAGAGCTGCAAGGTACTCGATCAAACCTGGTTTCGAAAGTCGTGCAAGTTCTTCTTGTGTCATATTCTCGATATCTTGATCAATCGTGGGTATGTCCTTCTTGAAAAGACGTTTCATCTTACTTTCTTTGATCAAAAACCGCTCGTTGTTGTAAACAGACATATAACGCTCGTATTCATCTTCAACAAGCAGAAGATAGTTGTCAACCCGTTTCTGGTACTGATCTGCCCAGTGTTCAATTACACCAACGAGAATCTTACCGTAGCCAGACTCGGCAGCCACATCTGCTTGTTCTTTAAGCATTGTCAATGGAATTTTAAAGTCGGGAAGAACAAATACTTCTGAGTCAACTTCAAACACCATGAGTTCATCCTGACCGTTTTCGTCTTCATACACTTGGTGGTAGGTGTAAATATCTGGAGGAGACTCCCTTTGCGAGAATACTTGGGTTTCCTGTTTGATAAGATTATCATTCCATTCGTTCATTTTTATCACGATTACCTTGAGATAATCTTCGAGAACAACATTCCGTAAATCTTCGCCAATAATAGATTTTTTCGAATTCTTTGTCTTTGCAGTGCTCTCATCCTGCTCTGAAGAAGTAAAGTTCAAGCTTTCAATGAACTCGCTGTAATGTTTATCATAGGACAATATCTTGAGTAAGTCTTCAGCGGGAGGATCTGTGTTGATGTAGGCCATGCTGAAATCATGCAATTTGTTGTAGTAAACATTGTGAACAAATGTGTCAATTGCCCAATTTGGAGGAAACACCGGAGCCAATGTATTTACGACAAACACCAATTCGTCTTCTAGCCAGTTTAAGTTGTCAAAAACAAGTAACTTGTCGTGAGCAAAATGCTCAACACATTTGTCAAAGATCTCATCGAGACTTTCTTGTAATTTATCGTAGAAGAATTTGCGATAATTTCTTTTACTTCCCCTAAAGTTTCCATAATTGATTATTCGCATGTCGCGAGACTTCAAAAGGTCAAGCTTATTCAACAAGGAAAACTTTAAGTCTTCGTTAGCTTCGAACTCAATGATTTTGATGATCTTGAACGCGAGCGTGTAGTTGCCTTCTTTGGCCGCTTCAGTGATGGAGTAGATGATTTCTGCCAAAAGGAGATCGAAATTTTTGATCACCTCCTGAAGGGGAAGTACAAGCTTGAAGATAATGGACTGCAAGTCGTCAGATAATGTAGTTGATTGTTGCTGGAGGTAATCTTGGAAATTACGGGCTTGAGTGATATTGTAATGGATGCGGAAAATGTTATCCAAGGAATAACCAGGATCATCTTGCACAATAGAAAGCTCATCCTGAATCATTGTGCCCAACCTTTGTATGAAACCTTTGAAATTGGAAATGTCGTGGTATAGGTTACCAGTTTGAATGAGGAATTGATTCACGATTGAAATTTGTCTTATGGTGTCGTAGTCTTCCACATTGGTAATTGACTCATCGTAAAGTTGGTTAATCTTCCCGAGATTCCCCTTGATCGAATTGAGCTTATGAACCGATTTTTTTAAATTAGCCAAGTTGTCAGTTATAGAATCGATTTGATTTTGTGAGGCAGCATTGAGTTTCAAGTCCACCGACGTTCTTTCTTTGATAAATTGTTGTTTCAACGCCCCTATTTTCACAAGGTCATCCTCAACCTTGATCAAGTTGGCTATTTTTGATAGAGCTGCGTCGCTCATCCTCGGCGGTAGTTTGTGAATTCGATCTGTTGATAATTGAACTAAATGTTATATACCGGTGTTGGGTGCGAAATCGCTACAGAAGTGTGAACGCCAGTTTATTTACTACACATCTCTACGTTCGCTTGGGACCAAACCGCCTATTATATGGCATTGACGACCCGTATTGGCTCATCATGTTCCCATTTGGACTGACATTTCCATACCCTGCTGGCGAGGGAACGTACCCGGGAGGAAAATATTGACCCATATCTGCCTGAGGGAACATTGGTACTGGTGCATGACCTGGCGACATTTGAAGGTGCTGCTGGTGTTGAAGCATCATGGCCGCGTGCATCTGCTGTTGTTGCTGCATCGCAGCCATTGCGGCTGCTTGTTGGTGCTGGGGAGACATTGGGAACTTGCCATTGGGAGGCGGCATTCCGGGGTAATTGGCTGGAACCATTGGAGCTCCCATCAACGGACTGGGTGAAAATGGCATTGGAGTGGGTGACATCATCGTCTTGCGATTGGCATTCAAGGGAAATAAACTTGTGTGTGGTAAGTCGTCCGTGAAAGCCCACGTTGGAGGGGTGATAAAGGTCTTCTCAATCGTTGGGGTCTTTGTGTCTTGAGTTTTTTGGGCGGTAATAAACAAATTGAATGAGATTTTAAATTGTTCAACCTTCTTTTGTTGTGTCTCCTTGGTGGGCACTTTGTCAGATCCTCCAAAGAATTCGGCTGGCGAAATTTGATAATGACGTTTCGAGTGGCCAGAGCCCATGCTAGACGCATTCGTATATGTGCGTTGAGTGTTTAGGCGAGGAGAAGGATTGACGGGAGAACGGAAACCCGCTTTTGGAGGAATTGGCAGCAGCATTTGGCTCGTCTTCGAGGGAGTAAACGCTGCAGCCTTGGGGTTCAACTTGAACGCCGGTTTGGTTGGATCCATAGGGCGTTTCAGGAGCAAAGTAGGCTGGGGCGATTGCAGTCTACTGGTGTCCTTTACCTCCTTTGGTTTATCCTGTTTCTTTAATATCTCGCTTTGCTTAGACTTGTCCTTGGCAAGTATGGGAAGCAAATCGGTTGGCATCCTGTGGGGTATCTTAAAGTTGGCACTAAATTCACGGAGCGAATTAATCTCACTTTGAGCATTCAATCTGAAAGACTCGTTGAACTCTTTCAGGCCTTGAGAACTAGGGTCTCCTTTGCTTTCTCCTGCGGCTGAACTCGATACTATAGCTGGGTCATTATGGTAATGAGCAGCTCTGTGACGAGGGGTTACGTATTTACCATCAGCTTTGACAGTTGGCGGTTCGTCCGTTATCGTTGCATTCTTGAGCGCCGCCATCAATTCGTCTCCGCGTCTGTCCACACCAGAATACTTGTCTTCCTCATCAACGCCGCTATCATCAACTTGTATTCCCCTTTCCTCTAGAATATGACGATCAGTTGACGATTGACTTTCGATTTCCTTGGCGATAATTGTAGCTTCCTTGAGTCGCTTCTTGTAGTCAGCACCACTTGTGTTGATCTTGGTGGTGTACAAGCTTTCATCGTAGGTAGATCCCACTCCGAATTTTTCTTCGTTTACCTTGAATTGATCCCAGTGACCCTTTCCACTATCTTCCAACAGAACCATTTTCAGGTCGTCATCCGGAACCCATCTTTGAAGTTCACGCTCTCTGATAGGTGGCTTTGTGGCCGATATATCAGTGTCTGTCTTGAACGAGGACGTCAGTTCTTCCTTAGCGGGCGCAGCAGGGGTGGTCGCCGAGTCAGACTTAGGGGGTGACGACTGTTTTGCAACTGGTTCCTCCGTTTCAGATAACGAGGTGGTGACCTCGAAATCGATCAAGTTTTTCCCCTCCACAACCAATCTGTCAGGTGATTTTGGGTCGATGTTAGTTTTCTCGGTGATCAATGCTCCAGACAATAAAGTCGGCTTATTGATCACAATAGAAGCAGGTGCATTCTGAGCCAAGTCAACCGCGAGTAACGAGCCCAGGTAGCGAGCACCGGTGGCCACAGTGATCACACATGGTTTGCCAATCGACTTTGCGGCCAAGAAGAGTAACTTGTCATCCTCCAGAGATAAAGGTCTGGTCAGCGAAGGAGGGGTTCCCTGGCGTGAGTTGGACCGACGGTGGCCATTGGGCTTTCCCTTGTTACCTTGAGGTTTCATATGAATAATTTTGACACAAAGGGGTGAATCACAAGGTGAAAATTATACACCAATTTTTTATAGCTTTAGTCAGATTTCGACTAAATCCGAGTCAATCAAGTACAGCTCTCTCCGCTGATGATTTTATGTATCAATTGATACTACTAATGATCGATCCCGACTATGCGCTGTTCCAATAACCGCACGTTGAAACGCAGGTTTATTCTCGAAATATGATTCGGAGAAGGTTTATAGGAGCAGATATGCAATAACGAATTTAGGTTCACCGCTGAAACTCGAGGGTCGCCTAGTTGGATGAGCCGAACTACAAGAGGCTTATTGAACCGTTGCTTGTTTTCCGTTAATTGTAACGCCCGCGCATTTTTGTGCGGGCGAGAGTCACGTGCAGGTAATGAAAATTCCGAATCATGGGTGCTCGGCGGGGTAGGCAGACTCTGGCGATGATGGGCATATCTGTGCAAAACGATCGAGCCTCGGTGATGCATTGGGCTACTATGCGGAAGCTGGAGTATACCGCGTTATTCAATTGAGGCAATTGCATTGCTTTAAATGAATTGAACTCAAGTTATCAGCGAATAGTGGGTTATCGGCAAGCTCTGGGCACAATTTCGAGTGATGTTGAACGCTGCGCCAATGCTGTAATATCAACCGCTACGAGAAGAATCTGACAAGCTTTTTCTGCCAGAGAATCTGTTTCTGTCAAATTACAATGAAAAATCAGCTTCAGGACCATTGTACCGTAAGACCTCGATCAACAAGGTTCTACCAGATAAAGAGGACGAGCTAGACGATCGCTACAACTGGCATTGGCTCTGCTTCACTGGCGCTTGCTCCCAGAGGCGTATTCATGCCCGCGTACAACTCTAAAGAGAAACAGCCAAAACAATATACCTTATGGAGAGAGACCAGGACCATGATAAGACCCTTTAACGGGTCGAAGGTCCGCAAGGCAATAACTAGAGCATCGACGATTTCTAAGACACCCCCGTCCTTGGTGTAAGTTTGGAAGATGCAATTAAGCCACTTATGCACAGCAACGTTGAATATTCAAACTAGTGTAAAGTCAAGTTCTTACAACTTGGCGTTGAAAAAGTGTCGTAGCACTGACGCTGTACCCGCACAACTCTATCGGTATCAACCCAAGATTGGCTATTCTCAAATAGATACTACGAGCTTGAATGCGAATAGCAATCTACAAGTTTGAGTGGCAAAATACGAGGTTTCATATAAAAATAAAACCTTGCAGATGCGGTGATAAAAACTCGGGGTGGTAACCCCACGGTGAGCCGCATGTAAGGCCAGAAGATCGGATATAATTCGGACTTCGCACCAAAGAGGGCATCTTGGACGCAAAATTAATGTCTATAAGACGGATATAAGTTGATGTTGAACCAGTGGCGTACAAACATTACTAATGGCCGCAGTGACACGTTGCGGCTTATCGTCCAGTTCCACTCTATATAAGACCGTTGATACCTGTCTACAATGTAATCAAAAATGGTTCTCGAGAATTCATCACTCACACGTTTAGGCAACTCTGGCCTCAGAATTAACCATGCAGTCGTTGGTACTATGCTTTTCGATATGCCTCCAGTGGGTGACGTCAATATGGGCGTTAGTGAGGAAGATTCGCTAGCAATCTTGAAGAAATGTTACGATGAAGGCTTGCGTACCTTTGACACTGCCAATGCGTACGGAGGAGGAAATAGTGAAAAGGTAATTGGAAAGTTTTTGAAGCAATACAACATTCCTCGTGCCAATGTGGTCATTATGACCAAGTGTTTCTTGCCTATGGACTTTGCGCCAATGCAAGGTCCAAGTACAAGCTTAAACTTCAATGACAGAGGATTATCCAGAAAGCACATTTTGGACGCTGTGAAAGGCTCTGTTGAAAGGTTGGGTACCCACATTGATTTGCTTCAAATCCACAGATACGATCCCGAGGTTCCAGATGAAGAGATCATGCGGGCGTTGAATGATGTGGTTGAAAGTGGTCAAGTGAGATACTTGGGTGCTTCGTCAATGAAGACTTATCAATTTATCGGGTTGCAGAACACTGCTGAAAAACACGGCTGGCACAAGTTTGTCTCTATGCAAAGCTTGTACAACTTGTTATACAGAGAAGACGAGAGGGAACTTAACGAATACTGCAAGAAAACTGGTGTCGGTTTGCTTCCATGGTCGCCCAACGCAAGAGGCTTGCTTGCAATTCCTACCAGCAGCGAAAAGTCCAAGGCCAAGTTTCAATTTCCATTCTACAAGAATCTTTTACATCTTGACGCTGAGAACGACCCCAAAATCATTGACCGTGTTGAAGAAGTCAGCAAGCAAATTGGATGCTCAATGGTGGAAGTTGCTGGCGGATGGTTGATGGCGAAAGGAGCCAACCCAATTATTGGTCTCACCCTGGTAGATTCGATAGAATCTATTTTGAAATTGGTGAACATCAAACTTACGGACGAGCAAGTCAAATACCTCGAGGAGCCATACCGTCCCAAAGCTGGATTTCATAGTTGAGTAATGGCTGTGGTATGTATATGAACTATTGATTGCCTAACAGAAAACGCCTCCAATACCTGTCCCTATTTGCACCCGGTCGACGATTTCTCCCCAGTAAGTCGCTACAAATTCATGGATGAATTGAAGGTCCGAATAGGCATAAGGGTCCAATTCCATATCGTAAATATCCTGGTAGGTGACTTCTATCGATAACTTTTCTTGAAGTGGATGTCCGTCAGTATACACCGTGCCGTTGTTTTCGAGCTCCTGCATTACAATGTCATTAATCATGCTGAACCACTTTCTTGTAAGTCGATGGAACGACGACACCAATTCGATAAGCTGTTGATACCTTGTAGCGTCGTTCTCATTAGAGTTATCGTTTTCTTTGTCACCATCGCGATTCACCGTGCCGGCACTAGCAAACCACAGAAATGCCGACCAGATAAATTCTCGCCAAGACATGGGCGCAGTTGCAAATTCGAGCCACCACAGCGGTTCACCTTCGGCCAGATGAGGATCGTAGAAAAGCCAGTTTTGTCTCAGGCCCGACTTGGTCGACGTCGAGGTATTGATTGAGCTGAGTTCTTCGCTGGAGAATGTTGCAATTGCGTTGGAGCCAAGTTGGCGTTTCTTGAGTCTTCTAAACCGTTTATATGCGGACCGGAATTTTTGGAGGTCCTGACGAGTGGCCTTTAATTGGTTGGTATTGAAGTTGGTGGCCTGTCCCTTGGCATAGCATATTTTGACATGCCCCGAATTGTCGCTCGGAAGCGATACCCCGACGTCGTATACGTCCTGATACATGAGAATCTCATCACTAGTAACCGAGATGATGTTGGGTTTTTTAAGAATACTTTCGGGTTCCGAAAGGTCATGGAGGCCCACATTATAAACCGGTTGTGACATGGACACGATACTAGACTGGATGGTTTCCGTGTCCTGAGAAATTAGGGATATCAACGAGAGAAGGTAGGTGAAAGCGCCGGCGGTATAGTTGGTCAACATCACGGGATCGTGGTGAAACAACATGATCCGTTTACGCAACAAACACTGCTTGTACAAGACAAACACCAATGGGCCCAACACATCGAGGAGATCAGGCAAGGCACTTAATAGGTGGTGGTCAGTTTTGGGAGATATGGGATTGGGAGATAACTGTGATCCCGTCAAGCTCAGATGAAGTTCTTCGAACACCAGATAATCGTTCCAGTTCTGCAACCGCAAGAATGTGTAGAGGGTGGAATCCAACGACTCAATATGTTCCCAGCCCGTACTAATATACTCGTTTGGTTTCCAAGTTTTCGACACCGGATCGCAAAGAATACCTAACGAATACATCTTGACTTTGGAACGGTCCACTTGTGTTTCTGTCAGCTCATCGTCGCCCTCGGTCATACTGCGAAACTGGCTGAGTCCATAGAGCACCTTATCGTCATTTTTATGAACAATAAACACCGTACTGCTCTCACATTCATGGATTCCTGAAGGTAGAGCTTTGTATTCAATACCTGAAAGAGACGTTGAGGGGATACCCTTGGACCACACGAGCTTATATCCTGTCTTTGTATCGAACTGGACCAAGAAAGTGGCCACAACCCTGGGAGATTTGTACTCGTGGAGGTTCCTTGTCATGATTAGGAAGAAATGGTGTGTGGAGGTGAGAATGTGGATAAGGAAGACGAGCGGAAGAGGAGCGAGAGGGGAGTAGGGGAAGAAGGCAAATTAGGGAAGAGAATGATGAGAAAACTGTACATCTCTACCGCACAGGGTGCAATTGCCAATTGAACAAAAATGAAGGCGAAAAAATTGAATTTTGAATAAAATTTTATTAATTATAAGCTCCAACTTGCACGGCTGAAATAGCCCATTGGCCCATTTGGCCCATTTGGCTCAATTGCCCATTGACACGCCTCATCCTACACTCTTCAGCCTGTGTCCAATGTACTATTAGCGGCTACTTACTATTGTCTATGCCCGTATTCTCAACACAAAGTTGACCACCACCGCAATGAGCAAGAAGAAGCAAAGCATGGTAGGACCAAACCGATCGTCGTATGGTCCCGATCCCCTCAATCTGATAGCTCTGGCTCTCCAGTGGTATGTGACTAAGGCGTATACCATGGTCAACATGGCAATAAATGTGAACAAACCGGCAGAGACTCGGCCCACCGAATCACCAAAGTTCAAAAGCCCGACACCAAGGGATCCCAAGATGACGGTGAAGTTGAGCCATGACAAGAATGTTCTCTCGTTGGCAAAGAACACCTTGGGTTCCACTCTGGCGGGAAGAGCGATTCTCTTGTTCTGACTTGACATGAGGTTAGAAAGACGACGGCTGCGATTAATTAGAAACGTGGGTGCAGGTGTGCAGGACAAGACATCGAGAAAAGGTATTCCTGCACAAACCAGCACACCCAGCGAAGACGTTGGTGAACATTAATTACAATAAATACTACTGGCGAGTCAATGGGATAGGGTTGGCAACAAAGTAAGAGTTTTGTTTGGTGGCCACACCCGCAAAGGCATTGTAGAACCCAACAAACGCAGTGATCACACCCATCACACCTCCGGCCCGAGTTACCCCAAGCTTGCCTGTCATGTCACCAGCCCCCAACAACATAAACGTCAAAAACAACAAGAAGAACAACGCACTGAACGCCACGGTCGACTTGATGGTGCAGAGCCACAACATAAATGTAAAAATACCCCAGGCAATAAGATAGAATCCAACGGCATTATGGAACTGGGTAGCATCTTCACCGTAAGCGGCAGCAATTCCAAAATTTTCGACATTGATGGCAGCAAATGATAACCAGAACGCGCCGTAGGACGTCAATGCGGTTCCACCAAAAGTGTTCCCCACGGCCAACTCCCAAACTCCAGCCAAAAACTGCACGGCACCTCCATAAAACGCAGCCAAACCAACGACAACATTGGGCACAGCAATACCCATTGCACGAGCGTTATACATGGACAACACAAACGTGGTCAACGAGAAAGCACTAAGTCCCAACGGAGCTGGGTTCGCAAACTTGTTGACAGGGTATGGAGCTAAACCAGGGTTCAACGTACCACCAAAGGCATTCATCAATTCATGCCTGTAGAATTTTTGTTTGCCAATGATGACAAACTCGTCACCGTCACCAGCGGTGCGAATGCCGCCAACCTCCTCGATGGAGCTGGTGGCCTTAGAGTGGACGGAGTCGTTAGATGAAGTCATTAGATGATGAGCAATAAATATTTAATTAGGTGGTTGAATAAAAAATGTGGTGATTTGTGTCGTTAATAGCTTAATAAATATTTGCGCATCGGTTGGGGGACCGTGAGTTTTTATATCATGCCCCAAAATTCGTATTTATATGTGTGCATTACCCAAAGCCCCACCTACATCTCTCAACCCCACAAAAATCGCTGGTTTGGGATACTGCGCTCGGACTTCAATGCGCGCCAGGCGGCATCTGCGGCAGGTTTTGGGTCTATATGCCGTCCCGGGCAGCGACCCCACCGGAGTGCGGGTGAATACAAGAGCTTGGCGGGTATAATGGGCCAATTGCGGCAATGCGAGATCGGCTAACCGGATTGTTCAAGGATCTTGTACTGAAATTACATGAGGAAAGGTAACTTCCAAATAGTAAGTGAAGGTCCTTAGCATTAATCTAAACGTTAAAAGAGCCTGTATCTAAAACATCTTCGAGATTACAAGGTAATTCTCAATCGGAGTTGTTAACAGGACTCCGGGTCCCAGTATATATGCGCACGTGAGAGTTTCTTAACCAATAATTGGTCGCGTGGTCTAGTGGTATGACGTCTGCTTCACACGCAGAAGATCTCCAGTTCGATCCTGGGCGTGATCAAATTTTTTTTTCGTCCTGCAAGAAAAAGAAATGAACGCCAGAATTGTTTCCGGTTGTAGATATCCTCTGCTACCATAATTTTTGCTTCAAGCGTCCATTTTTTACGTCTGATCCTTACGTTCCTTACCCTCCTAACATCGCCGAGATGAAACTCATCCAGAAATGGTCGCGTGGTCTAGTGGTATGACGTCTGCTTCACACGCAGAAGATCTCCAGTTCGATCCTGGGCGTGATCATTATTTTTTTATTTTTTTTCATTTGCAGCTTCATATTCTTGCTTAACTATACACTTTCTATACGAGCGAACTCTCTCTTCAAATTCTTAAAAAGTTTCTTGCTCTTTCCGAGCGATCCACGATGGAACACTCGCTTAAAAGTCTGAGCAAGTTTGACAAACCAGGTTTCCTCTCCGGCCAACATCACCAACAAATTCAATATAGCAGCACCAATAATTACCCAGTATGCTCCTCGTGACATGTTTGTGAGTTGCATAAGATTTCCCATCCAAGAATCTCCATCAACCAGAAAAAGGGCCACGGAAATTCCTATAGCAACAGCCACATTGATCAAGAATGGTTTGTTCTTTGACATTGGTTCCCGATACGGTGGGCCAGTACTCAACACTATAGCAATTAGTATATATTGCAAATTGGTGAAGAGGAAAAGCATTGAGTTGTCAGAAGATTTCACCTCATCGTCTCCTCCGGGCACAGGTTTAAGATACCAGGGTTGGTGTTGAACATATAACCACACAGCAATTTGGAAGAATAGAATCACTAGAATATGGCAACACAATGGTATCAACACCTTGGGAGATACTAAATTTGCTGTTGGTCTCTTTACAACGATTTTCTCGTAGGGTTTGGACCATGACATGAATATAGCCAATGGGAGAATCAAGAAAAGATCAATGTAAAGGAACTGGAAATCTCCCAAGTTGGTGCCTCTTTTATAAAGGATTGTCACTGTGATGAACTGGATGGCTGAGTACAAAGACATATACTTGAAGCAGGAAAAACTGGTAACAAGACTTGACCTGCCCTCACGAATAACGTCCAATACACATGAGATTTCAAACACTCTCGATGTAAAGGGAGCAGCTACCGAAGCTTCAGCTTCAGATAAAGACACTCCGACGTCTGCTGCCTTCAACGCACCGCAATCGTTTGCTCCGTCCCCACAAAATCCAACAGTATAGTCTAATCTTCTGAGTTGTTCCACTAATTCGTGCTTCTCGTCAGGACTCATTCTGGCAAACACGTCACAGTTCATCAAGAGCTGTTGCGTGAGAGTATTGTTTCTGACTTCCGTCAACAAGTAGCGGAAAATGTCACCCGTTATAGCCAACTTGTAAGACACTGGTGAATCTGCTCTAAAATTCATTTCTATGGGTCTCAAAGTATACGGATCCAATTTGAGTTCTGGGTCGTTCATATTCTCCCATGTAATGCCCGTATCATTATCTTCTGTGAATGTTGGCAAGTAAATATGTTGAACATCTGGGGCAACAAGCTCACATTCCTTGGCAACACTAACGGCAGTCAAGATATTGTCACCAGTACACATTACGGTCCTGATTTTTGCAGCGTTCAATTTGTTCAAAGTTGGTTTACTAGACGGTTTCAACTTGTTTTCAAACACAATGAACCCAATAAACGTGAGGTTTGACTCCGCTGATTCACGTTCGAGTTTCTTGGTAGCATCGACTGTCTTGTAAGCACATGCAATCACACGGTAGCCATTATGAGTGTAATGGTGAAGAAGCTCGTCGTAGTCCGTAGGAATGCTCTCTGGCTTGCAGATTTCAATCATAACTTCAGGTGCACCTTTGCAAAACACATAGCCCGTATCATCTTTAGACGTTATAACAGACATACGTCTTAAAGACGCAACAAACTCAAACTCGGAAACAATCAAGTACCCTGAATGTATCTCAGATCCAGGGTGAACTGCACTCTTGGAATCCTCAACATTTTCAGTGAAGTTCCATCTGGTAAAACCAAACATCTTGACATCCAATGGATCACCAAGCAACTCGCCTTCAATAAGTCTCAATGAGTGGCATGATGTCATACACCCTAGGAGGACTTCCTCATGCGAGGATTTGTGAGCATCAGAGTCCAGTTTGGTAGCTTGGTTGTATTCCACTTTCTTGCAAAGAGTCTCAATTTCACTTTCCAAGTCATCAAAAATAATCTCTTTACGTCCAGTTGCGTTGTTCGCTACATGAACTCCCAACACATCTAACCCATCTTCTGTCAAAGTACCGGTTTTGTCAAAGCATAGCACATCGAGCTTTCCACCAATATTGACTCTGGTGGGAGCAATGCAAAAAATCTGAAGCTTTTTCAATCTGCTAATTGCAAAAGTAGTACCGATTGTAAGTGTCGCAGGCAAGGCAGGTGGAACGACAATGGTTATAATATCCAATGCTCTAAGTATCATAAGCTTTTTTGGTAAGCCAAGCTTGATAAAGTTGTATGTGGAGTAAGTAAACCCAATTGCAGCTATTAAAGCCATGAAACCAATATACTTGAAAGAGTCCTCATAAAACTTGAAACCAACTGGCTTAGGAAACAACATGGAACGAACAAGAGATCCCTTCGTGGTGTTGAAACCGGTCTTGAGTACCATAGCCATAACAGGAGAATCGTTGTATGTCTTGATCTTCAATATCTTAGTGCCGTTGTATAATTGTGATTTTGCTACCATTGGAGATGTAAAATCTTCAGAAAGTAACTGGGTTGTTTCAGATGTGGCAGCTGTCTTGGATACTGGCACACTCTCTCCTGTCAACATTGACTCATTTATCACACATTCACCATTGATTAAGAGAGCATCGCAAGGAACTACCATCATGGACGGATCGACTTCAAAAACATCTCCAGGCACTAAATCGTTCGAATCCACCTGTTTCCAAAATCCATTTCTCCACACTCTAACTTCACAAACAAATTTGGAAATCTCCTGAAGCCTTCTCATGGTGGACTTCGTTTCGATTAAACTGTTGACGATGGAGATCAAGGAAATGAAAAAGATACAAGATGCATAATAAAAGTAGTCGTCGGCAAGCCAGAGGAACACGGAAAAAACCTGAAACACATAGAAAGGATGTAATACTTCGTCAGTGAGAAGCAGCATGATGGACTTTTCCTCGATTTCAATATTGTTTTCTCCAAAGTTGTGTATCCTCTGCTCTTGTGTTGACTGCGAAATGCCTTCTTTGATGCTTTTAAGGTTGGTCCAATGGCTATCGTACCATGTCGAGTTTGTTCTAAAAATATCCTCAACTGGACTGTAAAAAAACCGAAGGTAGCGATAGCTGAAGCTGAGTAAGTTTTGCACCACTGGGTTGACCTCAGCAGTCTCATCTAATTTGCTTTCGTCGTCGGCAACCTTCGGAAGCGCAAGAAACGAAGAAAGCCGTTCGTTGTATCTTCTCTTATTGATTTGAACAATGGATAACTCACCATATTCGTTCTCAATCACACACCAGTCGGCGCGGCCCAATGGGCATTTGTTTCCCATCAAGCTGATCCGGTAACGAGGCAGCCATCGTAATACAAGATACCCCAAACCCAAGGTTAGTATGCATAAACCATAGTACAAGTAGAGCTTCCAACGACAATTGGAGTATCCAGCAATTCCTATAACCAAATCTTCTTCCGCCAAATAGAACCTTTGGTATTCAGAGACTGGCTGATACTTTGAAGAGTCGTAAACATCTGATCCCAGACGAACGGAAGCAGACTCACCGAGGCTTTCTGAACCGTTTTTATCAGATTCATCTGAACCTCTCCGGTTTCTTCTCTCAAAAAGCGACGCAGTCGACGAATGAATGGACCCATAACTGCTTTCATTGTCATTAATAGCACCGCTGGAAGAGCCGGTGCGGTGAAGCTGGTTTATGGCATCGTATTCAGTCGAGCCTGGTGTTGCACCTTGAAGCGAATGAAATAATGATGGCTGTTCCTCTTCATACTTGTCGACTGAGTAGTCCCAATCGGTATTGTAATCGACGGGGTCTTCTGGGTTTTCGAGAGTTGAGCCTCCTGGCGCCATTTCGATCTCATCTGCTCTGAAAAACTTGAATCCATACTGAGATTCTGCCGAACTTGCGGTTGCGTTGGATCGAACCGACTGTAAGTCTATGTCGTTTCTGTTATCTGCGGCCAACAAAGGCGAGGTTTCTCGAGAAACAGACAGGCCCTTTCGAGTCCCACGACTTCCAAAGTGATGAGGGTAATGAAACGAGGTAATGGACGAAGGAATGATTTCTGAAACAGCACCCGAGTAAATTTCATGGTTGTTAGTCTCGTTGAAAAAACTACTAGTAGTCGAGTCGACCGAGGTTACCGACAGCTGTCTAGTCCTCCTTTGTACGGACGACGAGCGGCGTCGGTGGCCATCTTGTTTTCTACCAGATGGCATACTCGTGCTTTTCAATAGCAATGATTTTTCAGTGCGCTTATCGCTGCGAATGCCGGCTGCGAGCGAATATGAGCAGAAGGGACCTTCAGTATGACAAAGGCGATTAGTATGAAAGGGACTGAGTTATCTTGATTCTGGTGGATGATAGTGATCAAGTTGACATTTTTAGAATAAAAAGTGGCTTTGAACTTTTGGAGACCAAGTAGTGGAATCTGATATTTTGCAAAAAGCTGAAATTATGCAAACAAGTTAATTTTCAAATTCAACTTTCTCTGAAAAAGATACAGAGAGCACTCTAAAAACTAGGTTCATGCCTGGTCTAAAATAAATCAACATTCTTTTGTGGCAGTGATGTGGGATCATACTCTCACACTAAAATAATCTCCTCATATTTTTCTATGTATGAAAACTACCATCGTGAAAACTAATGGCAAAAGCTACCGTGAGCAGAACACGCTCTCTAACCATTCACACATTGATCCCTGACACTTGAATTCACGTCTTATGGCTGCAACCCATTTCACCCAGAACATCCCAACACCAGCACTCACCATCAAACTTTCTATAAGCAGTGAGTACCACCACTATGCCTCTCAAGCTTAAACTCAAAGTGGCCGGATCGCCCAGCCTGCAAGAGGAAAGGTCAGAGCTGCCAGCGCCCAAGATAAAAATCAAACCTCCGTCGAATAATGGGATAAAAAAACCTATCAAAAAGGAAAGTAAGAAACTCAAGCTCAATCTCACTTCCAAGAAACACAAGCAATCAACCGATGCCGAGGCTATACTCAAGGGAATATCAAAACCACGCACAGTTCCAAAGGTGAGGGTGAAGCCCACGCGTGTTCCTGGCGAGGGGTATGATTCTGAGGCTCCAGACGTCGAGGATGATCCATTGATAGAACAAGGAATCATCATCAGGTTTCTCCCTGATGCTAATCTCGATTTTGTAAATAATGCAGTGGACTCGGGAGACTTTACCGGCTTGAATGTTAAGTGGATGACAAGGGAGAAGGCGGTGATTAGCATAAATGGAGCATTATATTCGGCAAGGTTATTAGAACTTCCCACCATTACCGAATTGTACAAGACATTCGACAAGAAAAACATCTTTAAAACCATGGACATATGTCAGATTCTCTTGGTGATCCGCCAGATAAATCCCAGCAACGTCAATCCCGAAACTGACTTTGATATTCCTCGAGAGATGAGACTGGTACACCCACTATACCAAATGTCCCCCAAGAACGAGCTTAGGCCAAGCAAGTCAGTGCTTAGAGACGGCCTTGTATATCCGTTTGAAAACGTCAATCGACGGTTCCGTCCACGGAAAGTGTCGCATAACGTAATGGACGATATCGACAACAAGGTGGAAGCACTTCTCCGTCTTGACGAAGAAGCAGAAGAGAGCCACTATGACATAATAGACGCTAGCCAGCAGAACTTCCAGAGATTCCAGAGCCCAACACCCTCGGCGGCTTCAACACCAGTTCCACAGGAACGGACTACCATCGACATGGAACCAGGCGATGATTTGGAAGAAGAATTGGCAAAAGCTTTGGAGACGGAAGACGTGCAGGTTGGCGACAGAATCGAAATTGGAGACAAAGAGATGGTGGTTGGTCTCAATGAGGAGATTCAAGAGGCAGAAAAAGACGCCGAGGAGGACGAAGAAGAGGAAGATGATGATGACGACGATGACAATGATGACGACGACGATGAAGATGACGAAGATGCGGTGGCGGGCAAGCAGCACCAGAAGATGTTGGAAGAGGAGATAGCAGACTTGGAGAAGGCGGTGGAGGTGCGCCGGAAGGGCTTGGAATCTGCAACGCACAAGATGATGAAGATGAAGATCCAGACCAGTTACAATACACTTAAGGCATCGTTGGACTCCAAGAAGCGAGAGTTGTCGAAATTGATGGCAGAGAAGATTCGGGACCGGGAAATCGTCGATGCTCAAGAAGGTACTCGGGCCGAGGGTGCAAATGCCATGGATGAAGAAGATGAAGATGGAGATGAAGGAGACGAAGGAGAAGGAGAAGCAGGCGAAGGAGAAGACGAAGACGACGGAGACGGCGACATAGATGACCTTTTCTAGGTAGTATAATGCATTCATGGACCAGCAGACTGCACCTTATGCACCCCACGCTTTGATTGGGCACGACTCGAAAAAATGTGCGATGAGAAGTTGGGTTGATAAGTCAGTTAGGAACTCCTGGTGCAAGCCTCAAACTTTCTTTCTCTGCCTTTTCTGGCTCCACAACTAACAGAAAGTGCCACAGGTCACTTTACTCTTATTTATACGAATCTATTCCGGTATGCTGACGAACTCAATCAAGTTACTTGCTAGTGATGTTCATCGGGGATTGGCCGAACTAGTGGCCCGGAGGTTGGGATTAAAGCTCACTCCGTCTGAAATCAAGAGAGACTCGACGAACGAGGTGCAGTTCTCGATTGGTGAAAGTGTGAGAGACGAGGATATTTTCATCATTTGTCAAATTGGATCTGGTGTTGTCAACGATCGAGTATTGGAATTGCTCATTATGATCAACGCGTGTAGGACTGCCAGTGCTCGTCGTATCACGGTGATTTTGCCCAACTTTCCTTATGCCAGACAAGACAGAAAGGACAAATCTAGAGCTCCCATCACTGCCAAGCTTATGGCAGATATGCTCACCACTGCTGGTTGCAACCATGTCATCACCATGGACCTCCATGCTTCACAGATCCAGGGTTTCTTCGACGTCCCCGTGGACAACTTGTATGCTGAACCGAGTGTGGTAAGGTATATCAAGGAGAGAATAAATTACAAGGATGCGATCATAATTTCACCCGATGCCGGTGGAGCCAAGAGAGCCGCAGGATTGGCCGACAGATTGGATTTGAACTTTGCTTTGATCCACAAGGAGAGAGCGAGAGCAAACGAGGTGTCACGGATGGTTTTAGTCGGAGACGTCACCGATAAAATCTGTGTGATAGTCGACGACATGGCGGATACCTGTGGAACTTTGGCCAAAGCTGCCGAGGTTCTCTTGGACAACAACGCCAAGGAAGTAATTGCCATCGTTACCCATGGAATCTTGTCGGGAAATGCCATCAGTAACATCAATAACTCCAAGTTAACTAAGGTCGTGTGCACGAATACGGTTCCATTCGAAGAGAAATTGGACTTGTGTCCCAAGCTCGACACCATTGATATCTCTGCCGTGATTGCCGAGGCTGTAAGACGTCTCCATAACGGTGAGAGCATCTCGTACCTCTTCAAGAATGCTCCTTTATAACGATAGTATTTCGCAGCCATAGTTCATGACGTAACCCGCCGAACTTTTTTGTTCTCGCATATATTAACAATCCCACGACCTAGACTACTCAAGTTCTACCTCATATCCACTTTTTCGGCATGAGCGATCTCGACCGGACATGTCGGATTTGTCGTGGCGAGGCCACTCCCTCACAGCCTCTCTTGCATCCATGTAAATGTCGAGGCTCGATTCGATATATTCATCAAGATTGTTTGCTCGAGTGGCTCAAGCACTCCAATAAAACCACAAAAAAATGTGATATTTGCAACACTCCCTACAAATTCAGAACGATTTATGACCCTAGCATGCCCCAAAGGATCCCCGCTACGTTCCTCTGGCAAAAACTTTTCCAAAAGACTTCCAGTGGTGCCATCAGAGCCATGTCCATCTTGTTATATTTCATGTGCGTAGTAATTGAAATCCCACTTTTTTGGAAGTTTCTGGCCCGAATATATACATGGGCAATCGACGGGACCCTCCCTCAATCAAACCCCACCCTTTTAAATGCATTGCTTTTTGGCGAACTCGATTTCCTGGATTATAACCTCGATCACTTGACCCCGATGGCGTTGTCAATGTTCAAGTTTCGCAAGTTTATGGAATACACCTACTTCAGTGGCATACGTTATGTGTTCGTGTGTGTAGTGGTGTTTCTTGCGATTTTTGTAGAACACGAATGGATCGTGCGTGATGAGGGCTATAACAAAATGTTGGTTAAACGAATTGGAAAAGAACCTCGGGCTAAGTTGGTAGATATGCTCCAACATGCGTTGCAAGGTTTGCGAACTGATAGCGCTGAAGGCGACGAAAACGCAAACGAAAACTTGCAGCGTTTGGAAATGATTGCTCGTGCTCTTCACGATATACAAGAACAGCCCCAGTTGGGCCAACGAGGACAGTTGCTCAGAAGGGCCATTGAAGAAACAAATGACCAGCAAAGAGCGGAGCATGCTCAACCAGATCACAACGTGCAGCAAGAAGACACCGATTCTGACGAGGAACAAGAAGATTTGATTCCACCTCAAGATAACGCTGACATTCTAAACGACAATGCCGATGACGCCGCTCTCGCAAATGATGTGTTTGAGATTTTCGGACTCAACCTCAACTTGACTGCACCTTTCTTGGTGATGGCAGTTTGCAATGCAATCATCGTTTTGTTACTATTTCTCTCTTACCTCATCCCGCACTTGTTCGGCATCCTCACTTTCTACTTGATTTCAAGCGTAGTGAGAGCCGCTGAAACCAAAGCTTACTACATCACCAAGGCATCACACTATGTTCAAGAGCTTTCCTTCGTTAAGACCATGTTTGTCACGGCTGATGACTACCTGAACAGGAATGAATGGGTAAGGATAGGGCTCGAAACCTTCAACTCTTCAATCATGGTGCCTTTAGCTGACAAGTTTGAGCGCTTGATCATACATCAGGAATTTTCACACCCAACATTAATAGAAAGGACCACATTCCTTGCCGTGGGTTACGCTTCTATCTTTTTCATCATTTGCAAATTCATGAATAGTATGGCTAGCGGTGGTAAGCCATTGGTGGGCGCCTCGAGAAAAGTTTATAAGGGTCTTTTTGAAGTGACCACTACCGCCAAGGTTTTTCTTATCTTTGCCATCGAGATGTTCTTCTTCCCTGTCTACTGCGGCTGGCTTCTTGACATATGCATCGCACCGTTGTTCCTTGAGTCATTCCAGAGTAGCGAAGGGCAAATGTTGAACATATTATTTACCTCAAGTCAGCCAGTTCTCCAGACTCACTACATTCGTCTCTTCATATTCTGGGCGTTGGGCACCTTGTACATGCTTTTCTTTGCCCTTTTCGTCGGAATGGTTAGGAGCAAGATTTTGAGACCTGGAGTTTTGTTCTTCATTCGTTCACCAGATGATCCTAATACCCGGTTGATTCATGACGCATTAGTGAAGCCATTATCACTCCAAATGTCCCGTATTTTCTTAAGTGCCAAGGTTTACACTTGTTTTATCATTCTTGGTATTGGCGGCGTAACTTGGGGAATCAGATTATTCTTGGCCTACATTTTCAAGGTGGATAGAGTAATGCTTCCCTTAAGGTATACATCCGCCAACACGATACTCGTGGCTGTTGTTGATGCAGCCGATATCTACTTCAATAAGCAAACGTATACCAGATATTGCTTGCAATATTGGAAGCGAGTGTTTGAAGTTTCTGCTCACAAGTTGCGTTTGTCACATTTTATTCTTGGTAGACCAGTGGCGCAAGAAAGAGGTTATGTTACTTACAGAAATATCTTGGTCAAGATCAGAGGTACTGCCCAGCCAGATTACTCACGTCCGGTGACATATAGAGACGCACAAAAAATATTCAAAGAGCAAAATGTTGAAGCTTTGTTCGTCCCTGACGGCAGTTATGTGAGGGCTCCAGACAATGATACTATATCTCGAAAGTTCATCAAACGGATGTTCGTGCCGGTGACCAAGGATGATAAGCTACTCAGAGAAATCGAAATTAATAATCCAGAGGAAGAATTCAACTCTGATTCATCAGATGAGGAAATGGTGAATGAAAATACCCATACAATCGTTTACCGGCCTCCAAATTTCAAGCTTAGGTGTTTTGGCTTGGTGTTTTTTGTGTGGCTCTTCTCAGCCCTTTTGATTATAAGTGTTATATTCTCATCTTTGATCATCGGGAAACTCATAACAGAAGCTATGAACATGAAAGCGTTTGTTTCTACGCTTTTGAAAAGTGAAGCGCCTATATTGAGCAACTTTAGTGCCGATTTGATGTCTATATTCCTTGGCTTAAAAATCGAGCTTTTCTCGTTGAAATACTGGAAACCCAGAAAGAACAACAGATGGCAAAATCCCGAAGAGAATAATGCAGAGCCACTCGAGGCTGACCAGTTTGCAGACGGTGCTGAAAATAACAATGGTCTATTCGTGGATTTAATACCTTGGATGGGCCGTGGCACAATTTTCCCGTTGGCTGTGTATACTTTATCATCATTTGTGTGGGCGCTCTGGATTGTCTCAGTCCACAAATTGTGCATTGACTTGGTCGCCAAAAGCTACGATGGAATCTTGGATCCTTCGGAGATTTATGGAGAGCAATTCACCGATTTTCTCATCACGAAGGAAACCATGCTTTTCCATTTTCTTGCTGGCTTTGTTACCGTTGTTCCCTTTGTTATCTGTTTCACCGTGGACTTGCGTATCGGAAATTTGAACCGTATAACATGGTCTGAATGCTTCAAGCGGTCTGGGTTACCTGATGTGTTGATGAATTTTATTGGGTTACACGGATCAGCTGTGGTCATTAGACTGCTCGCAACCATGTTTCCAGATACACTCGGTGTTTTCAACACCATATGGGTGTGGGCTTTACTGTTGGCAATCTTCACCGCTGCAAAAGCGCTGGTGTTTTTAAGACAGTTTTACCATTCGATATCCGACCAAGTCAGGAATGAAAGATACGTTAGGGGACGGGCCATTATAAATGACAATGATGACTAGAGATATATATCTATAGTAACAAATACATACGTTTGCGTTCAATCAATCATCATTCTCTTCGTCGTCGTCATCATCATCGTCGTTTTCAACTTGTTTCTTGGGCTTTCTTCCTCTTTTCTTGGGTCCCCGTTTCTTCTTCTCGGCATTTTCCATTTCTTTCACATATATATCATGATCATACATCTTTCTGTCACGTTCAATCTTTTGTTTCTGCTTGATAATATGTTCAAACCGGGCCTCTTTGAGTGGATCATTGCGTAAAGCGAACGGAAAATCATCCATCTTGACTCGATTTCGTCCATGGGCTCGAGCGTATTGTTGTGTGGCGTAACATAAATCACCCAAGTACTCGGTTAAGGTGTCATCAAGGGCATTAGCCGTTTCCTCTGAGGGGTATGGACCATCGCCAAGAGCATATAATAGGTCTTCAATATCCTTGGTGAAATATCGTTGTTTTCTGCGACGACGAAGTTGTGATGAATATTGGCTATAGCTGGGATAGCTAGAATACAGACTGGGGTACTGGCTCAGTTGGGATCCCGGATATGTGGTGTACGAGGTGTAAGGTGTACGACCTGAGTATTGGTTATCGTAGGACATGAGTTTGAATTGAGATGGAGACAAATTCGCGCGACTAAGAAAGGTGAAGTTTGGGCCGCGAGAGATTATCTGGGTACGGAGCGAATGGTGCTGCATTACATAAATTACATAGAAAAAAGTGATTTGATGTAGATTGGCCACCATTAGGAGGTGTGTAGTTGGGGCCATCTTAGCTGAGCTGAATAGCATGGGCTAGGAACTGCCATAAACTCAGTTGCATCTAGTTCAGATACTCCATGACTAGACCACCTTATAACTTGGGTATCAAGTAAAAGGGACCGAAGTAAAAGTAGTTGCGTGAAATACGTTGCGTGAAATAAGCTGCAGCGTTAAAGCAGGAGAACAACTCTCAGCTAAATTCACAGTTCGAGTTGCAAGTGGTCAGCATTACCCCATTCGACCTTCTCTCATCCCATAATCTCTTCCACAATAACAGTCTCCACAGCACCTCCTTCTGGGTCTGGAAGCGCATTGAAGCTTGCTTTTCCCGAAATCATGTCGCCTATACTCTCAACTAGTTTTCCACCTCTCATCTCCTCCAAAGTGCAATTGATTAGATACCCTTCTTTGGCCATCATCAGCGCCACTTCAAGCTGGTGATTGTCCAAGAGAGAGTCGTTGGTGACAACAACCAATTTCTTCTTAAGACGTAATACATCAATGATTGACCCCGTTCCGGCGTGAGAAACTATAATGTCCGCCTTCTTTATATATGAAAGAATATCGTGAGTGAAAGGAAACGCCTCTATTTTTATAGATTCAGACTCCAAGACAATATTGTCGTCCGTGGCCTCAGCTACACGCTTGAATCCCGAAGTCTCTAACGATGCCGCTGATTTTTCAAAGTGACCACGACTTGTATTGTCGCCCGATTTTCCGATCTCGTTTCCATATTGAACAATCAACTTTTTTATTCCTAGGCCAGCGAGCTTCGAAATACACTCACCCAGACACAAGTACGAGATCAACTCTTTGAAAGTGACGGTGGCACCGGTGGTGACCAAAACCGTAGCCATTGAGTTCTCGGAGCGGTTCCTGCAGACCGCACTTCGGTGTCCCCGGATTTTATCACGTGACAACAATCATGATGTCCCGGCCCTAATACATCGAAATGTGGGCCAACAGAGCTGGAAAACGGCCCAAAGCACGGCGATGGCTGCGGAAGAGGAAGCAGACCGAAGCATGTAACTTTTAGCGTTCAAAGTGCAAGACTAACGGCGGTACGCAAGCCCAAAAGTTCGGCCCGGAGCACGGCGCCAAAACCCGATGCCGGGCACAAATTTCAGCCGATAAGAGTCAGTTATGACTAGATTGGGTTATAATTTTGAGTAGTAAAGCCACCGGGCAAACCAGCAAACAGGCGTAGACATTCCATAGGCATGCATACCAGCCAAGTACCCCAATTTATGATTTATGGGCAAACTCGGTCCAGCGCTTCCCCGGGCCAAAAGTCCGACGATCAGTAGCCTGCAGATTACCAAGGCGAAGCTAGCAATGCCAAAAAGCATTAATTTGGTAAAACCGTCGACCTGCCCGCATCTAGCAGGATTCTGCACCGCTCTACATCTCTACCACTGTCTCAGGGGTAATTTTCACCCCAAAATTATGCATCTCGTTTCTCGTAAAACCACGTCCTATCGTGGAAACTCCGAAACGACATTTTTCGTGTCGCAGCCTTTTATGTTGGTTTTTTTTTTTGTGACAAGCCCTTGCTGCGTAATTGGCATTTACCACTCATTTCATTGTAGTGGACCAACGCGCCGTACTCTTCCACTGATATACCCCACCACTGTGCCTTTGTGGTGGTTGCTTGACGCTTCACTTCGAACATTCTTGTACACACTTTATTTACCAACTCGAGATTTTTTTGCCTGACGTGAACCACATAATCTCCGTTTTTCCGCTATACCAATCTACTACCGATGTCCATGAGTTCCAGCGAGGTGGACAAGTCACCCCTGATCAGCGAATCCCCACCAGACTCGTTGGCACTGCAACCAATTCCCAAAAAATCGCAACAGATAAAAACCGATAAACCAAGACCTCATATATGCTCGGTATGTACGCGAGCCTTTGCCCGGCTAGAGCACCTCAAGCGCCATGAGAGGTCCCACACCAACGAAAAGCCGTTCCAGTGTGCCGCGTGTGGCCGTTGTTTTGCCAGAAGAGACTTGGTGTTGCGGCACCAGCAAAAATTACATACTAGTCTCTCGGCCACCACTCCTCGCCGAAATTCGGCCAAGGACCTTGAATCCAACGAAAACATAATCATCCTAGATAATAACACCAACGCAAATGCCCCGCTTCCTCCATCGCTGGCCACATCTTCTCCATTCACCAATCTCGTTGCCAGCCATATGTCGCCCATGCAACCTCAACTAGTATCACCACCCAAGATGGCTACCAACGACAAGGGCCCTCTCTTCCGGACATCAGTTTTCAACAGCGGCGCCCCAACCTCTAAACAGCAGCAAGTACGCCCTGGAAGTGACCCTGGTATGCTCGCAGGAATGAATCTCATGCCGTCACCCATCCCCACAAATTCATCGCAAAACACCCCTCCAAATGCATCCAACTTATACACAGTTACGCATCAACAAAATGGCCACCCGCAACATGCTTCTCCACAAAATAGTGATTCCCTGGCCCATCAGTACTCCTCTCATAATGGAAACTTTCCTACTTCGAAACCGATGCCAAAACAGTTCAACAATATCCAGCGCGGGAACGTACTGTTTTACCATCAGCTGAACGACATTCATGGTCGGCACGCTTCATTTTCTGCCGCATCGTCTACGTCGTATACCAATAGACACGATGCCGCGGAAATTCAGCAGAATAACAACCTCTCTCAAGGCCCGTCTCATGTGGGGTTTGCAACTCCGCAATTATCGGCCGCGGAGCTTTCCTCTAAGGGCTTTTTGAATGACGTCAATACGGGTTTGGACTGGAACAACATCGATGCCCTTGACCTAAGCAAAAACTACCCCGGGGGCTTCGATGAATTGAAAACTAGTAATGGACTGTACACGAATATCCCCGCCTACTTCGACTCAATGGTTGCCTCGCATCAGTTTCAGGATCCGAACCACCCTCATCATATAAAGGGAACAACCCCCTTTGAATTTGGTATGGATCCACCCAACAAAATCAACGACGAAGTAGAAAATAATGTCAGGATAAAGGAGGACTTTGACCTAGATGAAACCGGAATCACAATCAAAAGACTCAAAAAATCACAAGAACCTTCAACGTCCATGCCACACGAGAATAACGAGCTTCAAAGTGAAAATGATGATTGGTTAGAAGAAATATTGAAGACTCCGTTCGAGAAAAACCTCCCCACAGCTTCACGTCATATTGGCTTTACAGACTCTCCAAGGAGTGATGACTCTCAGTATTTACGTGGGGATGTTTCTGCTCTTTTCAGGTCTCGCCAAGTGGATCTACTGAAACAAATGGACTCCGAAAAAAATGGCTCACTTCCTAAGAATGAGCACGATATTGATTTCGTGTTCTCAATAAGCGAAGCCAATCCACAATACATCACCGAAGAATTGAGGAATCGAATAATACTTGTCAGCAATCTAACGGACCTACAATTTCCTCCTCTTCAAGATTTGAATGGCTACTTGAATTTGTACGAGTCTGAATTCAACAAATACTTTCCCTTCATCCATTTACCAAGCTTCAAGAACCCCATGGTTGACAATTTCGATAATACCCCACTTTTATTGGCTATGGGCGCTATTGGAGCTTTGTATTCATACCACGATTCCAATTCTTTGTTGTTGTTCAATTTGTCCAAGTTTCATATTCAAAAGTTCTTTGAAAACGAAATTGGACAAGATAGCTTCCACTTCAAAAAAGTACCATTGATGGCCCATCAATGCTTGGTCTTGCATATCTTCATAACACTCTTCTTGAATGAACCCAATATGGTCGAAGTCAGCTCGAGGCAAATCCGAGCTATGGCGGGCTTGATTCAGTCTACGAACTTTAATAAACCTCTTGAAAGGTTTTTGGTTCCGCCGGAGACAGCTACCCCAGAGAGCAACTCGACATTGATTCAGCAAAACTTTGACTACTTCATCATGGCTCAGTCACGCATTCGTACCTTATACGTTTTTTACATGCTTCAGATGTTCCGTGCATCCATCATGACAGATAAAAAAGTCTTACCTGCTCAAGCCATTGACTGTGGAACACATTGCTGTCCAGAAAATTTGTGGAACTGTCAGAACCCTAGCCGCTGGCTCGATGCCATACATGGGAACAACAAGTCAATAGTGGAGTTGAGCAACGGCGAGCTGTTCAAAGTATTGATCAGGGAGTTGAATGACCATTATAGTGACAGCAAAATCCCCTTCAATAGTCTTTTGTCATTGATGATGTATGTCCATGAAGTCATTGAAGAGGAGCAATCCAAGCATGAAACAGTTGGCGATACCAAATGGCGATTGGCGTCGAGGCCCAAGCTCGAATCGCTCATCAGATCATGGGAGGCACTTTTCATAAAAAATGGCGGGATTTTATCAGTCAACAAGCATAACAACCACATGCTTCATGCACAGAGCTCGTTCAAGTTGATATTGCCCTTACATGGGTATGCCAAGATGAGACTTTGTTTCAATTTCAGACCGGTGATGGAAAAAGTGATTGCAAAAGAATGGGCAGGGTTCAACTCCATGCTCGATCGTCACGACTACGACATTGACAGCTTGAAAGAATGCACGGAATATGCATTGGATACTCTTCGGATATGGACGCAGAATATTTCGGTGGTAAATGATGCGAAGAGAACATCGTTGAGAACTCCAGTATTTTTTGTTACATGTGCATTTTTTGCTATACTTTTCGTTTCTCAGTACGTGCTGAAGCTCGAGCTTGATTCACTGTCTGCTAACTTGCGGGCTCGTGATCAGGTTTTGTGGATTCTGTGTGAGTCACTTTTAAACGAAGTTGAACAGGTATTAGCACCCATTAGAGACGATGCCTTCTATGCCAAGTTCATCAGAGAGCATCAAGTGGACGCCTCCAAGGCTTTACCGGTGCGGGACTTGGTGGAACAAGGGTTCGACTCAGAGACAATCTTGGCATCGATCAGAGCCACCAAGCTTTCCTTGAGGTCATTGGCACTTGGTGTACGAATTCTCGCTGATGCCCCCGTATGGCCCATGGCAGTGACATTAGCAGAAGCTCTCAAAAACCGGATTTCCCATCTCTCAAAGACTTAACCAGCCAAATAACTATTTATTGTATTTTAACGCATTTAACGTTGCAACCAATTGCCGAATGTAGTAGAGTGCGCGGCGCTCATCAGAAAAAAAATCAAAAGAAACTATTTGCAATATACCAAGATTCGCTATAACCACAATAATACCTCGAATCTGCACACAAAATTTTGTCAGAGGATTGGCTACCATGACACAAACCAAGCTTAGGGGCCGTGAATTATTTGAGGCTATTGGCCGTCCGGCCACTATCGTAGCACCAATGGTGGATCAGTCAGAGTTGGCATGGAGAATCATCTCTCGTAGATACGGAGCAGAACTATGCTATACACCAATGTTCCATGCTCGTTTATTTGCTTCAGAAGAGAAATATAGGCAAAACATGTGGTCAGAACAGGACGGTGATGAGAAACTCGATCGTCCATTGATCGTTCAATTTTGTGCCAATGATCCAAATTATTTACTACAGGCAGCCAAGCTAGTAGAAGACAAGTGTGACGCCGTGGACTTGAACTTGGGTTGCCCACAAGGTATTGCCAAGAAGGGGAAATATGGAGCGTTTTTGATGGACGACTGGGATTTGGTGCACAAGTTGATCCGAACCCTTCACGATAATTTAAAGTGCCCAGTGACTGCCAAAATTAGAGTTTATGACGATTGGGAAAAATCGTTGGCATACGCAAAGATGGTATTGGATGCAGGGGCCCAGTTCATTACCGTACATGGTCGTACCAGAGACATGAAGGGTCAAGCCACAGGCTTAGCTAACTGGAAAGTGCTCAAGTACTTGCGCGATAACCTTCCCAAGGACCAAGTTTTCTTTGCAAACGGGAACATTTTGTATCCCAGTGATCTTGAACGATGTCGTGAAGAAACAGGAGCCGACGCCGTGATGTCTGCCGAGGGCAACTTGTATAATCCTGGTGTCTTTTGGACAAAAACTGACGATATCGACAAGCAGTTTCCCCGGGTCGACAAGTTGTTGAGAGAATACTTTGAAATCGTCAAATCTTGCGCGGGAGAGGCTTCCAAGCACGCCATGAAGGCTCACTTCTTCAAGATTTTGCATGCATTTTTGAATGTTCACAAGGAACTTCGCCCAGTAATCGGCAGGACCAGCGTCCATGCTGATATCAAAAATTGGGAAGATATTGTTGAACAGGTTGAAAAATTGGTACAAGAGATCTATGCGGATAAGAATATTAAAGAGAAAGACGTCATTGCTACTGGTGAAGTACAAGATTGGGGAGGTGCTTACAAAACCGTACCATATTGGCGGTGTCAGCCATACTTTAGAACTGTAAATGGTGAAAAACAGAACACTCGAAAACTTCAAGTGGCCGCGGCCAGAGATGAAGTAGCATGTTTGGAAAGCGCCAACAAGAGAGAGGCGGCTTCTATCGAAGAAAACGTAACCAAGAAAACTAAGGTTACTGCTTAGGTAAAAGCCACCATGATGGTTTTCACGTGATTGGTGTTCAAATATTTCTCCACATCGCAAGTTACATTATGTTGAAGCCGATACAAGTTCTAGCATCGGCAAAACCTGCCAAGGCAGCTGTGATATTTCTCCATGGACTAGGTGACAGCGGGAATGGTTGGTCGTGGTTTCCAGAACTAATCAAACAAGCCGGTATTATCAAGGAAAGTGCCAGCATCAACTATGTGTTCCCTAATGCCCCAGAAATCCCCATTACTGTCAACGGTGGCTACAGAATGCCAGGGTGGTTTGACATCCATGAGTTTGGCAACCCCGATGCAAGGCAAGATGTCGATGGGTTTTTTTCAAGCTGCGAATACTTGAAAAAATTGATTAATGAACAGATCAACGATCACAATATAAATGCAGACAAAATCATAATTGGTGGGTTTTCTCAAGGTGCTGCCGTGGCATTGTCTACCATAGCCTTACTTGATATCAAGATAGGAGGAGTGGTAGCATTGTCTGGTTTCTGTCCAGTTCGCAAAGAGATTGGACTCAAGAGCAATAAGGACGGAATTAATTACCAAACACCCATTTTCCAAGGCCACGGTACTGCAGACCCAGTGGTAAACTTTTCCTATGGCGAACAAACCAGTCAGTTTTTCAAAGATATGGGATATAAAAACTTGACGTTCCACTCGTACCCTGGGGTAGCCCACAGTGCCAGTGACGAAGAGTTAGCTGAAGTTATGAGATTCATAAATAACATCATAGAAGAATAAAATGCCGAAGTATACCAGACTCACTACCGAATACCCTTTCATAGCTACCTTTGTTTTACCTAAAAACACCACCGTACTATATGGAGGTCCTGCACAGTCCGTATAGTCTTGAGGCTCGTGGAACGTTTGTACGTACCTGGTAAAGTAGTCCAAAAGTTCAATGGCAACCTTTAGCAGCCATTCGTCCAAGCATAAGGATCCAGCGTCCTCAAAGGACAAGCGATATGCCATTCAGGTAGAAAAGGCTTTATCAACGTTCGATACCCTCGAAGAATGGGCCGACTACATTGCATTTTTATCAAGGCTCCAAAAGGCACTTCAATTATCAGACGACTTGAAGTCCCGTCACACGGTTTCATGGATCCCCCACTCTCACAAGGTAGCAAACAAATTGAGTCTCTGTTTATCCACATCGCTTCCAAATGGAGTACACCAAAAGACCTTGAGTATCTACGACAGCATCTTTATGGCTTTAACCAAAGAAACATTTAACGACCAGGCCTCAATGTGGATCCCTGGAATATTTCCGTTGTTCAACTACTGTTCGGTGCAAGTCAAGCCTCAAATCATCAACATTTACAAGCAGCATTTCCTAGCTAACGCCAGTAGCCAGGTTCTTCATCGCATGTCAAAACCATTCATATTGAGTCTACTTCCTGGTCTCGACGATGAGAACTCCGAAGTGTTTCAGGATGTACTAGAACTCATGGATCAATTCAAACTGTCTCTTGACGACGATTCACATTTTTGGGAATGCATGTTTTTGTGCATAATAACCAACCCGGAAAAACGGATCGGTGCTTACTTCTGGTGTGTTCGGAGACTTCCCTTGTTCACCGCCATCAAACAGGAAAATGAGGAGAAAGCCGTAATATTTTCAGATGAAGCGCAAGCATGCTTGAACTCGGAACCAGGTCTCGTCGTGAGAGCATTTGCAGCAGTTATCGATTCAGATTACACCAGTGACAGTTCGAGTGGTATATTTGTCGCCAGAGGTTTCTTTGACCTTCTCTTGTCACATCTTCCTTTGGACAGTGATTTGCTCAATAAAGTGGTTCGTCCAGGCGATAAAGAACTATTGATGATGTCGTGCTGCCGTGCAACCCTAAGGAAGGATATGAGCTTGACCAGAAGATTGTGGAACTGGCTTTTGGGTCCTGAAGCCGACACTTTGAAGACTGAACGCCAAAGTGACTCGAGGGCTGAATACTTTTCTCGGTATGGCTTGCAATCAGTGGCAGAAGGGATCCTCAAAACACTCAGGAGCGAGTCGCCAATCAAAGCTAAGATTGATGCTGTTAAGATGGCATCGATTTTGATTATGGACAAGTGGGAAATTAGCCATTTGTTGACACCGAAGGTGTTTCAGGCAATTCTAGAGGTATGCTACGAAACTTACACATTTCACGATGGTGTAAATAGTAAGGAGCTTTTCCTATCCGTTCAAACATTCTTCGACGGGGTGGAAGCGGACTATATATGGAGCGAAATAGTTCCTGTGCTATTGAACGGCGAAAGGTCGAGGTTGGACGTTGTCTATTTCATCTTTCAAAATTTTGACCTTCGTGAAGAAGAAATGGTTTCAATTCATGCGCCCATTGCATTGTTGGCGGTTCTTATGAGGTCACAGAAAGAAGATGGAGCAGACTTCATGAAGGAAATCGAGTTTCTCGTATACTTGTTATCAAAAGAAGCATTTGGCCAGGATCATACAGCTCATGAAGAAGTGGACAGCCTCGAAATTCAGTCTAGGATAGAAGAGTACTACTCAAATGACCAGGTCACCAAGCAACGCGAAGTGCCATACAATCCTCCAACAATGGCCTATTTAATTTTCGATAACTTTTCACGGTTGACGAGAGAGAAGTTGCTCGTTGAAGAAGAGTCTCAAAAGTATTCAATAATGTTTTGTCATCTTGCGGAGTTGATCCCGCGTGATATCAGAAATTCCATATTGAAATCACTAGTGAAGGATGTTCTTGACATGCCTGTAACTGACAGCACCACGCCAAGCAACGACAAACAAAAAAATTTACACTTTGCGTTGAGTGTTTCTAAAATAAGCGTTTACTTTATGACTCTTTTGTCTCCAGAAGAAAAGGTCAAATTGCTAACTATTGTTTTGTCAAACATATGGATCGCACTCACTTCTAATGGTCGCATCAGCTACCAAGTGGAAGCAGTCAAATGCATTTTTGACTTGCAAATTAACTATTCT
Organism: Meyerozyma sp. JA9; assembly: GCA_003676015.1. Taxonomy (NCBI): domain Eukaryota; kingdom Fungi; phylum Ascomycota; class Pichiomycetes; order Serinales; family Debaryomycetaceae; genus Meyerozyma; species Meyerozyma sp. JA9. Next base: position 273,363 of record NSDU01000013.1, on the reverse strand, counting down.
CTGTTTCACATTGAAGCGGGGATTGTCCGCTTGTTACTCAACTCTTCCATATATGAACGCATAGCAGCGCTTGGAACTCTTTGGACTCATTCTCAGGCCCTTAACGATTCTGATGCCATGCTCACAAGACCACTTTACATCTTGCTTGATGACTTACAAGTTCAAGACAGCAAAAACTCATTGATGGTCAATGACTTCATTGATATTGTCGTGAAGAATGGCTCAGCAAATCGCCTTTTGAAGATGATCACTGATCCGCTCTTGAAATTTGACTTTATGAGGCACGACAGGGACACTATTGGAGCCAATGATGATGTGAGTTTATTCGAATACTATCTTGATGTTATCGTACGAGTTGTCGAGGCTAATGTTAAGCAGCTCAGAGAAGCTTTCAGCAATGAGTTTGCTGTGACAGACAGTAAGTTAAAGATCAAGCTATTCAATGATAACTCATGGAACATCTCAACTTATAAATCGTTACTGTTGAAGATAATTGAAAAATTCTTGAGCTTGCTGCTTGTCGCAAATACCTTTGACAGTTCGACTAGAGATTTTGTGAGCTATGGAAATGCGGTGGATCGATGCTTGAGATTATACAAATATCTTCTTTCTGGTAATGAGGCAGACTTTTCACAAAGGTTTCTGGTACTACTTCAGTCGTGCTCCAAGATAGTTTCCAGCCCATACAGCTCGAACTACCAAATGGAAATGGTGGAAGCCACATATCTTGACTGTATCAGTCACTTCTTGAACCTTTCCAAAAACATGCGGATCACGTTGAACCTATTGCATGTGGAAGACGATGCCAAAGAATCGCCTTTCGTGCATTTTTTCATCAATGGCATAACCAGTGCTCGAACTGTCGTTTTGTTAAAACTGTGGGTTCTGCTTCTCGTCAGCAGTCTTTACTTATTCAACGAATCAGTTTACAGCGTCATCTTGATAGTCAATGATTGCCTTTTGAAAAAAATTGACAAGTATTTCGTTTCTTTAAGCGAGCCCAACAGTGATGAATACGAGGACATTGAACGGGCCATAAATATTGTTTTGGGAGGAGTTGAGGACCTATTGTCGATCACGCACAGCTACTTGATGACATCGAAAGCTAAAACTAATCCAGAAGTTGCTAACTCGACTCCAGAGTCTGGGTTCTTTGGCAATGTGATACAAGGGGTCTTCCAATTGGAATCACCGGCTCTCAAAACTTCAGAACAGAATAAGCTATTTTCGGTGCTAATCTCGTTTCAAGATGCTGTAAACTCAATCTTCAAGGTTTGGGCATGGGCAGACTCTGATCGCTCTGTATCAGACTCAATGGGGGCGACTGCCATAAAATCGAGAACATATGTTGCACACAAGTTGAAGTTCAAAACAAGAAAGGTTCTCGAAACATTAATGGACCTTGAAAGGCAAGAAGTGATTGAATGTTTGATTTCCACAAATGAACCCCTGGTGGTGAAGTTATTGCATGTTTTGGATGGCGGTAGGTGTCAGGTTACACTTCCGTATATCTACGATACGATCACCAGCTTAAGTTATCCTCAAATCTTGCCGGAATCGAAAAGATCGTCAGGGAATGTCCATATTAGCGCCAACCAGGCTTCAAGCTTTTTGATCAAATATGTTGAATCCATTGACACTGATTCGCTTTCGGATATATGGACTCCAACCACTCAATTTTTCAAAGATGTTTTGACCTACGCAAACCAATACAAAGATGTGTTGTCCGATTTACTTCAAGTGGCTAAACATTTGATGGACAAGGCCAGGATTTCAAAGTCCAGTGAACAGAAAAAGTACCGTAAAGAGATTTCAGATATTTTGTTTAGGTTGATCCAAGCAAACATCAGTCCTAAGAACCAAGTTGAAGCTATACCAACTGAAAAGAAAGAAACCAGTCCTGGGACACCTAACTTTACCAGCGATATATTTGTGACCATTAACAACGTCGTGGAACACCTTGATGAAATGTTTCCTGAATCAGAAAGGGCCACTTCATGCGTTAGTTCTATTCTTCAGCATATGATCACTCCCAGCATCAAAGCTAAACACATTAATGAGGTCCCCACAAGGGTTCTAAAATTGGCACTTGCCATAGGAAAACATCATCCCATCAAGGCATGGAAAGTGTTGGCTTATGATGCCTTTATGGATAATAGCTTTTTCGAAAAGCAGTCGGTGGAGAATTTCAGCCTTTGGGAAGAAATTATTGGACTTTGGATCAAGACTGACAAAGATAAACTCAAAGAACTTATCATCAAATTCACACCCTCGGTACAATCTACCGCTGGTAATATCTTTACATGGGGAGAGAGCTCTGAAATTGAAGGTAAAATGTTCGTCTCACGCAGAGTAACTTACTTATTGATGGCTGCACCTAAAAACTTTTTCTTGCTTTATATTGGGGATCTCTTCTCCAAAATCGAGTACTCGCTAGGAAACAGTTGCCCCTTCGCATACCGTGCTCACATAATGGTCTTATTCAGGGCAATAGTTACTTGTTTTGACGAAGTTCATCTCATACCCAGATGGCCCACAATAGTGCACGAACTTCTCTCTGTGTTTGAATCCCTCGCTGAACGCGATTCGAAGCATTTGCTTTCCATGAGTAAAGATGAACTTCAAATGGTGCTTGCTAGTTGTAAGCTTTTGGACCAACTACTTCTTGCTCGCCATGAAGAATTTACCCTAAGTGACTGGCTCTTTGTTTCTGCAGAATCGAACATTGTTACTCGGCCCCAACAGCTGCTTGCTCTTGTGGACCAAATTGCGTCCAAGGACCTTGTTGTTGCCAGGGAGCATCCCATTAAGATCGACCAACCCTCGGGCTTACTTAAACCGCTACTTCATGGAGTGGTACATCTTGAAAATATATCGCGAATGAGATTGTTCTTCGAGTCGTTGAGTATGATCAATTTTGAAAGGACGTATGGCCTTTACGCAGTCGACTACGACAGTGTAAGAAGCGATATTTTCAACGACTTGATACTCCGATGATAAATATGTGATATAGATATCAGACAAGCTGCACAAGCTACACAGAACAAAGTGCAGGAATTACTATAAACTTCAACAGTTCGCAACCGCTTCATAACACCAAGGTGCAAACAAAAACTCAGCTTCCCCGAAAGGGAATTGCCTTCTGACCACCCTCATATTGTAATTTATAATCATGGACAGTGAACATGAGCTGGAGTTCGACGATGAACTCGAATTACAAACTCCTCGCAAACTACGAATCGGGCGCACATCGAATTCATTATCAACAAATGGTGCAGAGCCTTCCTCTCAAGGCATTGTAGAGCAGAGTACCGTACTCAAATTGCCACTCAAAGGCGATGCGGGAGCAAGACTGCAAGCTGAAACGCCATCTCGATTGTCCCCGTCAACTTATGCACGGATCAATAAATACCAGTCTCGCAATGGTACCCCATTGAAAAAACCGCCCATAGTGTCTAGCGTACAAGAATCGCTAGATGAAGAAGACGAAAAGCAGATAAGGGAAACCAAGTTGTTGACAGATGATAACAAGTTAGATACCGCAGCGTCTTCGCCGTTGCGAACGGCCGTCGTAGACTTACAACAGTCCAGTCCGGTAAAAAGCTACAAAATAGTCGAGAGGCCTCCATTGGGTACTCCTCCGAAGTATGATATCCGCTCTCGGCCTGTGAACGAAAGTAGCACGGAGCGCAAAAATGACATTACGAAACAGAGACTGCCAATTCCATCGCCCACGATGAAAGAAAAATCGCCCATTTTGCCTACCGAACCTCTGCCAGCGCCCAAACCTTCAGCCAGGCGCTCACTGCCATTGTTGCGATCTGATAGAAGCAGTTTTTTGAAGCATGACCTCCAATTGCCCGACATGAGTCGTGCTGAGATTCTTGAGCGGATGAACGAAAGTATCTTATCGTTAATTGAAAACGATACTCGCAGCAGAAGAAAGAGCAGAGAGGAAGATGCTCAAAATGTGAACAACATGCCAGAAAACTCGGATGAGTCTTCAGGTGACTCTCCTGAAAAGATATTGGATGAAATCGATATGGTTCTCCATTCAACCCGCCAGCCTAGTTCTGATATCGGACACCGGCCAAGAAAAAGAGAAGGACTGCCTGGCTTGGATGAAGAATACGAGGGCATTGAATCCAGCCCAAGGAAAAGACGCAAGAAATCCACCACGAACAAGAACATATTTGAGCCAGAACGTACTGACGGCGGATCAAAAGTTGTGCCATCATCGTTACCTAGCGACGAAGTTGCCTACTACGGAGATTGGCCACAACAACGCTGGAACAAACTATACCAGCTTATCAGGCTGAATCTTATGAGCAAAGAGGAGATCATCGACAGCGACCATGTACTTCGTGAATTTAACTGTGTCAACAAGAACGAACTCAAGCAGAGGGTGGATTTCTTAACTGAGTACGATAAGTTGAAAACGAAGAGAACGAGAATATTGCCTAGGAAGGGTAAGCTCCGATCCAAACGAAGTGTATTATAGGACTCACATGAGCCCAATGTATATTATTGTATAATTTAATGCAGGTGGTCAGAAGACCTTTGAAAGAACATTAGTCAATTTATCATCAGGTTTTGATTTGACCTTTAAATCATCCTTGGCTTCCGCTCTGGTGCTGGTGACCTTTCTTTGCTTGTAAAAGCGTCGCATCTCGTCGTCATCATCCTCAGTGTTTCTCTTCTTCTGTATATTCTTGATCATTTTGGATTTTTCCACATTGTTGATGAAACTCTTGTTCATTTTCTGTTGCTGTGAAAGCTCAAGTGCCAATTTGGCCTGTCTTACTTCGTTTTCCTTGGCAATCTGTTGCGTCAAATCATGCCACTTGAATTTCGGCAAATATTTGATATTCATGATATCATCGTAATAGTACGAGGTTTTGCGTCCACCAATTTTGTTCCCATTCATAGTTGAGGCACAGATCTTCGCCTCTCTCTTCTTCACGAATTCGACCCATCCTTCTGTGTAATTTTTTTTCTTGTTTCCTCCGTACTTTACTCTCTTATTATACGTCGCTGCATCTTCAGGTTTCAAGAATAGTCTGTCGACCTTTCCAAATTTGGAGAGTATACTTCGCAACGTGGAAGGCTTCATATAGGGGGGGATGCGGGAAAGATAGCAGACTCCAGTCTTTTTAATCTTTTTGGTTTCCTTCTCTAACTGCTCAGGCGTGAGTTTTTTGAGCTTGTGATTCTGCATACCATCAGGTACCAGCACCAGCTCCTGATCAGATACTCCATCCTCATCATCTTCGTCGTCGTTATCTTCAGTGTTGGCAAAATTGTCAACTATTCCGAGTTTCTTCCTTGTCTCTTGAATTTGCAATTCCTCCTCTTCCGAATCAAAATCGTTTTCATCGTCACTAAAGGCATCTGAAGCATGATTTTCTACATCAGACCCACTGCCTGAATGCTCCAGATCGCTCTCATGAACTCCAAGTAGCGACTCTGTTCCACCAGCCTGTTTTTTTGCCATTTGAGTTGGTATGCGAATGGTTCTCGCTCGCGATGAGGCTTCATATCCTCTGGTCCTGTATACAAAACCAAGGCATTTTTCGCACCCGTTCTTAGAATACTACGGATAAGGTAGATCTATTCATGTATTAGATTGAGCATTAGTATATATTCACTTCTTACTTCTTGTTCAAGTCGTTGGAAGCATCCTTGGCGCCCTCAGTGGCACCAGTAACGACACCACTCACGTATTGGGCAGCATTGGCAATTTGCTCCTTGGCAGCGTCAACGTACTCAGAAGCAGTTTCGGCCAAAGTAGCTTGCTCATGGCTGGCAGTCTTCTTGGCGTCATCATGACCTTGTTGGACGTTATCAGCCACAGTCTGGGTGAATGACTTTTGGTTGTCTGGGGTACCCTTGGCAGCGAATTTGTCCAATCCGTCAGTGGCACTCTCCTTGGCCTTCTCCAAGGTGGACTTCTCGCTGTCAGGCTTGACAGCCTCGGTTACTTTTTCGGAAACGTCCTTTCTACCTAAGTCAGACATGTTTATGGTTTGTTACTGATTTGACGAGGGGGATCCACGCATTTTTATAGTTTGGAAAAGCATGCGCTCGGTTGTTTGCTGCATGGTGTCACCATTGGCCGGTGCGGCGTTGTGGGCATAAGTTGCTGCTATGGCTTCGTTTCGTACCCTGTGGCCATGACTATGATTGCTACCCTGTCCCGATTAGGAAAGGTGCGGCGGTGACGTTCGAAAATCCGGGGCCGCACATCACTCGTACTGGACGACAGAAGCTGTTATTTTTGTGCTGGAATTGTGTAGATCGAGACCGGCAGATGTAAAGTTTAAGTCCAAATGGAGGAACGGCCAACATATGTTACCATGATCAACACATTTGCAGCATGAAAAACTTTAGCGGTCAGCGACAATTGCTGCAAATGACTCTTACGGTATAGGTTGCGACGGAATACCGAAGGAACATGCTCGATGAACGCATGGAAGCAGTCGCTATACCTTCGGCTGTGTCCAGGAAGTCACTCTAAATCTTGCAAAATGCGCAATTGCGTCATTTCGTAAATATGAGAAATAAACGTCAGTGCAACGTCACATTCACCCTGACCTCACTACCAAAGTGAATACGCTTGTGAGAGATTCACATTGAGGACTACTCACATCCGACTTTCGGATCTTGTAATTTCCCTACCTGCCTACTCGTCCGTCTCATTGAACATCATTACACCATCTCAATAATACTGCACATAGACCATACTACCTCATCACACAAATTCTTGCAACCTCCATGGCCAAGAAAAGAAGTCTTACCGGTAGCCTTGAGCTGAAGGTATTCAATCTCATACAGAACTTGCTTGTCGAAGAGACAGAACAAAGAAAAAAAGATGCCCCAGATGACGACAATTTTGATATAGCGTTGGCTCGTGACTTACGACCTTCTCAAGTGGTTGATTATATTCAAGCTAAGGATTACCTGTTGCGTAGAACCAAGAAGAACATGCTCTTGAAGGTTGTCGAGACTGCATTGCAGGCTGCGAGAGATCAGGAGACCGAAGAAATCGAAGAAAATGCCGACAACATGTCACCATCCATTGGAGACGTAATAGACAGTGACTTTGACGGAGTAGATGAAAAGGATCTTATGGAGGTAAAAGATACCAATGCTTTGAACAAGTCAGTGATTTCATTGTGGAACTTGGAAAGCACCAAAGGCAGTGAAAATGACGAGCCAAAAGACGAAGAAAGTAAGAAAAACGACAAGAAGAGACTGAAAAATTCGACATCCAAACAAGTTACGAAGCGCCAAAAGAGCAAAATTGATCACACACCGCCGTCAACAACACTTTCTTCTCTAGGCGGACTCGAAGAAGTCACAAAGGACCTTTTGGAGCTTATTGGCTTGCCTATACTACACCTGGAAATTTATACAGCTACTGGAGTCGAACCACCAAGAGGTGTTCTCTTATATGGGCCACCTGGATGTGGAAAGACTACCATTGCCAATGCTTTGGCTGGAGAACTCAAGGTTCCCTTTTTAAATATATCAGCTCCGTCTGTCGTTTCTGGAATGTCAGGAGAATCAGAGAAAAAATTGCGGGAGATCTTTGACGAAGCAAAATCTTTAGCGCCATGCTTGGTATTCATCGATGAAATTGATGCGATTACCCCTAAAAGAGATGGAGGAGCACAGCGTGAAATGGAGAGAAGAATTGTGGCCCAACTCCTCACTTTGATGGACGAATTGAGCTTGTCTAAAACAGACGGCAAGGCTGTGATTGTAATCGGCGCTACAAATAGACCAGACTCGCTCGACTCAGCATTGCGAAGGGCTGGAAGATTTGACCGAGAAATATGTCTCAATGTACCTGGCGAGGCCCAACGGTGTTCCATTCTTAAAGCCATGACAAAGGAGCTTAAGCTCCGAGACCCAGAAACATTTAACTTTGTTGAGCTCTCCAAAAGGACTCCAGGATATGTGGGAGCAGACCTCAAGAGTTTAGTCACAGCAGCAGGAATTGCAGCGATAAAACGGATATTCGAAAGCATGAGTGAGCGCGAAGCAGAGTTGTTGTCGAACGAAGTGAACTCAATGGACTTGGAAATGGACAACGATAAAGCTAATTTTGACAGCAAATCGGAGGCAGAGAAGTTATCGACTATCCAGAGGTTCTTGATGGAACACCCTAATCCTTTGACTCCCGAGGAATTACTGCCTTTAGCAATCACCTATGACGACTTTCTTGTCGCACTTCCTACTATTCAACCCACGGCAAAGAGAGAAGGGTTCGCTACTGTCCCAGATGTAACTTGGCGCAACGTGGGGGCACTCAATCATATTCGGATGGAATTGCACATGTGTATTGTCCAGCCCATCAAAAAACCAGAGCTTTATGAAAAAGTAGGTATAACTGCCCCGGCTGGAGTTCTTATGTGGGGGCCACCAGGATGTGGTAAGACACTTTTGGCCAAAGCTGTTGCCAATGAATCTCGAGCCAACTTCATCTCTATCAAAGGTCCTGAACTATTGAACAAGTATGTTGGTGAATCTGAGAGGGCCGTTCGTCAAGTGTTCCAAAGAGCAAGAGCTTCAGTTCCTTGTATCATATTCTTTGATGAGTTGGATGCTTTGGTTCCTCGAAGGGACACATCCTTGTCGGAGTCTAGTTCCAGAGTAGTCAATACACTCTTGACTGAACTAGACGGCCTAAACGATAGAAAGGGTATATTTGTGGTGGGTGCTACAAATAGGCCCGACATGATCGACCCTGCAATGTTGCGTCCAGGTCGGTTAGACAAGACATTGTATATCGAGCTTCCAAGTTCTGCCGAGAGGCTTGAGATCTTGCAGACATTGGTACGTGCTTGTGGCACACCCTTGGCAAGCGGTGTTGATCTCCATTCCATTGCATCTGATGAGAGATGTCGTAACTTTTCTGGTGCTGATTTATCTTCGTTGGTACGAGAAGCCGGTGTGGTGGCTTTGAAGAAAAAATTCTTTCATGGGCAGAACATTAAAGATTTAGATGCTTCCGGGTACTATGAGCAGCAACAAGAGAGTGATGAAGTGGAAGTGACCCAAGAAGACTTCTTAAAGGCGCTCAGCAGCATCAATCCCAGTGTTAGCGATAAAGACAGAGCGAGGTATGAAAGGCTTAACAAACGTATGGGTTGGAGCGTAATCTCTGAAGCAGACGAAGAGAAGGAAGGGGCTCTTAATAATGGGGGTAGGGAATAGCATAGAACCAATATATAACACCTAGTAATGGTTTCTCTTCATGTAGGTGTCTCTTTCTGTATGCCGTCATAAGCCCTCAGATCGCAATGCCTACAACAATTGGAGGGTTGGCCGAGTGGTCTAAGGCGGCAGACTTAAGATCTGCTGGACAGTTGTCCGCGCGAGTTCGAACCTCGCATCCTTCATTATCTTTTTTTGAGACTTTAAGTCTTTTTTTACCCGACATAAAACCAGTACTTCGGCGACGCAGTGTATGCTGCCTAAACCCTAATACCAATTGCAATAATCAGTAGTACAAACTATTTTCTCGCTATCCTTCGAAGACTTGTATAAATGCTTATCAATTTTGTGTAACTGTCGCGGTTTCGCAGTCATTCTAGGCTAGTGCGCAAATAATCGATCGTACATAGCGCTTGCTGTAAAACTGAAGTTTTCACACTTTTTAGTGATACAAAAGTCAGCTGGATTATGTTGAGATATGCCTGTAATGGAATACGACGCAGGGGTGCTTTAGAGGCAAGATTGACAAAGTTTCGACCTCATAACAATTACGTGTTATCGAATAGGAATTACGCCAAAACGTCCAAGACTTCAAATGGAAGCAGTAACAAGACAAATATAGACCCTAATACCGTTAGTGGCCCTTCAGCCTCGAAGATTATACCAGAATCGGCCAAGAAAGCAAAAAGGCTGGAATCGCCCAAATTGACAGAAGAACATAAGCTGGTGAACTTAGCACAATTCGAACCAGATGTAGAGCCAGTGGACATCAGCAGTGGCGGAAGCGTAGAAGAAGGAAATATATCAACAGAAAAAGGCGATTCCGCTACCGATGAGGCTAATGCGGAAGAAAAGAAAGATGAGTACCTCACCACGATTTTCGAAGATATGGAGCCGTATATGGACACATACAGTGTTTATACCCAGCTCGTGGCCGCAGGGTTCACAGGAGAGCAGGCGGACGAAATTATAAACCTTATCGCGAAACAAATTAATACCAAGCTCTCAAAGTTGTCCACGAAGTACTCCCAGCTCTTTGAGCTCGAGAACGAGAAATACCTTTTCGAAAGCGCCCAACAAGAATTGCGAGTCGACATCACTCGGTCGCGGGAAAAACATATAAATGAACTTACCAACTTACTCCATTTATTGGAACGAGACTTCAACATTTTATCCGACGAGCTTAATGGTGATTTCATCAAAATGAAGAACGACACTCAAGTGGCCACCAATGACCAGAAGTCGGAGAATACGTTGCAGTCAAAGAAAATCATCCTTCGAATCCAAGAAACCAACCATAAAATCACCACTGAACTTAACTCTGCTATGCGGTCCGAGATTGAGAGTCTTCGGTGGCACATATCCAGGTGGGGGCTCATGGCTATTCTTGTGTCGGTGTTTTCTGGGTGTACTACGTTTTATATCCACAGGGTCAAGTCGACCAAAGCACAATCAAAGCATGATTTCGTTCCATTGGTGATCTACGAGCCTAGCGAATACGAAGAGGACGATTATCATACTGATCTCGACAAGAACTTGGTGGCTTGAAATCCTATAGACTACATAGCACGAATAATGACACTAATCGAGTACGGTTATCTGACCTCATCAGCACCGAATACACCACATAGCAATTGGACGGTATATACCGGTTGTGAATGAGAACTGCAAATCGAACGATTTTCATTTAGTAATGTCGACTTCCAGTTCTAGCTGTGAGAAGGATCCGTGTTTGAAGGAAGCCTGTGCAATCCAGGACTGCTTAAACGCCAACAATTACAACGAATCAAAATGTCTGAAAGTCATAGATAACCTTTACTTGTGCTGCAGAAAGTATTACGAGGAAAACGGCCCCGATAAACAAACAACTTGCTGTCCAAAATTTAGCTTGTTACAACTTAAGCTCAAACAAAGGCTGTTGGGCAAGATCGATGCCGAATTGGTGGAGCTGAGACGAGGTTAAGCGAGAAGCGCTTCGACATGTTGCGGATATAGACGACTCCTCAAGTCACAAACACACAAAAAAGCATATTTCTGGGATGACCAGAACCACAGAGCACACATCACCACGAAACTACAACATTGCATCTACACTAAAAGCTACAAAATGTATGTTTAGAGCCGCGTAGGTCCCCACTTGGGAACCACGACAAAATGGCCGGTAAAACGCTCTCTCTAAGGCTTACCCGAGCACGAAGGATCACACAGTGATATAGATTATATGTGGAGTAGTCATATAAACCGTGACTCTAATGGGCGCCTAATTAAAGACATTGTATGAAGAAGCAAATCTTCCGCGATGACTTTGTAGGGCGAGCCGGGTAAGGGATATATACAGGAGCTGATTCAGAGTAGAGGTGAAGATGGGCTACAAGCTTCGATGGAGTGGATGATCTTGTGATGTAGAGGCTCAGTATCTAGTTCAATGGTGCATTGAACAACTATATTGAATAACTGTGTGTGAAAGTGACATATTGATGGTTTGTAGTTAGTTCATCGAAGAAACGGCCAATGAATGTATGGTAAATGCTAAAAAATCAGTTCAATTCGTGATGAAAGAGCCAAGCGGACGATCTGAGCACACTAGTATGGTACCACGGGATTGAATGTTATGGATCCATTCCCAACCATCAACGTTGAGGATGTGGTTCATCCAGACGAAAAGCATTCTATGTACAAAGTTGCAGTTCTGGTACTGTTTGTAGTCCACCAAGTGCCGCTTCACCTTCTATAATTGTCTCGGTCCCATTCTTTATTGGCCCTTCCTTTTGTCATATTCATGTGCATCGGGAACGTATTGCTTGAGTTCTGTGTTAGTGCCAATTTCGTCTTTAGTGCCAAGTTTCGTCGCTATCAATATACGTACCAGAACTGTCATCAAGCCAGAGAACCTGGCCGCTGACATGCTTCACAGAGCTGTCGGCTCGGACACTCAGTTCGTATTCTCTCGTAGCGTCTTCGATTCCAAGAGGCTCTATGCCCGCTTCTTTCAATTGTTTACGAAGCAAAGCAATATGAAGCGCCATTTTGAAATTGCGCCTGTTAGTCTCCTTACGCTCTTCTATCATCACCATATCCTGTTTCTTTTTTGCATTCAAAAAGTTGGCCTGTTGAAGTTGTAGGGTTTTCAAGTTGATTGCATTTGAATCATTGTTGAGTTTTTCTAACCGGATTCGATTGTTATAGTTGTCAATGGCTATATAGGCAAGAGCACACATGGCGAGAATGGATGAGAGCTCTTTCAAGGAACTTTCGCTACTCCGCTCATTGGTCTTGTCTTGAAGTCTTTCCTGGCTCTTATTTTGTTGTGGCACTTCTTCGACAGATTTTGGCAGTTCGGATCTCTGATGTTGTCCGTATTGAGGAGGCACCAGAGACGGGTTGGAAAAGTGGGACGGAAGTGAGTAGGGCCGTTTAAAGCACCTGGATACTCGAGTAATCATTAGTGAAAAGATGCGAATGCGACCGAAATCTAACCTCAATCGATGTTAACTCTGTTAAAACTACACGAAGTCAAAATTGGTGCATTACCTAGTATACCTATAACAGTAACTACAGAGTAATAGAACGATGATATTACACATGGTGATGTGAGGAATTAGCGTGTATCCCCGAGAATTTAGTGTCTTCTCGACTCAGCAATGACCTTGTTCATTTCTTCAACCTTTCTCAAGGCTCTCTTGTGGGTACCCAATCTCTTCTTGGCCAACTTCTTGGCTCTCTTCTCACCAGCATTTCTGATCAATTCGATCAATCTTCTCTCGTAAGGAGCCAATCCAGAAACCTCCTTGACAATGCTTCTGACAAACTCGGTTCTCTTGGAAAGAGCACCCTTTCTGTAAGAGATCTTTGGGGCGACCTCCTTAGCGGAGACCTTGTGACCCTTGTTTAAACCAACTGCAATACCTGAATGTTAGTAACCAAGTCATAAAATCACGATGACGGAATTTCGATGTCAAGAAAAGTGGAGAAAATATTGGTTATGGAAAGGCGCCATCCCACCACGGAGAGGAACCTCACATTCTCTACACATTGACATTGTCATCTCGTTCTTTTTCTCTCAAGCGAACCACATACCAGATTTAGCCATTATGTTCTGTAGTCTAGTGTGAAATTTTTTTCGAGTGAGAATTCAAACCTATCCACGTGAGAACACTCGGTGCAGGCAAGTAACCGCGACCTCAGGGGTATAGCCCTACAGATCACGTGACTAGACGAACAATACTATTCGGGGTAGCTATATACATTAGACTGCAACTTTGGTAAAGTCAAAGTTGTAGCTCTCTAGTTTATCCACGATTTCCTCGGTGGTCAAGTATGTATGGTTTCTTAAGAATTCTGGCCAGCTGATGGCTGTGTAACTGTCCCTCTTTACTTCAGGGTACAAGTATTTGAGTAATTTGTTGCGTCCAACAAACAACTTTTTGCCGTCTTTATGCACGTAGAGGACCGGTTTCGACTCGTTGTTAACGGTGACTGGTGGCACCTGGTCCAATTCCCGTTTCTTCATCACTTCGTAGCGTAATTTCCACCCCTTCAATCCCAAAGTCTTTACTCGAGCCGGCTTATCTTTGGTGAGGTAATTGTCCAAGCCTCCCTCCTTGGTCACGGTACGCAACACCGTGGTGGTGACCTTGGTGTCAATGCTTTTGTTCAATGTTTCCGACCACAACTTCGCCTTAACAATATTTGGAAGATGTGCTCTAAGGTTCTTGTTGCCGGCTTCGGAACATGTTTTGGATCTGGTTCTTTGCAATCCACCAAACAATCCCTTGTTCTGGCGTTTGAAAAACATCGTTTCATACGAGTAAACCGGATGTGTCTTCTTTCTGATGGGAATGTTTAAACCCTCGGCAGAATCACCGGCTTTGTAGACGGTAGTATCAACCGGTTTCGTGTACCTGAGGATCTTGTAGTATTTGTCTTTGCTAGCGGGAGCCGTGACGCTGAACAGCCGGACGGCCGTTGGGAATTGCGAACCCCGTATTATGGGAGAAAACACAGACGCCAACATGAGGTTGGTGGAGTTGTGGAAATTGTGAAAAGTGTGCGATTCGTCGCTTACGTAATTACTTCTGGTTTGGGTGTCTGGTTTAAGGCTGGAATTAGCCGTTGAGATTTAGAGAGGGAAGTATAATTGAGAGTGTTGGCACTTTAAGAGCAGAAATGGCGACTGGTAGGTTCAGATTACGAATTGTGTAGTTGACTGCTCGTACCAGTTCGTATTCATTTCGTTAGATTTTTTCGCGATGCAAAAAGGTTCTACGAGTGCAGCGCCAATCGCTTAATTCAGAAGGTGCATTGCATATGTCCGTTTGCGGCTAAAACCGAAGCAGAAGGGCAAGTATGGGCCAATTGGAAGGGAGGTAGTATATACCGCAACACAATTGGCTGAACTACACACATTGGGGAACCCCCACCTGCACAAGCTTGTATCCAAAACATCTTCAACCTCACATGTTCGCTCCGACATCTCGGAACCCATATGCATATACTGCACAAAAACCCCAAGGTGCATCTCCAGCGTGTCTGTACCGACGGTTGTTATCTGGACCAATATAACAACTTTTTCTGCACCGAAACCACAGTGTTACCACCAGTGGATCTTGGCTATGTAAGTATGACGTTTTATGGTTGCAATTTGCCACGGCAGAGTGGCGAATGTACACGGGCTTTCGTGGATGACGTCACTTCTTGTTACCGCCAATCCCATCTGAGGCATTAAGGAGAAGTTGCCATCGACAGGACATTATTCGAGCTAATGGTATGAACTCGGTACTAACATCCAGTCTGACGCTTCTTGTGAGTGCGTCTGTGGTTTTGCAGCGCTGAGTACATTCTAGGCGCATTAGGGGTATTTCGAGATTTGTCGTTGTCCTGCTCCATCAATCGTGTTGGCATATTAATCCATAGCATTTGTCATTGGTGATACCAGGTGTTGGTACGTCACACATGCCCGACTTTCCCAAGTCGTTTTTCCATTTTAGTGGTTTCCAAAAAAAAAGCCAGTCCCCGACCCCCGAAATGAACCATAGCGACGGTGCTGAACCGGCCTTCAATTCCAAGTTGTTGCCCAAGGGCCTCAGCAGCGCCGCTCCCACAACAGCACTTTCCGACAACTCGTTGGCATACGGCACCACGTCGTCGCATGCTGGCCACGAGACCGCCAGTGAACGTTTCTTGTACCAAACCCGAACCGTGGGCGACCTACAACCCAACTACTCCAACAGCTCCTTAATGAACGAACTGCACGATGCGCCCGTTAGTGGCCAAGAAACGAGCTATGCCACATCCAACGCCAGCTCCCAGGACCGGGAAATGACCGATTCTTCGTCGCAGCCTATGATCATAACCACCGATGAGCGGGGCCAAAATCGTCGCCCAGCGTCCAAAAACAGCTCCCAGCCAAAGGGAAGACTCAAGGTGTCCATAATCGAAGCCCATGGCCTCCTTGTGTCGCCCAATGGTTCCCAGCCGTATGTTGTGTGCACGTTCGAAAGCTCCGAGTTTATTTCTCACGGCCCCCACTCCTACAACAATTCGCCTGGATTCAAGGTCCCTGATAACACATATCATCATGCCCCGGTTCCGGTTGCAAAATCTCAAAAAGAAGGCTCAAGACCAGCGCTATACCAAAGACAGTCTTCGAGTCAACAAATGAACTTTGGTTTCACCCAATCGGACTCCTCGAATCCGATATGGAACCACGAAGCCACGTTCGATGTGGTTGGATCGAGATCTGAGCTCGACGTTTCGGTCTACGACGCGGCTCGTGACGATGCTTTCTTGGGCCATGTGAGGATTTTCCCTTCGACTATTGGCTCCGAAGCCCACCAAAAACCGCAGCTTTTGAACTTGCGTCCCAGGATTGTTGGTGAAAGAGTTGATGGGCAAATCAGAGTTGAATGGAGATACAAGTCGTCCGACAAAAAACTGTGCACTCCAGATGACTTTGAGGTGTTGAGACTTTTAGGTAAGGGTACTTTCGGACAGGTCTTTCAGGTGAAGAAGAAGGATACCGACCGGATTTATGCGATGAAAGTTTTGTCAAAGAAAGTTATTGTTAAAAAGAAGGAAATCGCCCACACCATCGGCGAACGTGATATTCTCGTACGCACGTCAGCGGCTGCTTCTCCATTTATTGTTGGCTTAAAATTCTCCTTCCAAACACCCACAGACCTATACTTGGTTACGGACTACATGTCAGGTGGGGAATTATTTTGGCATTTACAGAAAGAAGGTCGTTTCACTGAAGATAGAGCCAAATTCTACATTGCAGAATTGGTGTTGGCTCTCGAGCATTTACATGATAATGATATTGTTTATCGTGATTTGAAACCTGAAAACATCTTGTTGGATGCCAATGGACATATTGCACTTTGTGATTTTGGTTTGTCGAAGGCCAACTTGAACAACGACGGTACGACCAACACTTTTTGTGGAACTACCGAGTACTTGGCACCTGAAGTCTTACTTGATGAATCCGGCTACACCAAGATGGTGGACTTTTGGTCTCTCGGAGTTTTGATATTCGAAATGTGCTGTGGATGGTCGCCATTTTACGCCGACAATACCCAGCAGATGTATAAGAATATTGCCTTTGGCAAGGTTCGGTTTCCAAAAGAAGTGTTGAGCTCTGAAGGTCGATCCTTTGTGAAGGGACTCTTGAACAGAAACCCCAAACATAGACTTGGTGCCGTGAACGATGCCAAGGAACTTCGTGCCCATGCTTTCTTCCAAGATATAGACTGGGACTTGCTTCGTGCCAAGAGCATTCCTCCACCATTCAAACCACATTTGACTTCTGAAACAGACACATCCAACTTTGACCCCGAGTTCACATCGGAGTCAACGTCGGTATTGCGCAAGAATCTCGAACTTGCAACGACGCCGTTGTCGCCGGGAATTCAAGCCAAATTCAAGGGATTTACCTATGTGGATGACTCCGCTATGGAGGACCATTTTGGCAAGTCGCACCGGATGAATACGTTTCAGCCACCAGGATCGTTCATCCCTGGGAACCCGAACCTTCCACCTGACGAAGATGTCATCGACGACGATCACATAGACGAGGAGCCGGAAGAGAAGATGCAGATAGACGATGAAATGCATGAGATGGATGACGTCGAGTTCGTCAATGGGCGATTCGACTTGTGATGTCGGCCTACTAATTATTTTACTTCAGGACATTATAGAATTTGCCTTAGCAATTCTGGCATTAATAATGTATTTATAGACCATCTACCAGTCCTTACACCCAATGCGACTTTCGCGCACTCCAAAATTTAAAGTCTGGTCCGAAAACACAGGTAGATGTCCGATCCTAGACGAGCCGACCCGAGAAGAGGGAGCAACTACGCCGACTCCGGAGGATACAGGCAGCCTCAGCGACCCGTAAAGGATGAAACGGGCCCGCAAATACACGACGAAGCGGATTTGGTATCGTTTCGCAACGATGCGTTGAATCGAATGTTAATGAACCAAGAACAACTAGAAAATGTCACTACGAAATACGTACACACGTCCAAGATTATACCGCCTGGTATATGGGCCACCAGCAATAAGGAGTCTGCTTCCATGGATGACGCCGAAATGGAGAAATATTTGCGGGAACTGCTAGACAAACCCTATTTCGGAGACTTGAGGTTGATGAAAAAGAAGGAGGAAATGCTCCAGCAGGAGATAGAAAGCCTTCGAGAAACCCACGTAGGAGGAATGGATGACCTGGAGTACACTTTCCAACAGGCAGCGACTAATATCCTAGCAGAGAAGTTTGCTAAAATTACCGACAAAGAGTCGTTCGAGCAATATCAAAAGGAAACTGAACAGATACTAGAAGACATGAAGTCTAAACACTCAAAGGAGTACAAGGTACATGTACCCTACACCAAGCGGTCAGTATCGCCGCTGTCGTTTGGCATCAAGGTGGAACGAGCACCCGAAAGTTACAACCCCAAACTGGTCAATTCTCTAATTGGACTTGGCAACGACAAAATGGAGCCCGAGTACATGGATGGGGGAGCCTTCGAAACTAACGACACCCATAAACAAAATTCCGGCTCTGCTGAGCCCCAGGACCAATTTGCAATCGACATACTTCAAGGCGAAGGGCACGGCCCAACCGAAAACAACGCCTCGGGCGTCAATAATACTGGCACCATGATGGACGACAACATCGATTCGATGTTTGGTGGTGACAATGCGCAGTCGATGCTTGACGACGATATGAACGACTTGATAAATTTTGACCAGGCCGATGACGACGATGCCATGGGAAGCAATGGGTTTGACGGCGAGTTCCTCAAGCTCGAGTAGCCTCTGTATAATAATGTAAATGTAGTATATGTACCATCTGGTTCATCTGAGTGTGCGGGTGTATGCAGGCACACTGTCCTGCCGCGTTGACAGGCTTCTATCGCGCCAGAGATCACCGCCCGTTTGTTTCGTATCTGTTTATCCATTATAGGTCCCGTGGTCAATGGACGAAGTAGAAAAATCACACGCTTCGGCGGACACCGAGGCTTTGGGTGGCACCTATCCGGGCACTTCTGCTATACCTTCCCCGGCCGTAAAAGTGCCTCCTAGAATACGGCTTCGACAACAGAAGCTTCATCTTACGTTTGTTGGATATGTCGTGGTGCTTACTATGTTTACGGCGTTACAGGTGCTTGGTGTGTGGTTCTTTACCCTGGGGTTTTTGCTTTCTCGTCAAGTGCTACCCGATATAGCCGAATGTACTCCCAACCTGGTGGCTGCTGTGGACGATACTTGTATGCCTCCGCAGTTCGACAAAGTGGTGATGTTGGTGATCGATGCACTTAGATTTGACTTTACGGTCCCGGTGGAAGACTCGGCCAATCCCGAGCAACCGTCCAGTGAGTTTTTCCACAACAATTTTCCCATCCTCCATGAAACTTTTCTCTCACAACCCCAAAATGCCATCCACCTCAAGTTCATGGCTGATCCGCCAACCACCACCCTTCAGAGACTCAAGGGCTTAACCACGGGCACCCTTCCCACTTTCATCGACGCCGGCTCGAACTTTGACGGCGACTCCGTCGACGAGGACAATTGGCTACTCCAGCTTCACAAGCATAACAAAACCGTAGCATTTATGGGTGATGATACCTGGAAAGCCATGTTTTCCAAGTACATAGACCCTACGTTGAATTTCCCTTATGACTCCTTGAATGTGAGAGATTTACACACGGTGGATAATGGGGTCCTCGAGCACATGTGGCCCCTATTGAGAGAGTCCGGGACAAAGCAAAAATGGGACGTTTTGATCGGCCATTTCTTGGGCGTAGATCATGTGGGCCACCGCTATGGGCCCAACCACTATACTATGAAAGAAAAATTGAACCAAATGAACGAGGTCATCAAGGAAGTGATGAAAACTTTGGATAACAAGACCTTGTTGGTGGTTATGGGAGACCATGGCATGGACTCCACCGGAAACCACGGAGGCGAAGCTTCAGATGAACTTGAGAGCACATTCTTCATGTATCTGAAGCGCAAGTTTGTCCATAAAAAGGATAAAGCATTCTACGATCCTAGACAAAGAGGCAAGAATTATAGGACTATCAATCAAATTGATTTGGTTCCTACAATATCATTGCTTCTTGGACTACCAATCCCCCATAACAATCTAGGGTTTCCTGTGGATGAAGTATTTGGGGACAGAGAGTTGACCATCGGTGCATTCAAGACCTTGGTTCAAATCCAGAAATTTCGGGCTCAAACTCCGTCGTTGTCTCAAAATGACGCCTTGAACGAAGAATACACATTGCTATACCGTGATTTCACCGAACAAGTATCGTCGTTTTCGACAAAGAAGACACTATCCGCGCTAGTCGAGAGAACAAAGAAATTCCAATACACCTCTTTGGAGGAATGTAAATCTTTATGGGCTCGATTCGATTTGATTACCATTGGAATAGGGCTTCTGGTCCTCATCTTATCGCTTTCCTTCATATTGACCTATTCCCGTTCCATCCCTGCAGTTAGAGTCCTGACAATGTCTTTTGAATTTATTGGGTCAGTTATCGCAATGCTATTGCTAGGATTGGTTTCATCGTTCTCAGTCTATGTTGTCCTTCGTCCTTTGAAACTCAAAATCTGCCTCGCGGTCGGACTGGCCATAGGAATTATTGTTGGTCTCTGGGCCCCAATTATGGACAGATTCAGTATAGTCTGGCTCGTGCACCAAGTACATGACTTTTTCGTCTTCAACTTTTCGTTTTGGTCTTTCTTGGGGATTCTTTTCTCCATATTGCACTTCTTAGTGTTTGCATCGAATTCTTTCGTTGTTTGGGAAGACAAAGTTGTTCTGTACTTTATTGCCACTTTTGGATGGTGCTCGATTATTTATTGTGCTAGATTGCCTGGAAAGGTGGATAGAATTTTGGGATTGTCTCACGGGTTGACTTTTGTGATAATTTCCAGACTTGTTGGAACCATCAACTTATGCCGAGAGGAACAGGCTGCGTATTGTATTCCCACCTTCCTCCAAGCACGGTCGTATGGGGTGATACTATTATACGTGGTGGCATTACTACTTCCACTGGTTATACGACTGTTCTATAAACTTACCAATTCGTTCCACTCCGCTGCCAAGGTGTGGATAGGAACAACGTCACTTTTACTAGGTGCAAATGCGCTTTACTGGACCTTTGAGTACATTGAGAGTCAAGATGTTTCATTTTTGAACTATTCTTTGAATCTTAGTATTTTCAACTCAATAAGGTTGGGGATCTCACGCACAGTTTTGTTTGTCACTTTGATTCTTGCGAACTACAGTTGGTCGAGAGGACCCCTTTGTGTTAAGCTTGATGTTGACAACTCCGTGCCTGAGCAGCCCAAGACCATCATTTTGGGATATGAAAACATCTACGGATCGTCGTACTTTTTATTGGTCCTCAACTTCACCGTGGGCATTATGCTTGTAACAAAACCATTGGGGGCGGTATCGCTCTGTATGTTGGTCATACAGATTCTCACATTGTTGGAAATTGCAAGGATTTTGGATATTCGTCGGAACTTGATCACCCCAGTGATTTTCAGCTTATTGGGTTTCCAACACTTTTTTGCAACTGGCCACCAAGCTACTATTCCCTCCGTTCAGTGGGATGCTGGATTTGTCACTACAGAAACCATCATCTTTCCATTCACGCACCTTAACATCTTTCTCAACACGTTTGGACCCTTCATCATTACCTGTCTTAGCGTTCCATTGATATCACTCTGGGCCATTCCTCCATCAAGTAAACCTATCACCTTGCTTTCCTACATCGTCACCAATATTACCACTGTCATAACCCATCAAAGTTTAATAGCAATATCCAGCTTTATATTCGCTGCACATTTTCGAAGACACTTGATGGTATGGAAGATATTTGCTCCTCGATTCATGCTTGGTGGCTTGACATTGATAGTAACCAACGTCACCTTGGTGGTAGTTACATTGTGGTTTGGAACTGGTAAAGTTCTTGCCCAGGTAAATCGCATCTTTGGTAAATAGTATGTATAATAGATTTCAGAACTTACGGCTGCAAATCGTGCATGCTGCCAGATGTTCGCGCGATGCAGGACCTTCTTCATTAGAAACTTCAAAGCAAGAGCATTTATGTTACTATTGATTTGGTTCCATATACACTTGGGACTAGTCGTGGCTGCTCGAAATGCATCTTTTACTCCACAGCATCTAAGAACACTACAAAACGAGACCAAATCTCTATTCAATCATGCATGGCAATCCTATATGAATTTTGGATTTCCCGCCGATGAAGTCCGGCCACTATCGTGCGAGCCTTATGGCCCTGATTTCGATGACCCATTCAATATTGTTAGGAATGATGCAATGGGAAATATTTCACTGACTGTACTCGACAATTTGGATACACTAGTAATAATGGAGGAATGGGATGAGTTGGAGAGTGCATTGAATTATTTGAGGTCGTCTAAAGATACATTATTCGCCAAAGATACAATTGTCCAGGTGTTTGAAACGACAATTCGAGCACTCGGCGGGCTTCTTTCTACCCATTTGATACTCTCCGATATATCTCACTTTCTGCGAAGATATACTAGGCTCGCAGAAATATCTGAAAAATATGATGGATTTCTCTTGGATATGGCATACGACTTGGGGAAGCGATTAATTCCAGCATTCAGAACAAAAAGCAGCATCCCGCTTCCTCGGGTCCATTTAAAGCACGGTCTCAAATCAATTCCTCCATCGCTTCAAATTGACGCATGTACTTCAGGAGCCGGATCTCCTGTATTGGAATTCACCCTTTTGTCCCGTCTAACAGGCGATCCACAATTTGAATACTTTTCTCAGGTTTCATTTTGGAAGATATGGGCGTCAAGACTGCTGTTAGGTTTAATGCCAATGACAATTGATCCTCAGACTGCAAGATGGAAAGACGCTGTATCCGGAATTGGAGCGTCCATTGACTCATTTTACGAGTATGCCGTTAAGTCTGCCATCATTTTCAATGACTCTCATATGTGGGAAGTCTTCAAGTTAAGCTACAAAGCCCTCTTGACCCATCTGGTACAAGGAGGTGGGCCTCTCGATGCAACGATGATTTTCACCAATGTGGGTAGTAACGACGGTCAATTGTTCACCGACTGGATTGACCTGTTGAGTGCATTTTGGCCCGGACTTCAAGTACTCGCCGGACAGACAAAAGACGCCGTGAAGACCCATCTATTGTACTTGCGCATTTGGGATTACTACGACCTGATACCGGAACGATGGAACTTTAGGCTCAGCGACAAATCGACGAGTGAGATTTCCCTAGAATGGTACCCATTGCGTCCAGAATTCATCGAATCAACCTACTATTTGTACCGGGCAACAAGGGACCCTATGTATCTTCAAATAGGTTCTCGAGTATTAGAGTTGCTCCAGACAAGATATATGGCCAAGTGTGGTCTACACGGCGTTCAGGATATACGAACGGGCCAGATGCAAAATAGGATGGAGTCGTTTGTCATGAGCGAGACACTCAAGTATCTTTACTTGCTTTTCGATGCTGCTAATGACCTGTTGGTCCATAATGGAATGTTGGCTCTGAAAAGCTGGGTATTTTCCACGGAAGCGCACCCGTTATGGTTTCATGAAAAGTTGGATGTCCTTGGAAGGAGAACAGACATCAACGCTACCAACTTGCATGCCCAAGACCACGTCAAGTTGAAGGAGGTGTTCGAAAAGGAACTTGCAGCCAAAGGAGGCCAAAAGCGATTGGGGGCTTTCGTCAGGAAGCTGAACATTGACTTTTACCGCAGACCCGCAAACAATTACAACAGAACAATAATCCAATTACCGGCTGTCTTCACGGTCGATCCTTACGAACTCAAATTTGCAACCTGTGAAGTGACACCTTTCGGCAACAACATTGACTTTCCTACCTCTCACTACTATGATATGGAAAATCTCTTCGAACTTGATTGGAAGTTCCAACAATCCTTTTCACGGCCATCATATTTATCGCAGAATTCATTGGACGGCTCTTACATTGAACTTGATCCCAACTTCTTCGACGTATTTTCCATAGCAAGAAGTGATTTGCACAGTCGGAGAGCAGCGTCTACGCAGATGTATGATGTGATAGTTGGAGACGTGGCCGGTATTACAAGATCCGAAGTCTCTGTCTTTAAGTTCAAACCTTCTACAGATGTGGAAGAATCTGCGGTGTTGGAAGACGACCTATGGATCATGGATTTGACTGCCATGCGTATCCGAGTAGAAGTCCTCGAAGCAGGCCACGTGGATAGCCATAATAATGTCTTGACCCAGGAGTATATCGACAGCTTAGCCGATATCACGACGGAGCATCAAGATCCATCCTACAATGTTACCAGGCCCAAAACGGCACTTAGAGTGACAAAAGTCAATGGTGTCTATGTCAATTCGGGGCTGATTGTTTGGACATATCCTATTCACGATAATACAGGGGCCCTCTCCATGACAGACCTCGGAAGAGTAATGATAGAAGGCAGAGTGGTGGAGAATATGATGGTGTTATGGACCGAGCAAGACTCGTAAAGGTGCAAAGAGAGAAATTTTCGACAACAGCAAAAACCAAAAGGAGATCGTTAAACATACTACATGAGCCCAAAGTCATAAGAGGAGTCACAGAGACTATTAGTCACATCCGTGCTACCTTGATCATAGTGCTTTTCGGCTATTGGCGGACCTGTGCGTATCAGGCGTATATAAAGGAATGAGTCAATGAAAATTCAAGATACGCAAAAAAAGTAAGTACCGAGAGATTCCATCGTTTGTACGGGCTCAAATAGACACTTATAGACTTATAGAACTTGTCTATAGCCACCCGCTGAATAAAGGTGTTACTTCCAAATGAACCTATTCAGACTGTTGAAATCTGTTAGCCTAACTCGTGGCTCCAAATCATTGACTAACATAAGGACCATCATGACTGCTGGATTGGATGCTTCGAAATTAGAGATAACAAAGGCGCAAAACTTGAAGCCAATGTTGCCAAACGACCAATTGGTGTTTGGTAAGACGTTCACTGACCATATGCTCGAAATTGAGTGGACCAAGGAGGAGGGATGGAAAACTCCAAAAATCTCTCCTTACCACAACATCTCGCTTGACCCCTCAGCTGTCGTGTTCCATTACGCTTTCGAATTGTTCGAAGGTATGAAGGCGTTCAGAGATGCCGAAGGTAAAATCAGACTTTTCAGACCTGACAAGAACATGATCAGAATGAACAAATCTGCTGCTCGTATCACCTTACCCACTTTTGAAGACGAGGAATTGATCAAGTTGCTTGAGAAGTTTGTTCTGGTAGATGAGAGATTCGTTCCAAAAGGCGAAGGTTACTCTTTGTACTTGAGACCCACTTTGATTGGCACCACTGCTTCATTGGGTGTCGGTGCTCCTGACAAAGCTTTGCTCTACGTCATTGCCAGTCCTGTGGGTCCCTACTATGCCACAGGATTCAAGCCTGTTTCCTTGGAAGCTTCTGAGAACCTTGTGAGAGCTTGGCCCGGTGGTGTTGGTGACAAAAAACTTGGTGCCAACTACGCTCCATGTATCAAGCCTCAATTGGAAGCCGCTTCCAGAGGCCACCAACAAAACTTGTGGTTGTTTGGAGAAGAGGGATACGTTACTGAGGTGGGTACCATGAATGCTTTCTTCGTTTTCGAGGCCGATGGCAAGAAGGAATTGGTTACTGCTCCTTTGGATGGAACCATCTTGGAGGGTGTTACCAGAGACTCGATTTTGGAGTTGTGCCGTGAAAGATTGCCTTCGTCAGAGTGGACCATTTCTGAACGTCTTTTCACCATCAAAGAGGTGAAAGAAAAAGCCGATGCCGGAAAGTTGGTCGAGGCATTCGGTGCCGGGACTGCTGCCATCGTCTCTCCTATTGGCAACATTAGCTGGAAGGGTAACGAAATCAAGGTGCCTGTTGGAAGCGAGGGAACCGGAGAGTTGACCAAGACCGTCCTTGACTGGATCATGGGCATCCAATACGGAAAGGAGCCCTTCAAGAACTGGTCGAGAGTCGTCCAGTAGATAAAGCTACTAGCTCTACAGAACATATGAACACATGCTCTAGTGACATTACAATTGGCTCTACACTTACTTATTTTCGCTCTATAGCCGGCAACTTTTCAATCTCGCCGATAATGTAGTCTCTTTCTTCGATCAAGTTGGGATCATTGAAACTACTGAAATCAAAACTCTCGAAAAATGCAAGAAAGTTCCCACGATTTCGTATAAGGATATCCTGGATCTTTTGAGATTTCTTTGGCTTGGCAACGAAGAATTTGAAAATATGAAATCCCTCGATCCTGAGATTTTTCAGCTTGTCGCTCAAAAGTAGCATTACCAACTTGAGATTATTCGTATCGTCAAAATACTTGTTGAGAAAATATTGGTTCTGCCGTTGTAAAACCAACTCCGCTAATAACCGGACACTTTGCCTCTTCGTTACATAGTTATCGCATTGTATCAATGCGTTGATATTGGTAGTGAAACGGTCGTAATTGTTGGCAAGAAAGTCGGACACTATTTTCTTGTGGGTGGTGAGTACGTCGTGGAAGGTGGTGTAGGAGTCAGTGGCTATTTCGAACACGGGACTTTGCATGTAACGAAAGTAATTCCAGAGCAACGGATGGTCAATGACATACTTATTGATCTCTTCGTACTTGATACACTCACGAAGAATCTGTCCACAAGATAGAGCAATCTCCTCGTTTTCCGGGCCTTTCAAGAGCAACGTGAGAATCTCTGGTTTTGTGTTGACCAAGTACCCAACAGCAGGCACGGCATTACCCACATGTCGTCGCAAGAGCGTCAGAAACAACGCTACTACATCCTTTCTGGAATCAAAGTCCAAGTGTTTGAGTTTGTAAACAAGGTAATAGAGGCAGTCGGAGTTGAGGATCTCTCGTGACAATGCTGCAACCTGTTCGGGTTGCGGTTCATTTTCGTCATCGCCATAAATCACCAGTTTGATTTGTACCAAGTAGCGTCCACATTCGTCCTGGTATCTTTTATAGTTATCCAGAGAAGACGACAACTTAGCCGACTGCTCGGTGAGGGCTCGGACGAGCTCTTGCGGTGTTTTGGGGTTTCTTTTGAAGAGAAACGCCATGGATGATTTGTGAACTTCGGAGCCACAAAGGCGAAATCAGTTACGGAATGGACGTTTTAGCTTAGTTATGCAATGGTGTACACACAAACACCTGGTATGTGGATTCTGGGCTCAGTAAATGCAATCAATGTGGCACACTGTTGGACGACTATTTCCCTTAAGTGATCGTAAACCTTGCCATGGGAGACTGTGCAGGAAGTGTTGAAGTTGCAAACCGCGACATACAGGATGTGAGCTAGTTACCCCGGCATCGGAGAGAACTTACATCTTAAAGCAAGTGAAAATCCAATACAAGGAACATTCGGTATCTATTTGCATCAAGGCATGGTCTCATATATCGGAATCTGGAATGCTGTTTCGGTAAATAGAAGTAATCGTCCCATTCTTGAAGATGGTGAGTACATCGTTTACGTCAAAGATAAGGTGGGGGTGTATCAGGGACAACAGAAAATCCTCAACCGGCAGAAAGGTAGACTATACTTGACAAATCGCCGAATAATATACGTCGATGAAGCGGATCCGTTGATGTCTATGAGTATTCCCCTAACGACTGTGGAGTCTTGTGGCATCATTGATGGATTTCTTCGATCCTCGGCAAAGGTCCGAGTTAGCATCAAACTAGACGATTCAAAGGGGCAACCAGATGCTGCTTCTAAGTCCACAAAATCGTCGATAGTGGACTGGGTGTGCCAAATATGCTCGTTCAATAATCACTTGGATACGAAGACAGATCTCAACCAGGACTTTCCACGCTGCACTTCTTGCGGAATACCACCGCTGCGTGCGCTTATAGAAAGCTTGATCCAAGGAGAAAACGACGCTGAGGTCGATTCTGAAACCCCTAGAGCCAGAGACGACCAATGCCCAAAATGTACGTTTATCAACCACCCTTCATTACGATACTGTGAGCTATGTGGATGCGAGCTCAAGTCTACATTGAGCAAGAGCCTTCAGCAGAAATTGCATGCTAATGATGCGGGAAGCACCAGTAACATTGCTGGCTCTGACGAACAAGCACATTTGAACATTCGCCTAGAAAACGATCAAGAGACATATTCTCGTAGCCCCCCTTATGTCAAGTTCAGTTTCCGAGCCGGAGGAGAACAAGCGTTTCACAAACACCTCCAGGAGGTCCTTGTTCAAGATCGTTGGAGCCGCCTTGAAGCTGCTGGAGCTATCAATAGAGACGCAAAAAAAGTTCAGCCAGAACCGAAAGTTCAAAGTACTATTCATGGCGGTGGAATTCACGGTCTCGAGCAGATTGGAGAGCAAAGAAGACAGGAAACCGAGACGGTTCTCAGCAGCTCGCTCGAAGATTTGGAACAGCTCATGCATCGAGCTCAAGATTTGATTAAATTGTCAACAGCATTTCAACCATTGATTAAGAGGAAGGTAGCGTACAAGTCAATTGTGCCTCCTCTCAAGATCAAAAAGTCATCGGGACTATATCATCGTGAACTCGCACGACATATAAGCGAGTATTGTATTAGTGGTCCGCTTTCGAAGAAACTGTCAATGATTAGCACCCAAGATCTTTTCGCTAGATATAACCGGTATTTGGTGATGACCCAAGGTTTTGGCCTGGATTTGTTGGCACCATCTGATTTGCAAAAAGTACTAGATTTAACTGAAGAGTTGAATTTGCCCATCAAGGTGAAACAGTACGAGAAGAGTGGTTTGGTGGTGATATGTTCAAGAGGCGCTTCACTGTTTGGAGTCAAGGACTTTTTGCTTCAACGAGAGAAAGAGTTCAAGCTTGAAAAGCGCAAGTTTGAAGTACTTACAGAAATGGGATTGGGTGATAGGGACGACTACATGGAAAAGATGTATACCCACTACAGTGGCTCATCGGTTGCCGAAATCGCTGATTCGTTCAATTGGTCGTACTCAATTGCAATCGAGGAAGTGGAATCAACTGTCAACACCGGAGAGATTGTGGTGGATAACAGCATTCGGGGTACGTTCTACTTTGTAAATCGGTTTTCAATCCCCGAAGAAGAAGGACCCTTACAACTGAAAGAGGAAATCTGGAAAACGATCCAAGAAGAGTTGGCACAGGAACAAAGAACAATATCCAAGGCATTGGAACCCAAAACCGACATTTCTATGCCTCAAGTATCGAATATGCAAATGTACTCGTCTAGTGCCAAGCACGTCAATCTGACGTTAGACGACTTGCATGGACTCCGGTTTTGAGCCCCGCATAGCGAAATAGGCAAAACTTCATGCGCAATTTACTATTGTGGGGTCCGCCGGATCCGGCCCACAAGCATATAAGGCCCTTACTGGGCGAATTGAACCCTAAGTTTGGAAAATATGTAGTTATCTCGACAAGTGGGAATCATACGCCAGGTTGATGGACGCTACAACTGAAGACAAGACCCTGTAACCCGAATTATCACGTGCTTGGCGCCACGTCAAAACGCTCCTGCATTCCATTACACCCCCATAATAATTGATAAGAAACGCCCTGCTTAGCTAAGAGGTGATAACGGCGAAAGAGCGGCCCGGAAGCCGCGCGATGAGTTATCAAGCTAGCTTATCGATGAGAAATACCAAATCATTGCCAGGTATATAAAGAGGTAATTCTCGTGTATTCCCACCAACCACAATGGCTACTTCATCTTATATTGCCCTTCCTCAAGGAGCTGGTTATGCCGTGGTCTTAGGACTTGGTTTCGTGTTTGCACTCGGTATGATGTTGACTACTTTTGTATTGAAACGTTATAATAGAGAGATCATGACTGCCGAGGAGTTCACCACTGCGGGAAGATCGGTGAAAACAGGTCTTATCGCATCGGCTGTGCTTAGTTCGTGGACTTGGGCTGCGACTTTGTTGACTTCTACAACCCAAACTTACAACAATGGTCTTTCTGGTGCGTTCTACTATGCCGCAGGAGCCACTTGTCAGATTGTTTTGTTTGCCTGTTTGGCTATCAAGGGAAAGGAAAGAGCACCTGGAGCACATACATACTTGGAGATCATCAAGGCAAGATATGGAGTGGCTACTCACCTTGTGTTCTTGTTCTTCGGATTTGCAACCAATGTCTTGGTCACAGCAATGTTACTTAGTGGTGGCTCTGCAGTGGTCAATGATTTGACAGGCATGCATATTGTCGCTGCTTGTTTGCTTCTTCCCTTGGGAGTGGTTATTTACACTCTTTTCGGAGGTATCAAGGCTACTTTCCTAACTGATTATGCCCATACAGTTATCATGATTATTATTATCATGATTTTTGCGTTTACTGCGTTTGCAACTTCGGACAAGTTGGGCTCCCCCGGTGCCGTCTGGGACGCTGTTACTCTTCTTGCTGAAACCCAACCTCGTGAAGGTAATGCTGGAGGATCCTATTTGACCATGCATTCCAGATCAGGTGGAATTTTCTTCGTGATTAACATTGTTGGCAATTTTGGAACCGTTTTTCTCGATAACGGGTACTTTAACAAGGCTTTTGCGGCCAATCCTGCTGCTGCTCTTCCAGGTTACGTCTTGGGTGGATTGGCCTGGTTTGCCGTTCCTATGTTGACCTCGACTACTATGGGTCTTGTGGCCTTGTCTTTGCAAGACACTCCCGCCTGGCCCACCTACCCTAACAAGATGACTCCTGCAGAAGTCAGTGCTGGATTAGTTCTTCCAAATGCTGCTGTGGCCATGTTGGGTAAAGGTGGTGCCGTTTGCTCCTTGTTGATGGTTTTCATGGCATGTACTTCTGCCATGTCGGCCGAGTTGATTGCCATCTCTTCGGTGTTTACCTACGATGTGTACCGGAGTTACATCAATCCAAAAGCTAGCGGTAAGAGGTTGATCTTCATGTCGCACTGTGCTGTGGTTGTGTTTGCCTATACGATGGCCGCTTTTGCCATTGGGTTATACTACGCTGGAATTGGCATGGGCTACTTGTACGAGCTCATGGGTATTATAATTGGTGGAGCTGTGCTCCCGCTGGCTTTGACGTTGTTGTCGAAAAACCAGAATAAAGTAGCCGCTACTGCGTCGCCAATTTTGGCCACCATCTTGGCTATTATGTCGTGGTTGGTTTGCGCCAAGAAGAAGTTTGGTGCCGTCAACGTAGACACTACTTTTGAGGATGATGCTATGCTTACTGGTAACGTGGTGGCCTTATTATCGCCGTTGATATTTGTTCCTGTGCTTACGCTCATCTTCAAGCCCCAAAATTTCGACTGGCTGATCTTGAAGACCATCACCAGAGTCGACGAAGAAGAGGAATTGATTGCCGCCACCGAAGAAAAGAACACCGATCCAGAAGACATACATCCTGTGAAATCGCAAATCACCGTTATGGCAACCGAGATTGCAGACTCTCAAGAAGACCGCTTAGAAGAGGAAACGAGAAAGTTGAACAGATCGTTCAAGAAAGCCGCCGTCATTTGTGTGACATTGACATTGTGTTTGGTGATCTTGTGGCCCATGCCGATGTATGGAACGTCCTACATTTTCTCCAAAAAGTTCTTTACTGGATGGGTATCCGTGTTGTTTATTTGGATTTTCTTTAGTGCTTTCATGGTGATTGTGTATCCCATCTGGGAAGGCAAGGATGCGATTGCCATCACCTTCAGAGGTATCTACTGGGATTTGACTGGTCAAGGGCACAAGGTGAAGCAATGGCAAGAGTCCCACCCCGAGAAATTGCATGCGATTCAATCTCAAGTATCTGCACGGTTGTTGACCATAAGCCAAAGCCATGGAGTCGTTGAGGGTAAAACAATTCAAGACGGTGTCTACACCCCGAGAAATATCGACGAGGAAATAGAGAAGAAAGATTAATGGTATATGATTAATAAAGAGTAATTTATGTTCAATATGACGAAGGTTTGAAGATTGCCGAGAGCAAGATAAGGTTGACTTGATACCCCACTACCTTTAACCGCCTTGATTACGGGGTCCCTCATTTACCCCACAGTCCACCTTATCGCATTACTTTTTGCAGCCTTGATCCGCAACCGGCGGATCCTGATTTTACAGGTGTGAAAAATTCCTCGAGAGCTATCTGGTCTCGCGTCTATCTCCCTCCAATCACCGCGCGCGGTCTCTATCGGCTGGCCACAAACGGGATCTCGGGCTGTATGCAGGGCAATCGTAGCGAGGGCAGCCGCGGGAAGTTCTAAAACGGGCCGTTCGGTCGGCGGAGCGGCGTCAATTCCCGTCCAGATCGGGGATCTCCGGTCGATGCCCAACGGCAATCTGGGTACTATATATACCTTGGAGAAGGCATTTTTTGAGATTAGCAAGTGACACTACTATCGATTGAGAATAATCCCATAATCTAATTAAATCTATACATAAGACCATTGCAGCATTAAGTCACTTCAATGTCATACATAGGATTCACCGTACAAGAGTGGGTCAAGTACCATTTCAACTCCACTCCCAACGAGTCGTTTGCTACTCTTTGCAAATTGCTCGAATCGCAGAACGCCGCACCCAAAGATCCAGCTTGGATCTCACTTGCAACCAGAGACAATCTTGAACACCAATGGCATTTCCTTCAAAGTAAAACTGACAAGCACAGTCTTCCACTTTACGGAGTGCCGGTGGCCATTAAGGACAACATTGACGTGAAGGGTTTCAAGACCACGGCTGCTTGTCCTCTGTATGCCTTTGAGCCCAAGGAAGACGCTACTACTGTCAGGCTCTTGAGAAATGCCGGTGCTATAATTATTGGTAAAACCAATTTGGATCAATTCGCAACCGGGTTGGTGGGAACCAGAAGCCCTTATGGAGTTACCCCCAACACTTTCAACGACAAATACGTCGTCGGAGGGTCCTCTGCTGGTTCAGCTTCGGTAGTTGCTCGAGGAATTGTACCAATTGCTTTGGGAACCGACACCGCTGGTTCTGGAAGAGTTCCCGCTGCTCTTAATAATATCATTGGTTTGAAACCAACTAAGGGCGTCTTTTCTTGTAGTGGGGTGGTTCCCGCCTGCAAATCATTGGACTGTGTGTCCATCTTCTCCTTGAACTTGCAGGATGCTCAATTGGCATTCAACTTGATGGCCCACCCAGACGCTGAGAACGACGAGTACTCCAGGCCCATGCCTGCCAACCCTCTTGTCTCGTTTCCTTCGACCCCAAATGTGCTTGTGCCATCTAATTTATTGTGGTTCGAAGAAACCGAGAACATTAAATTGTTCAACAAAGCTGTTGAATCTGTCCAAAAGACTGGAGTTAACATCAAGTCCTACGACATTGAGCCTTTGCTTGAATTGGCTCGATGTCTTTACGAGGGTCCATGGGTTTCTGAACGTTACTCTGCCATCAGAAAGTTTCTTGACACCAATCCTCCAACTGAAACTCTCGATCCTACCGTTATGAATATTATTAAGGGTGGAGCCAAACATTCAGCTGTGGATGCTTTTGAGTTTGAGTACAAGAGACAGAGAATCTTGCAGCAAGTGAAGAAATTGTTGGACGATATCGACGTGATCGTGGTCCCAACTGCTCCCTTGACTCCAACCATTGCTGAAATCGAGGCTGAACCAATAGCGGTCAACTCCAAACAGGGGACCTACACCAACTTTGTCAACTTGGCTGACTTATCAGCTTTAGCAGTACCAGCAGGTTTCCGTGCCGATGGCTTGCCATTCGGAATCACGTTCTTGTCACACAAATTCAATGACTATGCATTGCTTGAATTTGCGTCCAGATACATGAATCAATACTCCCAGGTGCAAAGAAGATTTGCTGGTTGCTTGAAAGATCACACCTCGACTATAAACGACGCTTTGCTTGCACTTCCGAAACCCAACTTTGACTCCCAGATAAAACTCGCCGTGGTCGGAGCTCACTTGAAGGGATTCCAGTTGCACTGGCAATTGGAAAAGTGCAACGCTACATTCCTCGAGTCCACGACAACTTCTGCTTCCTACAAGCTTTATGCTTTACCAAAGACCGGGCCTGTTCAAAAACCCGGTCTTCGCAGAGTGGCTACAGATGGTGCTGAAATTGCAGTTGAAGTATACGCTGTGCCAAAGGAGAAATTCGGTCTTTTCATTAGCATGGTTCCTGAGCCATTAGGAATCGGCTCGGTCCAGTTGCGTACCGGGGAATGGATCAAGTCTTTCATTTGCGAGGAAGCTGGCTACAACGCTCCCGGAACAACCGATATCACCAAGTATGGTGGCTGGAAAAAGTACCACGAGCACCTCGACCAAGAAGCCAAGAAGAACAAGAAACCTTTCAACTCCGTCTTAGTTGCTAACAGAGGTGAGATTGCCGTGAGAATCATGAAGACTTTGAAAAAATTGAACATCAAGTCTATCGCAGTATACCTGGACCCCGATAAATATGCCAAGCATGTGCTCATGGCGGATGTTGCTGTTCCCTTGAAAGGAGTGTCTGCAGCAGAAACTTACATTTCCATCGATAAGATCATTGCAGCTGCCAAGTCTACAGGAGCCGAAGCGATCATTCCAGGATATGGTTTCTTATCCGAGAATGCTGATTTCTCTGATAGATGTACTAAGGAAGGAATCGTATTTGTGGGACCCGCTGGAGATGCCATCAGAAAGTTGGGATTGAAACACTCAGCTAGAGAGATTGCTGCTGCTGCTGGTGTTCCGTTAGTGCCTGGATCCGGCCTTGTGAAAGATAGCAAGGAAGCGAAGGAGATTGCTGCAAAGTTAGAGTATCCAATTATGGTTAAATCTACTGCAGGTGGAGGTGGTATTGGCTTACAGAAAGTCGATTCTGAAGCTGATATCGAGAGAGTGTTCCAAACTGTGCAACACCAAGGTAAGTCCTACTTTGGTGACTCGGGTGTATTCCTTGAGCGTTTTGTGGAGGACGCTCGTCATGTGGAGATTCAAATGTTCGGTGATGGTTACGGTAGAGCCATAGCTTTGGGTGAAAGAGATTGCTCGTTGCAGAGAAGAAATCAAAAGATCATAGAAGAAACTCCTGCGCCCAATCTTCCTGAAGCTACTCGTGCACGGATGAGAAAAGCAGCAGAATCTTTGGGTGCTACTATGAACTATAAGTGTGCTGGTACTGTCGAGTTCATTTACGATCCAAAGAGAGACGAATTTTACTTCCTTGAGGTCAATGCCAGACTTCAGGTTGAACATCCCATTACTGAGATGGTTACTGGTCTTGATTTGGTAGAGTGGATGTTGTACATTGCTGCCGACATGCCTCCTGACTTTAATCAAAAGATCACCGTAACTGGTGCCTCGATGGAGGCTAGATTGTACGCCGAGAACCCTGTTAAGGACTTTATGCCTTCTCCAGGTCAATTGACCGAGGTCAAGTTCCCCAGCTGGGCTAGAATTGACGGCTGGGTAGAGAAAGGTACCACTGTTTCGGCAGAATACGACCCAACTCTTGCTAAGATTATTGTTCACGGTAAGGATCGTGACGATGCTTTGCGCAAGTTACGTCATGCTTTGAACGAGACAGTTGTCTATGGCTGTATCACCAATATTGATTACTTGCGCTCGATTGCCGATTCCAAGATGTTTGAAGAAGCCAGAGTAGCCACCAAGGTGTTGGACACTTACAAATATCAGCCAACGGCCTTTGAAGTTATCAATCCTGGTGCTTATACTACCGTCCAAGATTACCCAGGTCGTAAGGGCTACTGGCACATTGGAGTTCCTCCATCAGGATGTATGGATGAATACTCGTTCAGAATTGCAAACAGAATTGTTGGAAACCATAAGAAAGCTCCGGGTATCGAGATCACTTTGAGTGGCCCCAAGTTGTTGTTTCATCATGATGTCGTTGTGGCTATAACAGGTGGAAAAACGGACGTTGATGTTAACGGAAACCCAGTGGACCAGTGGGCTCCTATTTTCATCAAGGCTGGTGACAAGTTGTCCATTGGTAAGTTGAGCACCGGATGCAGAGCCTACTTGGCTATTAGAGGTGGTATTGATGTCACTGAGTATTTGGGATCTCGCTCAACATTTGCGCTTGGAAACTTAGGAGGCTACAACGGCCGTGTATTGAAATTGGGAGATGTCTTATTCTTGGGACAGCCTGAATTGCCAAGTTGTACCTTACCATCCGCTGTTTCGGAACCAACGAAAATTCCAAAGTCTTTGATTCCCTCTTACGATTTCAACGCCAGCAACAGCTGGAAGGTTGGTGTTACTTGCGGTCCTCATGGATCGCCAGATTTCTTCAAACCAGAATCCGTCGATGAATTCTTCTCTGCTAAATGGAAGATCCACTACAACTCCAACAGATTTGGAGTGCGTCTCATTGGACCAAAGCCTCAATGGGCAAGAAAGGATGGAGGTGAAGCAGGTTTGCATCCCTCCAATGCGCACGATTATGTTTACTCTTTGGGTGCCATCAACTTCACAGGTGACGAGCCTGTCATCTTGACCTGTGATGGTCCCTCATTGGGAGGCTTTGTTTGTGAGGCAGTGGTAGCTGAGGCTGAGATGTGGAAGATTGGACAAGTCAAACCTGGTGACACCGTTCAATTTGTACCTCTTTCTTTTGAAGATGCCAAGCTGTTGAAATCCCAGCAGGATGCGCTTGTTGAAAGCTTGACAGGAGAGTTACCTTCTATCGAAGCCAAAGCATTGCCTAAACCAGAAAACCCTGTTCTTGGTGAAGTTCAAGTTTCATCTAACGCTCCCAAGGTGGTCTACCGTCAAGCTGGTGACAGATACATCTTGGTTGAGTATGGTGAGAATGTATTGGATTTGAACTTGAGTTACAGAATTCATAAGCTAATTGAAATGGTCAAGGAGAACAAGACCAAGGGAATTGTTGAGATGTCTCAAGGTGTGAGATCTGTGTTAGTTGAGTTTAACTCTGAGGTTACTCAGAAACAACTTTTGCAAACACTCATTTCTTACGAAAAGGAGATTGTATTTGAAAACAAATGGAAGGTTCCTTCTCGCGTTATCAAGTTACCTATGGCTTTTGAAGACGAGAAGACCCTCGCTGCTGTGAAGAGATACCTGGAGACCATTAGAGCTGAAGCACCATGGTTACCCAACAACGTCGACTTTATTGCCAGTATCAATGGAGTTGATAGAAGCGATGTCAAGAACATGATGTACACTGCACGTTTCTTGGTCCTTGGATTGGGAGATGTCTTCCTTGGTGCACCTTGTGCGGTTCCTTTGGATCCCAGACACAGATTATTGGGTACAAAGTATAACCCTTCGCGTACTTACACACCAAACGGTACCGTTGGAATTGGTGGAAACTACATGTGTATCTACACCATGGAGTCTCCAGGTGGATACCAATTAGTAGGACGTACAGTTCCTATTTGGGACAAGTTGTCGTTGGGTTCACACTCTGTTAATCCATGGTTGCTTTCACCTTTCGACCAAGTTGAGTTCTATCCTGCCTCCGAAACTGAGGTGGATGAATGCTCTGAACGTATGAATGCTGGTAAATTCAAGGTTGAGATTGTGTACACCGTTTTTGATCACGGGGCATACTTGAAATGGGTGCAAGAGCATTCTGCCTCGATCGAGGAATTCCAGAGAAACCAAGGTGGTGAAAAACTAGAGGAATTCAACCGTTTGATTCAGATATCTAACGCTGAATTGGCATCCAGTGGAGGCGTGAAGTTGAGTGAGGATGAAAAGTTCAGCGACGATGCCGAATTGGTATACTCTGAGTACTCGGGACGGTTCTGGAAACCATTGGTATCTGTTGGTGACGAAGTCAAACAGGGCCAAGGCTTGATTGTAGTGGAAGCCATGAAGACTGAGATGGTGGTGAATGCAACCCGTGGAGGTAAAGTCGTCAAGATCTTCCATGACAATGGAGACATGGTGGATGCGGGAGATTTAGTGGTGGTTCTTGAATAGTTAAATTTTACACTTTAGATGAGATATCATGTAGCAGGCAGTAGCTGGTGAAGAAGTGGTCAGAGGTAGAGGCTACAAAAGGAATTTAACGAGTGTGAACACATCTTGCCGGAACCGTCTTCTGTGCCGGCCAAGTACGCGGTTGAAATTCTCAACATTGATACGCACTTCTCTAGGTTAACATGACGGAACCACAGGTCACGGCCGCTTCGCTCCAGCCCGAGCAATGGACCCTGTCTTCCAACCAGGCTCTACAGATCTTTATCACCGAACCAAGTGGCGCTAAGCATTTTCAGCCTGCTTTCACATATCCGATTTTTGGTGAAGCGGAACAGATCTTCGGATTCAAAGACCTTGTAATATTTCTTTGCTTTGACCATTGCACGTTCTACCCCTTCTTGAACGTTAGGTACTCGGAGAAATTGAACGACGAATCGCTTGAGGAACCAAAAGACCTCCTTTTGAAGTACTTACCAGAGTCCACCATCTTTAAAGACGAAGAAGAATGGGCTGACGCAATTCAAGAAGAGCAAGAAAACTACACCATTCCCGGAACGCAGGTCGGCGACACCTTCGCACAAGGAAGCAGCAGCTATGCCATCTACAAGATTGACCTCAAATCAGAAAGGGGACTAGAACTTTTAAAGAGATTACAGGTTCTCACGTTGTTATTCATTGAAGCTGCTTCATACATCGACAGCACCGATGAATTATGGGACCTTTACGTATTGTACAAGGTAGACGATCCGAAATTACCATCTGTGGTTGGATTGTGTACCGCTTATAACTACTGGAAATACCCTGGCGGTAAGCAATTCGATGACGGTAAGGAAGAAGTCCGAAAAAAGCTTTCGCAGTTCATTATACTTCCCACACATCAGGGAAACCATTTGGGTGGAAACTTCTACGATAGTTTGTTTGAGCTATGGAAGTCAGACCCCAAGGTTGTCGAGATCGTGGTAGAAGACCCCAACGAGAGTTTTGACGACTTGCGAGACCGAAGTGATTTTTCGCGCCTCGTCAAACAAAATATCTTTGATCTCCGAAGCGTAGACATGAACCTTGTGAATGGCGACTGGTGGGAAACGACGAGAAGAGAGCAGAAACTTGAACGAAGACAATTTTCTCGTTTGGTTGAAATGTTACTCTTACAAATATTGAAATTGCCCAATCCGAACGTCACAAACAAAGAGGTGAGATTATTCATCAAAAAAAGGTTGTTTGAAAAAAACAAGGAAGCATTGGTCGGTCTCGACGAGGCAACACGAAGAGACAAACTTCACACAGCTTACGAATCGTTGGCACAGGACTATTACAGAATATTAGAGCCGCTCAAATTGAAGCGAGAAAATGATGCTTTGGACAATGGTGCCAATAAGAAGCTCAAACTTGAATAGACTGGTGAAGTGGTTTGCAGTTCCGGCATAAGCTTTGCGTTTGATGCAATCAGTCGTAAATTGGCATATGCATATTTGCAGCCTATAAGATTACAAGGATACTTTAGGTCACATATGGGAAACGGGGCCACGGATTGGTC
Organism: Meyerozyma sp. JA9; assembly: GCA_003676015.1. Taxonomy (NCBI): domain Eukaryota; kingdom Fungi; phylum Ascomycota; class Pichiomycetes; order Serinales; family Debaryomycetaceae; genus Meyerozyma; species Meyerozyma sp. JA9. The sequence continues at coordinate 234,162 of NSDU01000013.1, read as the reverse complement.
CCTAACTTATTCACAAGCTCACACCACAATGCAATCTGCTCGAACGGCTGATCGCCATTGCATCTCTTGCATGGCAATGGTTGTGGTATTACGTCATTTGATGCGAAGAAGTTTCGGTATACGCTATCAAGTTGCGTGTGACGTCATATATGGTGCTTATGTAAACTGTCAATAACCCCAATGCGGAATAACCATAACCGAATGCGAATTCGGGTGGATACCATTAGTATTCGTTTTTTATGAGCAAACCGAGTAATGGAGAAAAAAAGGTAGTATTTCACCTTCTCGCAAACAGGCACTGTGGCTCATTTTTTTTCTATCGTTGCTTCATCTCCATTTGTACGTGACTCGCCCGCCACGTCATGTCTCTTGTGCCGAGAGCCGTGCGGCTCGATAGCAAGTAACACAAAGTCACCCTCAACGGACCACAGTATTTAAAAGGGGGGTGTACTCATAAATTCGTTTTATCAATTGCAGATTGTACATTATTAAAAAATGCACAGAACTTATTCTTTGAGAAGTCAGAAGGCACCTACTGCTGCTCAATTGCAATCCCCACCACCTCCCCCCTCGTCTACCAAGTCGAGATTTTTCGGAAAGGGAGGAATTGCTTCCTCGTTCAGAAAAACGGTTGCTGGTAACACCGGTCCGGAATTGTCGAGAAAATTGAGTCAATACATCAAGATGGAGAAGAATGTGATGAGAGCTATTGAATTGACTGCCAGAGAACGTCGTGACGTTGCCAAGCAATTGAGTGCTTGGGGTGACGAAAACGACGAGGATGTCTCCGACGTCACCGACAAATTGGGAGTTTTAATTTACGAGATTGGTGAGTTGGAGGACCAATACATTGACAAGTACGACCAGTACCGTATAACCTTGAAGACCATCCGTAACATTGAATCATCTGTTCAACCATCGAGAGACAGAAAGCAAAAAATCACCGATGAAATTGCTCACCTCAAGTACAAGGACCCTCAATCGCCAAAGATTCCAGTTTTGGAACAAGAATTGGTCAGGGCCGAGGCCGAGTCCTTGGTTGCTGAGGCTCAATTGTCCAACATTACCAGACAACAATTGAAGGCTGCTTTCAACTACCAATTCGATGCTACGAGAGAATTGGCCGAGAAATACGCTTTGGTTGCCGGTTACGGTAAGGCTTTGTTGGAGTTGTTGGACGAGTCTGCTGTCACTCCAGGAGAGACCAGACCAACCTACGATGGCTACGAGGCTTCCAAGCAAATAATCATTGACGCCGAGAACGCCTTGGCCTCATGGACTTTGGACTCTGCTGCTGTCAAGCCAACCTTGTCTTTGCACCAGTCTGAATACGAGGAGCCTGCTGAGGATGATCTTGCCAATGCCGAGGAGGAGTTTGCTAAGCATGATGAGGTTGCAGAAAAGTAAGGTCAATAATGTAACAATCCAAATCGCTATGATGAGCTGGCTTGTCCTCTTTTGTAATATTTGTATTATTTTAATAGCCTTCGTATAATTATTAGCTCGATTGCAATTTTGTTTCTACTGAAACCGTAAGCTGTAGATTCTGGTTGTGAACCTCTGTGAGGGACACTATGCTTTTAGAAGCAAGTTCAAGTATACTGGAAAACGAAGCTGCAACTATGGATCTTGTTGGTGGACGTTCTGCTTCAGTGGTCAGATCTGTGCTGCGAGGTAAAAGCTGATGCAACATGACGACGCATTTGACTTTATTTTGCAACCCTTGTTCCACTTCATCGTACACTGAAATAGCACCGTATTTCAAACCTCTCATTATCAAGAATTGGTAAAATTCACGGAGTTGACCGTGTATTTCAGCAGGAATTACAGCCATCTTTACACCTTCAGATTCTCTTGGTTCCAAATCAAAACCAGTTACCGGGAATGCATCCGTTTCCTTCTCTTCTTGACTTTCTGTTCGTAATCCAAGCTCGGGTAGCAAGATATCGTGATCTTCTTGCATGTAATTTGGCTGCAAATTTTCCGGATCTTCGAAGAGCATAGCAGCGTCACCATAGTAGTCGCCGATACTAGCCTGCGAGGGAATGAGGTTTCGGCCCACCTCCTGCTCGACAGAAGCATCTTCTATGCTTCTCATAAGGGTACTTTGCAATTCTCTATAATCTGAACGGTCAAAGTAGTTGGCGACCTCGACGTTTCCGAAAACGCATCTATAGCAGTAAGAGGTGAGAGGGTTCAAAGAATATGGATGGCGAAAGAACTCTTTGTTGAGAATCTTTGTGGTCACCGGTTTTAAGTTTTCGTTCTTAAATCTCTTCGTTGCGTTGTTGAGAACACAATTTTCATCAACGATGAGCCTACGTTTCTTCGGCTCCTTCTTTAAGACCGAAGACGACGCAGAGTCTCGAAGTGTGCTTCTGAACAAACCAGACATCGTGGATTCGACCTGTGGCTCGTGCCCTTGGGGATAGACGATATCTGGGAGTAAGGTATCCATGTTCATATCTTCTTCAATTTTGTTTTCGAGCTGGTAGCCTAAATCAAGTGCAAAGTCGTCCTCGAATTCAAAGCTCTTGGATATGTCATGGTACAGCTGGGCGGCCGGTGAGGATATAAATCTGGTGCTTGCATCTTGTTCTATTCCCTTGACTTCAAATGGTAAAGAATCGAAAGATACTGCAGTTAGACTCAAGGTCAAGTCCATCTGGATATCAAAACTCTGGTCATCAGATAGAAATGTAATCTTCTTTGGCTTCCTGGATTCTCCGCCCTCTTCGGTAGGGGCCTTGGTTTGAGGAAGAATGTGAAAGAATCTAGCCAGATTCATCTGCAACTGAATATTGCAAACATCTCTCATGATATAAGTCACCTGCTGCGAGTACATGATAGATAAACCATGCATCAATTTTGACACATCACGAAGAAGAAACGTTTGGCTATTTTTCGAAATTTGATTGCACAATTCATGAATCGAAAAGTTGGTGATTCGAGTTTTTGCCGATTTCGAAGCAAGTCCACTAATTCCTATATTATCCAATTGCCAGGCTAGACGTAATCCCTCGTCGTTCTCAATTCTGGTCAATAAGTTCATGGTAGTAGACAAAAACGGTAGCAGCAACTGCAAAAGTTATACGTCAGATAAGAGCTGAAATTTGCAACCATACTGAACGCGTGCAAAAAAATGTCGAATTATTAGATAAGATTAAGATAGTTTATATCGGATACTAAAGATTGCATCGTGCAAGACAACAATCCATTTTATGGTCTCTGTGTAGTTGCTGCGTTCTGCCGCATCATAAAGTCTCCATAGAAGAATTTGACGACTGTTGGTCTCATAGTAAGTCGAACTTCGCCCAGTGGAAAAGGGTATTTCTCCATATATCAAATGATGGAACCATGTTTCTTCTGCCGGTGAGCCAAAAATGTACTCAAAGTGCCTTGGTTTTAGCGATAACTCATTCTCCAAATGTATCAACTTGTGGTTGACAATCTTGTATTGAGCATATCGTTTCAACTTGACAAGCCCTTTAAACCAGGGATAGTCCTCGATTAGCCCATCTTGCACTTCCTTCGAGTAAGTATCAAAATGGCTGGAGGTCTCCACTGCCGATTCTAAAAGGGACTGAAATTCGGCTATCAAGTCTCCAAAACGCACACTATTGATATCCACATCGTTTTTCACGTTGTTATAGATGGTCGACTTTTCAAGGAGCTCTGAGGGAACCAATTTGTTGCTCCATTTTGACAATTGGTCGCTGTACCTATCTCTGTAACCCTCAAAGGATGTCAAAATACTTTCGAAGTATGGCTCCGTTTTACTATGGAGAATCTCTCTCTCGCTTAAAGAGATGGTGAAAAGACCAACAAATCGTGCTAACAGAGTATGCAAATTCAAGTGCTCATCGATCTCCCTAACATGTTTGAGGGAGAACATATTGGAATTGTGACAATATCCTGTGTCGTTATCAAACCTAACATTTATCACAGGAGCACTTAAGTGGTTTTGAAACACAAATGCATCGGACCGGTCGGGATTGTCTGATACAATGTTTTGAATTACGTTACCGTCTTGTTTATTCCAGTAATGGAAAAGAGTCGACCTGGAGCCCTTTTTGTCTGGAAATGGGATATATTTGGCGGTTTTTTTAATCAAGTGATCAAACACGGGAGTCGATTCTATTCTGAAGTTGGTGCCTCTCACGATATCAAGGTCAAGGTTGATGTAACACAAGACGGGATGCTTATTCTCAAAGGCTTTTGGGTCATCACCGAAAAATTGACTGCCCACCAAGCCACTTCTGGAACCATCCCAAGACACAAATTTTATGGTCCGTAATGGTTTCCAACCGAGCGTTAGAAGCCGACGGAAATGCTCCATGATCTCAAACAAGACAGCATGATTGCTCAAGACGTTGGCAGACGTTAACGAATCTCTTCCCGCGCCAATAATGATTTCTCCGTCGTTGAGTATACCCTTGACATGGCCAACGATATTGGAGATTTTTCTGGGTTTTTCGTCGAGAAAATTGCTGCTCAAGTGGAGCATTAAGCGCTCTTCTGTTGCTTTCGATGCTTCAAGTATTGGTTGGATGGCGGCATAGCTAACAGGTATGGCCGGGATCGATGGACGACAGCTGGGGTCATTCCAGAACGGTATCAAAGAGCCGCTATCTCTTGAAATTGCCGCCGGGTTATCCAAGTCTTCGCGGTAGATGATAAACCCCACAGCACCTTTATGCTGGGCAATTTGGAGTTTTTCCGCGGCTGAGAGTACCGATGACAGGTTGGACTTGGCTATCACTATGCAGCCGTTAACATCCCTAGTGTAGCTCAGGAGCGACCCTTCTTCGACGTAGGCAAATGGGGCCGTGACCTTTCCACTAGAGCCGAAACTAAGGTACGCTGGCGTTGAGTAGCCTCTCTCGCTCAAGCGAGCATCGTAGATAACCGCCCCATCGTCGGCAACTAACGAGAGTGCCAGGGACTGCGGACAGCGGAGTTGCGGTACGTCGTAGGAGTGGGTATGAGGATGGTAGCCAAGCAGTTTGAAGACATTGGACACATACTGTTCTAGTTCTGGGTTATCGGTAGATGTCAAGGAATGGCTTTTGGCCTCGCTTATCTTGGTGAGGTTCCCCAACCACATGTCGATGGTTTCCTTGATGGAGAAGCTGGTGTTTTCCGTGTCGCTGTAGAGAAGAAAGTTGCGTTTAATGTCAGATTTGGTTAAATGGAGCCCGTACCATCTGCGAAAGTCTCGGCTGAGCGACGTTCGAGGGAGGAAGGAAAGATGCATTGTTATGATGGCCACAAGACCCAAACAGCAGAACCACCAGAACCGTCGCTTTACGAGCTTCTGTTGTTGAGATCGGTAGTATTCGTCGTACTTGGACTGAAGGTCTTCTATCATTTCCGGTTCCAAGTCACCATCTCCTATTATAGAATATCGCAGTTGGCGGTGTTCTAGAAAAGGTGTGGTTTCGGATGCCACGGAATAGACTTCATTCTCGGCTTCTAGGCCTGGCAGGTTCGTTCTATCGGACGAAATGGACATGTCAGATTCTGTTGCAGCATACAAGGAGACACCGAGTGCTTCCCCACGTGAGGTTGGTTATCGTCCTGCATGCTACGAGTGCGACCAGCGGTGGACTAGGTGCAGGCCGCGATGCCATCGAGTTTGGCATCAGTAGACACCGGTCGAGCAAAAGCACGGTTTTGCAGCATGGCTCAAAGTGCTTCTGGATCCACGGTGCCGCAGGTGACCAGCTCCCAAATTCTCAAGGAGGCGTTTGAAAGCAAGGAACAACGATGGCAAAGACCCCAGCAAACCATTCAAGACCTTGAAGACTTGCGTTCATTTCAGATCACCAAGCGCCGTGAATACGAACAGCAAATCAACAAGAACAGGCTCAATTACGGTCAATGGCTCCGGTACGCCAAGTGGGAGGTGGAGTTCAATCGAGATTTCACTCGAGCCAGGTCCATATACGAACGGGCTCTCGAGGTAGATGTGGAGCACATCCCGTTTTGGACCCAGTATATCCGGATGGAATTGCACCATCGCAATGTCAACCACGCAAGAAACCTCTTGGAAAGGGGTGTGACGGTGCTTCCGCGAGTACACAAGTTGTGGTTTATGTATGTTCAAACAGAAGAGATCTTGGGCCATTATCAGGCTGTCAGAGAAATCTTTGAGCGATGGCTCTCGTGGCATCCTACTCCGGAAGCATGGGATGCCTATGTCAACTTCGAACGACGCTATGATGAGTATGACAATGCCAGGTCGATCTTTGTGCGCTATGTGCTGGAACATGACACTGTCGAAACTTGGTCCAAATGGATCCATATGGAATCGGGAATTCTTGATAATGTGCCCCAGATACGGAAAACCTATGAGCTTGCTGCAAATACATTACTCGAGAAGCTGCAAAACGGCACCGTGAAAGACGATATAATGAGCCTTTTCATCCAATGGGCCTCGTGGGAAGCGTCGGTTCGAGAGCAGCAAAGAGCTAGTGCAATATACTCGGTCTTGTTGGACGAAACCAAGTTTCAGCTCCCACAGCACCAAAGAGATACGTTGTTGCGTGGATTTGCTGACTTTGAAAGGCAATATGGTAACCATGATACCATCGAGAAGAGCATACGTTTGAAGCGTCGAGCAGAATACGAACAAGAGATAGAAACTGACCCGCATAGTTATGACTCGTGGTGGGCTCTTATAGATATTCTTCAAGAAGAGAATAAAACTGACGATATCAAGGAGACCTACGAGAAACTCATGAATACTCCTCCCACCCCAGATGATGGTAAGACGGTTTATTGGCGCCGATATATTTTACTAGGAATCAGATATGCTCTATGGACTGAATTCGACGTTGAAGATGTTGAAGAAGCCCGGTCAATATGGAACAGGCTATTGCAGATGATTCCCCACAAACAGTTTACGTTCGCCAAGGTATTTATTGGAGTGGCAGAATTCGAGTTGCGAAATAGTGGTGAAGACGGCTTACCGCGTGCGAGGAAAGTGCTTGGTAGAGGCATTGGGCTCACCAGTTCAAAAGCCAAACCAAAGTTGTTTCGGTTCTATATTGGATTAGAGACAAAACTTGGCGAATGGGACCGAGCTCGCAAGCTATTCGAAAAATGGATTGAGGCAGAGAGTGCGAGCGGGATTCAAAAGATATGGCAGGTGGTCAAGCAATATGTTACTTTCGAAGAGGAGAATAGAGAACACGAGAGATGTCGTTCATTGTTCGAGTTCATGCTAGACCTTAGCACTCGGGAGAATGATGTGAGGTTCAAAGGGACGGTATGGAATCTGTACATTGAGTTTGAAAAAGACCTCTTCAACTATTCCCGTGCAAGAGACATATATGAGCGGTACACAAAGACCAGCGATATTGCATCTTCGTGGATTTCATTTGCCTTGTTTGAATCGAGTATTCCCACGGAAGAACAACTTCTTATCTTTGAACAGAGTGAGGAAGAAGAGTTGGAATTCAACATAACGGACCAACATAAGCAGAACACCAGAGCGGTTTTCAAGCGGGCATTGGAATATTTCGCTACTAAGGGACTTTCAGAAGAACGTCTTGTGGTGTTGAGGGCATGGCAAGGTTACGAAAATGAACATGGAGACGAACAGAGCGTGAAATATGTCCAAGATTTACTTCCTGAGTTTGTTCGGAAGCGCAGGGTTGTCGATGGCGTGGAAGAAGAGTACTTTGAATACGAGTTTCCCGGTGACAAAGAACCGGCAGCAGCAGAGCCATCGATCAACAAGTTCTTGCAAAATGCCAAACTATGGGCAGCTAAGAATGGCTGAAACCAATTACATCAAGCTTGGAAGCATCAGCATAATTATAGAGTATGAATAAAGATCTTTAAACCAAGAAAATCAGTAACCTGTACATTTGTAACTCCACTACCCTGTGACTAATACCTCAGTATGGAAACCTTACATCCACCTCTCAAGGTCAAAACCAAGTGCAACGAACTCCCCGGTGTGATATTAGACTCCAGAACCGTGCTTTCGTCGTCCAACTGCGATCCGTTATAAATGAGTCTTTGCTGGGAGGGAGGAATTCCCTCTTTCTCTTCCATCATTTCCTTGACACGAATGATTCTGTCGGTCGGCTCGATGTCAACGGGGATGTCTCTGCCTGTCAATGTCTTCACTTTGACTTGCATGATATCTAGTATGTATGATTAGTTTGATTTCTACGCGCGATGAAGTGCGACTCCAGTGCGATGTGCGATTCAAGCTGCGATCAAACCTGTTTATGCTAGCTACACCGGAAGTCCCACAGTTGGACTTGAACGTATATGAGCCTGCTGAGGACTCCTTCCTACTTCTAGACTGCTTGGAGCAAGACCAGCCCTACCTAAAACTGCATTTAAAGACGTCTGTGCCTATAGTATCGGAAATTGGCGCCGGTTCCGGAATTGTAATTGCATTTATTAAGCGCCACTTATATCCCTGGGGCATATTTATACCCACTGACGTTAACCCGCATGCCTGCCAGGCGGTTCTTGCTACTTTGAAGAAAAATAGTCAAGGTTCTCCTCGGGTTTATGATGTATGTCAGATGGACTGTACCACAGCCATACGAAGTCAATGCCTTGATTTACTAGTATTTAATCCTCCCTACGTCCCCGCAGAGTCTGTGCCTGCTACCCCGAACACCCTCGAGGACGAGACTTGGCTTGACCTTGCATTGTTGGGAGGCGACGATGGCATGGAGGTAACATGGAGGGTATTGAAAAATTTAAATTCAATTCTTGCTCCCAAAGGCATAGCATATATATTGTTCTGTGCTCGTAATAAGCCAAAGGAAGTGTGCATTCACATGCGTAGCCAAGGGTGGCTAGCGGAAGAAGTTATTACGAGAAAGGCAGGATGGGAAGTGCTTACGGTGGTGCGATTCGAGAGAGATGAAAATTATCAAAAAGTGAAATAGGTGCTTTCTGGCAGACCGCCACCAAGTATTTGCCTTCCAGAACTAAAGGTGCGTCTATCTCATGTCTTTAAATGTCTTTTACATCAATCTGCCTACATACCTTTTATCACCCTTAAGTATGGGTGCATTGCGGCACCATCTCATCGGCTCAACTAAAGACTGCCACTGAACACTTTCCGTTCTTAATCACAACTAAATATGGAATTTCCAGCGACTTCCAGACCCACAAAATGGTCTGGGACTCCTTCACGACATAAAATCATCGATGGACAAAATTTAGATACCATCATATCCGGCCACCTCACCTCAGAGCAGCTCGATGCCTACCAACGGTACTTTAGAATCGAGGAGATCAGTGACCTTCTACGTACCTCCAACAAACGTAGAGTTGGGGTGCTTCTGTTGTTGCCTTCTGGAAGGCCACAAGAGAACCCAAATCTAAAAAGAGACCCTTCCCCACCTCCAAAGTATGATAACTATGGAAACAGAGTCAACACTCGCGACTCACTTATGGGCCTTTCACTCGAAAATGAACGCCATTACCTTGTGGAAAAGGCAGCTTCTACCATCAAGTACTATATGTCTCCACTTGATTACCATAAACCCGCCAAAATTTACGAGAAATTGTATATACCGTTGAAAGATTTCCCTGACATAAATTTTGTTGGTTTACTTTTGGGGCCTCGTGGAAACACGTTGCGTCAGATCCAGGAAGACAGTGGTGCCAAACTAGCAATTAGAGGAAAAGGCTCGGTGAAAGATGGAAAATCAAGCGGCAATGTTATAACGGAATCAGAAGAGTCGGGCGCACTCATGTCTCCCAAATCGTTTGCTAATCCATATGTGGATAACAACAGTGAAGACCTACATGTGGTTATTACGGCAGATTCGTCCCGAAAAATAGAAAAAGCAATCATGTTTGCCAACGATATCATCAATAAGGCCATTTCGTCACCTATGGGTCAAAACGACTTGAAACGAGGTCAATTGCGAGAATTGGCAATCTTGAACGGTACACTTCGTGAGTCTCGTCCATTCATACCTGAAGAAGAAAGACAAGCTCCACCCGTGATGGATATATCTCTGATTGTGTGCAAAGTTTGCGGTAAAGTGGGACATTTTGCAAGGGATTGTAAGTTAAAAAACCGTTATGAAAGCACCCCGGAAAGATCCTATCTGCCTCCAGAGGCTCGCTATGCTCCAGAGGAGGAAGCATCCTCTGCTCCATATAGCTACGAACCTCGTCACAAGGGGAATGGCAGACGTAGGGACGACGATGCTTCTCTTCCTCCATGGAAACGTCAAAAGACTTCAGTCCCTTCCTTGCCTGTGCCCCCATGGCAATCAGAACAGGCATATTCATCGAAACCCCCGACTCCCACGGCGATGGCTAGATCCACACAACCGACGCAAACCCAAACTCCGGTTCATAATGCAAAGCCAAAACCACCTCCAGGTCTTCATATGGGAGAACGTCCACCTCCAGCAAATACTCCGAAGCCACCCCCACCGGCATCCACTTCAAAACCACCACCACCCACAACTACATCAAAGCCGGCACCTCCACCGGTGCCCAAACCACCACCACCTTCTGCAGCAGCCAAACCTCCACCTCCAGCAAGCAAGCCGGCACCACCAGCAAAACCCGCACCTCCACCCTCAACGAAATAGCTGGCAAGTACTTCATAATATATGGCACCACTACAACCTCGTCGTATTTTGCGTAATATTCTATGTAGTCTTAATTACTTGTCATTATACAAGCGTATGCCAGGAAATGGTAATGCTCACTTCACCAAATCTAAGTTTTCATACACCGATCCAGAAGCCTTGAATAATTCAGAGGCGGTTACTCCGTTCTTGGTCTCTTCGTTGTCCTTCAATTGTTGTAACATTAGTCTGGTTCTTTCCCTTTCTTTGTATCCATGCAAGCACTCAAAGTAGTCGTCAAATTGAGGGGTGCATTCTTTCTTGGTCTGAGTGTCTGCGCTGGTATAGCAAGAAACCAAGGTTTGGAATTCGTAGAAACACCTTCTTGTGCCCCCGTTTCTTGAATAGGGTTGCATTTCAGACTAACTATGTTCTTCGTTACATTTCCTCAATCCGCATTGGACGAGTTCGCGGTTCGCGCACTACAGCTTATATGGCTGCGAAAATGAAATGCAATTTATATATACGCTAGCATTTCTTTTATGCACTCTTTCACCTTGTAGTATAACGGTCCTACTGTTCCGTCGATCTCGATGTCTCCTGTATCGTCTCCGTCAATGCTACCATAGGTAACTTTTCTGATCGCAATTCTGCCATTCACCACCAAAGTACCTTCACCTTTAAATTCGGCATTCATTTCTCTGGCAATGAGTTTTCTTTTGAGTTCTGGAAGTCGAATATTACCAATGGCAAACTTGGGTCCGCTTGATCCCTCTTCTTGCAAAACCGCTTGGCCCGCCTCTGTTTGGCGTTTCAAAAACTCCTCCTTTGATATGTATTTCAAAGAAAATTGAGTCGACGGGTTGATGTAGTCTGGGACAGTTTTCGCCTTCTTCTTTGGCATATGTGGATTGTGAAGTTCAAGTTCACCATAAGCAGGAGCAACACGATAGTTCCCGTCTACTTTTTGCCATTTCAACGTATCGACGATCTCATCTTCAAGAACCACTTCGAAATTAGTTAAGGCAAGCGAGTCTTCCTGTTCATCAACTCCAATCTTCAAGCTCGACTCATAATCAGCAGCATGTATGGCCATTCGTGATGGCCCTGAATACTTACCAGATGAATGACCACTGAGGCCTCCACGGATAGACACCAAAGATAGAGCTCTAGAGCTATGCAATAACGACAGCTTAGTTTGTTCTTTCTCTTGCATTGCTTGCAGTTGTTCGAACATGTTCTTCACGGCTGGAAGTCCATTATACTCCTCATCTAAATCAGCCGTTTTCGTAGGGTCTGGCAAAAGAACAAGATTGTAAGGTTTCAATGACGAAACAATCAAACTGAGAGATCTTAAGTCCACTAGCCCTGCCAAGTCCACAAACGATAAACTGCATCTGAACTTTAAGTCTTGTGTTTTAGTGACAATCACCCTCTTGCGGGGCTGGAAAAGGGTATGGAGATTCTTTTGCAAGATCTGATTATTGAGGGTTTCTTGAGGGGTTAAACGGTTTGTTTGAATACCTCCTCCTCTACCACTTCTTCTGTCATCGTCGTTTCCCCATTTTAACTTGTCGTCTTGCTCGAATTTCCGCTTGGAATCCAGAATAAGCTTTGCGTTAGTCAAGTCCTCTGCTCTCTGGTAGTCTTTGATATCTATAACTTCTCCATAGTCGTCGAACTTTCTCTTGTGTGGTGGGATATATGGGAACATTGCCTGACGAGGCTTCAATTTGTGGGTGATTTTGACGTCTAAAGGAAGTTCATCGTCCAAAGTCTGTTTAACTTGGTCAGCGACAAACGCATCTTGTGTAACGATGGCATTCACATTTGCGTCGATTGCACTAGGCATTGCTCCTGTTTCTGCCTCAGTAGTGGCTGGTATTTCTTCGTCAGAAGACTCGCCGTCTTCCCCGTCATCTGATGAAGAATCCTCTTCCTCAAGATTGTCGGCATTCAATAGGTTCTGATTTTTTCTATCACGCACCTGTTCGAACAACTTCTTTTTTCTTTGGTGATTTATACGCTCTTGAAATGAGGTGAGTTCCGAACCACCCAAGGGATCCTCTCGAGTTAAGTTTCGGAGTGGGATTGTACCTTCATAACCAATTGCAAGTCCATCCTCGGCATTTCCGTACTTCTCTTTGGAAAGCCTTACCCAGTCAGTAAACAATTGGGCGTTAATACTGAAATCCGCGCCAAAGTGAGTTCTTTCAGTCAACAAAACCGTATTCTTCTGATCCAGGCATAAGTATTTCAACACTTCAAACGATACATCACCACTATTCATATCCACTCCAGCGCACAATACAATTTTGGGGCCACTGAGCTGAATTAGCTCCTTGGGATCCAGCAAGAGATCAACCTTTGAGGGATCAAATGGAAAATTATTCTTGTTGGTGCTGTTCATCGATGCAGAAGATGCAGCCTCCCATTCTTTTACCAACAGAGTAGACATCCACTCGAGTAAACTGGACGCATAATTAAGCACTTTGGTGCCTGAATAGGACAAGAAATAGACTGGAATTGGCTGACTTTGAAGATGATGGTCGACAAGATGTAAGAGTTCAAGAAACCGGCCAGAAAGTGATGTGGGAAGAACCACCGCACCTCCGTTGGCTAGTGTAGCATCCATCAACTGGAGGAACTTTTCTGCTCGTTTTTTATGGGGAAGATTGGAACCAAGATCAGTGTTGGTTATCAAGACAGTGGGTCTCATCAATTGAGACAATGGGTTACCGGTTGAGGCTGAAAGAAAGCTTGAGCTGCTCAAGAATGAGTCCTTCGAGTGGTTCCATGAGGGGGCGTAAATCACCTTCTCTAATCTCTTGGTTATGCACCAGAAGGTACCACCCAAAGTATGTCCAGCATTGTATGGTGTAATTATCATTTTATTTTCAAACAAACTTAAAGTTTGCGAGTATTTCAACGGCACCGCCTTATCGAACCAATCGTCCACTTCGTCCACCTCCATAAGTGCATCTTTTAAAGGTCCAAGAACACCCTTCGATCTGTAAAATTCTACTGTGGAAACTCGACCTAGCTGGTTCACGGGAAGGGTCGAATATATGGGAATTTTGGACATTGTGTGAGGAAACTTTATGCAGAGTATGATAAACCCACTTATGAACTCGGGCGTCGAGTGTGAAAGTAAAATCACATCAATTTTTCGCAAGTTGGATTCCATGAAATCCACATCTTTGTGGTCAATACCGTTCCATGTGGGATCTGCTAATATATTAATGTCATTGTCGAGCGTAAGGAGTGAAGCCCGAAATGAATGGTTGCCCTTTTCAGGGGTGAGGAGGGCAAAGGTAAACATTGGTGTGTTCCAAAGTTCAACACTCACGGAAATTTAATTGAGGAAGAGTACTGGTGTTGGGATGCAACTAGTATCAAGATGGGCTGTGGAGAATAGCCATGATAGCAAAGAGTCCAGTCGTCAATTACGCGTATTCTGAGTACTTCTACTAATGGTTTCCGCCTACGATTCTTGTGGAGTATTCGGCAAAGTTTTCCTCGTCGTTTACCATTTCGTACAAGTCAGGTTGACAAAAGACTGCCAATGTATTTCTAGACACACCCTGTGCCTTGGATGCCTGAACATAGTGGGGCACCGCCTTGAACTTTCCTCTCGAAATCTCTTGTAATGCGGAGCCGGTCTGGAATGCAAGGCATGTTGAGGGAATGTTAACCTTTACAACTTCACCATGGCGGTTTCTAATGTAAAGGCCTGCATTTGGATCCGGCGACAGCTCAATTGGAACCTCTACACCTTCCTGTTCTTCAAGATACATCGCTGAAGTGAGTCCCGTGATACATGAGTGGTCCAAATGTTCTCCACACCACACTTCGTCTTGAGACTCGGCCACTGGAGGCGGGTAGTAATGAAGAAAGCGGGCCTTTGTGGTAGTTGAATTTTCGACAACCAGCTGGAGGTGATTATCCTTCATGCTGTAGCCTCCATTGGCCTTGATATAGCTATCACATGAACTGGCAACTAACGCTGCAACGTCAATTATCAAGTTGCAAAGTTTCTTGCAATTAACCTCGAAATTTTTCAAGCCGTCGAGTTCTTTGGAAGGCCATATGTTTGGCGTAGTGTACATCTTGTGGTCTCTGAACTGGTCAACGATATCTTGGGGAGGACCTTCTAAGGTAGTATCTTTGTGGAAAGCACAATTGACATAGAAAGATCCTTTGTAAGTATCAGGGCGTCCGTCTGCGAGTTTTTCCTTACCACAAGACCACCCCGTCAACCACATCGACTCCTCGTTTTCTAGCTTGGTCAATTCTTCTTTAGGAAGCCTGGCAAGCACCGAAAGTTGTCTCAAAACATCATTCCGTAGCTGATGAAACTCATCCGAAAGTCCCTCAACTACAAGTATGCCAAGCGATTCGGGACCAAAAGCTGCATCCAAGGTTACGAAATCAACCCCCTCTTGAAGCTGGCTCAACGAGACTTTAGTGGGTGCCTCCACTTTCATGTTGCAACTTCTTCGCGCTCTGAAATTGACTGCGAAAACGCCGTACTGGGATGCGGCCCTAACTTGTTTTGCCTGGTTTGCTACGTCGGCCTATCTCATTTATATTACAACAAATTTATACAGCGTTACGTTCAAGGTTGATGCTGTTCCTGGTGTGGTACGAAAGTAAGGTTTCAGCTCGAGTTATGCCTGGCAATTCATGCGTGGTGGACAACCGTTCCAACGAGTTTCTCGACGAACGGTATTCGCCACTTCTGATCATCTCCTGTCTCAACTGCTCCAAGTTCATTGGCTTCTTCAAATAAGCGTTGGCAGTTTCTCTTCTGGACCGGGACACAGTGTTCTTTCGAGACCTGGACACAGTAGTTTTTCTCTTGATGGAGTGGAAAGTCTTCGCCAACGGTGACAGATGCTCATGAGTTTCCGCGAGTCCAATGCTATCTGGTTGTTCGAGGTCAAGCTTCTCGAGCATTTCAGGACGCTCCATGACTGCATTCAAGACTCTCAATCTCTCCACATCCTCATATGATGTAGGGTCGTAACCCTCAAAGTAATCATCGTAGGCCCCGTGTCTTGCTCTTTCTCGAATAATGTCGATATCCCTTGGCTTGAAATTCCGCTTCAAGAAGTCATAGGTAAATCTTGGAAGTAAACAGACAACTACTCCAACGAAAATAACACACCAATTTGAAAGTGTTCCCAATACTTGAGCACCTGCTTTATAGAACTCTCCAGAATACACCCTGGAACTCCATACTCCTGACCAGAAGTACACAAGAAGAATGGATATAGCATCGATCAAGAGAGTAAGCCAGTCCCATCTGTACTGTTGAAGCAACACATAAAAGTTACATGCCGTAACTGATAAACATGCCACCAATACTCCCATCCAGAATCTATGATCCACAGCCAAACCTTGCATGTTTTGGAACGATTTGTAGTAAAGCAAATAGGGGAAGTAGAACGAGATCACTGATTGATATAAGCCGTCGATCATGTACCATGCAAATTTGAACTGAGACCACTCCAAACGGTATATACCGGTACGGTAAAGCTGTGGAACCAACAAGGAGATAGTATCAGATACGTCTTGATCTAAGACTGCCAACACTATAACGGGAAGCGACGTGAAGGCTAAATTGAAAAACATCAAGAAAGTGAACTCATATAAGTATGATCCATCAAAGTTGTTGTAGACTCCATACCAAAAACAGGTAAGCGTGAAGACCACGTTTTTGTAAAAGAAACATGGCACCATCTCCGCTAACCTCTTATAAGACCAACGACCATGAACGAGCAATAACCTTGTCAAATACCGGAATTGACCAATTCCATAATCTGAAGACATGACTGCTTGTCTTCCTTCTTCTCCAGCAATTCCCACTCCAATATTCGCCGCTTGAATCATGGCAACGTCGTTCGCTCCATCTCCAACGGCAAGAGTCATGACACTGAGTTGCAGTTTCACCATCTTCACAACTTCTGCTTTCTGAGAAGGAGACACACGGCAGCAAAGAACTGATTTACAACGCTTGCCCAATAGAAGAAACTTCTTTTGAAGATCACGTAATTCTTCACTTTGTTCACTGAGATCAGAAAAGATAATGGTCAACGCAGCTCCATCAATGACACAGGCAGCATTATCATCGGGTACCGAATGGTCTTTGATGTCTTCTTTGATCAAATCATCAACCGACTTGGTGTTATCCGTTAGTATTCCAAAGCTGTCTTGAAGATACTGGGTAAGCAAACCATCAAGGTGTTTGACATTATCTTCCTTCTCAGGGTCAGGTCTCACAACTAATAATTGCATCCGGTTACTGAGAAGATTGCATGAAAATCCAATATTGATGGCCGTTTCAATTCTGTCACCAGTAAGAACCCAAAGCTTTATACCTGCTTGGCCCAATAGTGCGATAGAATCAGGAACACCGTCTTGTAACCTATCCTCAATGGCAGTACCACCAAGTAGGTGCAACTCCAGCTCTATTTCGTCTTCTAATTCTGAAATAAAGACTTCTCTCGAGTCATCGATTGAAGACAACGCCTCCTTGTAGCGAGCATTCCAGTTGGCATAATAAGTGGGGTCAAGCTCCTTTTGAGCGATAACTAAAGTACGCAAACCCTCTTTGGCAAAATCTTCCAAATGCAAAGCAGTTTTCTGCAAAACTTGAGTATCTGTGTCTTTCATCAATTTTTGGAAAATCACGTTATCAGCTCCCTTTGTCACCATGAGAATCTTGCCCTCCGGGGTCTTGATAATACAAGACATTCTCTTACGAGCAGAGGTGAATTGAATGACTTCAAGAAGTTCGAATTCAACACTTTCCCCATATATGTCGACAATGAGCGTTTTCCGCAACCGATCACGGAAAGCAAATCCTAAGTCTCTGGAAACAGACACCAATGCTGCTTCATCTGGCGACTCCGCTTTGAATATCTTGTAATCAGGATCTGACTCGTCCTCTACGGTCACCACCGTATGACAGAGAGCCAACGCTAACATAAACTTTTCGTTCGCAGCCTTTTGCTCACTGTTGTTCTCAGTCATCATGGTGTCTTTAACGTAATCGTTGGACACAAACGTGAGAGCTTCTTCTCGAAACTGGTTGTTCTTACTATGATTTTTGAGGTTTTCGATCATGTCTCTTCTATCCTCTTGTATGATTTGTCTCCATTTTTCGTTTTCAGCAACAATATCCTTGCCTTCTCGTTTATCAATTCCCTGTTGTGCTTCAGTATAAGCAAGGCCATATGATGTTCCATTGACGGTCATCTTCTTGAACTCCATAACATTCTGGGTCAATGTTCCAGTCTTGTCGCTGAAAACGTACTCTATTTGTCCCAAATCATCCGATATGTTCCATGATTTCGGAATGCAAGGGAAATCGAGCTTTGCAAAGTACATCTTGACATCAGCAAAGATAAAAAACGCCTGTAACGTTTTGATAATTTCAACCGATATGTAAAGTGAAATAGGAACAAGCGATTGATAGATGATCAATGTGACAAAGAACGCAAGAATACCATTGACAGCTGGTGTGGAACCATAAGGTTTAAATTCAAAGTAGCGTCGCGAAACATGCTCCTTGTCGTAAAAGAGGCCGTTGACGAGACCCGAAACAAAACATAAAACGAACAATGTAACGAAATTGATAACAACCGATAAGTTCAACTCACGCGATATTCTCGAAGCCTTCGTAGGGGTGATGCCGGAATTGAGCATGATTTTGGTTTCCTTGCCAGTATAAATAACCACCCCGATGACCCAGGCGGTATTTCTCAAAGTGGTGCCTCGAAGTAAAACATTGTTGTTGGTAATAGCTTCTTTTTCGTCGGGATTAACCATGTGACCATTTTCGTCATAGTTTTCAAAGTGGATTGTTCCCCTGAAAGAATACAAGTGGGGGTTAGGTGCGTCGCACTCTATCCAAAACTTGCTGAATCCTAAACTAGCAGCATGAGACAAGGAACCGCCACACGCCAAAGCAGTTTTTGTTTTCAAATTGGTTTCACCATCCAAGTTTTTCGTCTCGATGTAGCAGTTGTTCTCGGCATCTGAAGTGCCCAATATAACAATGTCAGCTGGAACTTCCTCATCGGAACGTACCCGGATTATGTCGCCGACGGTGACATCTTTCCACGATCTATTCTTGAACTTTGGGGCCCTAATTCCTTTGTCAGAGTGCTCTTGTTGAAGTTTCGGATTCGTAATTGTATGTGGTACCGGTTGAACATTGTGACGTTGGCTCTGATGCGATTTTCTGACCGAACGTTCGGCGGTTGACATACGCGGGCGCTCCCCAAAATCAGAAGTATCAGAAATAATTGTAGAAACTCTTTTAAGCTCGTATTCCTTCTCGGCGTTTTCCTTTCTGATCACCTCTTGCTTCTTCTTTTTCTTACCAAACGTCATGATGACTCCTCGTATGATGGCCTTGCCAATACGTCGAGTCACTCGGGTACTTGCCTTTTTGAAGCGTCTCCATGGGTCAACGTAATCTGTCTCCACATTGGGATTTTCAAGCCCCACAAGTAAATGAATTGGAGAATTGTTGAGTTCATTATCACTAGACCCCCGGCTGTAATCTTCGTAAGCATCTCTGATGGCAGTTATAACAACAATAACTATCAAAGGCACAGCCTGAAGGCCAGGCGATTGCACACCAAAGATTTGGAAAGCACTAAGAATAATCATCACAAGGAAATACGTATTTGCAACGTTCCTAAACTGGAAAAAGATATTTTTGGGCAAGAAAGATATTGGGGTATACTTTGTAGTTCTGATTTTGTTTCTTGGGAAGGCTAGGCGTGGGTGACCATGCGCATCTTTCATTACGTCCGGAAGGTCCTGGTTCACATAGACCGTACGAGGGATGGTCTGGTATATGTCCTCCAAGTATTTTGGTCGGGAATCGAGCCCTTTATTGAAGAGCATTGTCTGCATCCGCAGTTTGAGATTCGGTGGTTTGGCGGTGAAAAGATCATTAATCTTATTGATTTTATCAGGAGCTTTTGAAGTCGAGGAGTTGTACTCGGAAGATGACTGAGCCGTTTCAGGGCCATCAGACCCTGAAATAGCCGAGTCATTCTTTTGAGAGTTTCTATCCGACATCGCAACTATTAGGAGCCTAGGGACGTGTAAGTGACAAGGGAATCACACGAGAAAGTTCTCTTCTGAAAGTGCCCGTTATAATATTAGCAACAAAATAAGATGGCGCCGCTGGATGATAAACAAAAAGCAGTATTGCAGGACAGCTGGACCAAAAGAAAAATTAAAAAAAAAAACCTGAATACACTCCGGAGGTGATCTTACTACCTTGAAGTAGCTTTTGAAGCCGTGAAACTACTTGCTGGTTGATATACAACGAGCTGACTAACAAAGATGAGTGAATAAACCGAAAACAATCCGCATTTGAGTTTAGCGTGTGTGCAGGAGATTAGACCGCCTACATAATGATAGAAGGTGCAACCAACGGCGGCTGCAAACTATGAAAAACGGGAAAATGTTCGGATACTGGTAATTGTGGAGCCACGGATGCAGCGGGAGAGCTCATCTTATAATAATGAAGAAAAAGTGACATTTCGTTTATCCTACCACGTTTTGGTCCGAGTTTGTGCCGGCGATTATGCGGAGTTAATTATGGGCCGAGCCGATATGGAGAATTGGTCTAAGCTCACAACCGGTATATATGAGCTTCAAGTACACACTAGGGGGGGGTGCTTCCAGAAAATAAATCTATGTTTTCTGGAGGCCAAAAGATATGCAATTCGTGATTGTGTATGCTACAAAATGCGGCAGGTGCCCTGCTGCAGAAGTCTCGAAGCGGATGCAAGGTTCGAGACGACTGAGGTGTACTGATGTAGGGTTCCGATGTTAGGATGTTGAGAGCGGGCCGGGTAACCCGATTCGTCGAGTCGGTGAAAAATTCCCCACCAGAGTGCTAGTATCCATTCAGCAATGTCAATCGAAGAAATTCCCGAAGAAATCCCCCAAGGTGCCGATGTCACCATCTTGTCCAAGAACGAGAAGAAGGCCAGAGAATTGATCAAGAAATTGCACTTGAAACCAGTTCCTGGTATTACCAGAGTCACCTTCAAGCAAAAGGGTAACCTCATTTACGCTATTGAGCAACCAGATGTGTTCAAATCCGCTGCTGGTACTTATGTTGTGTTCGGTGAGGCCAAGGTGGACGACATGAACAAGAGAATGGCCGAGGCTCAAGCTCAACAAGAACAACAAGAAGCTCTCACCAAGGCTGCTGCTGATGCCGAAACCGCTGACAAGTCTCCAGAGTCCATCACCAATGACTTGCAAAACGCTTCTTTGGAAGACAAGACTGTTGAGGAGGACGATGGTGAGGTAGACGAAACTGGTTTGGACTCGAAAGATATCGATATCATCGTTGAACAGACCCAAGTTTCTCGTGCCAAGGCTGTCAAGGCTTTGAGAGCTCACAAGGGAGATATGGTCAATGCCATCATGGAGTTGTCTTAGTGTTCATAGTAGTTGTGAATAATCATAGCGATGTGCGAGATGTAGTAGCAACTAGTCTATTAAAGGCTTGTAAGGTATTCTATATAGGCTCGATGAACATTGTGTATCACATGTATGAGCATCGTATAATGTACGGCCGAGGACGTATTGGTTAATTCTTCATTGATTCGTGTAGTGATTGCGCAGCCGATGTAAAGAATCCACCTTCGAGAATTGAAGTGCGTTCATGGGAGTTTTTCTGCAGTGGATGCCTCTGCCGGCTGCGTGCTGACTTCATCTGGAGAAGGTATGTCAGCTTCATTTTGAGCAGCTTCGTGCTGTTCAACCTTTTCTTCCAGAGCTCCAAGAGTATGCTTTTCGCCAGTAGCACCCATCACTTCGAGACCACTTTTTTCAAGGGCTTTGTCTTGTTCCTTGTCTTTCTCCGCCTTGAGGCCGTTCACTTTCTTTTCGTCGCCATTGATAAACCCGCACTTTGGACACAAGTACACCACGCTGAATGGATCCTTGCTTCCTGGGGGTGCAAGGCCATTGTGGGAGAAACAATTGCGACATATTAAGGCATATCGGTCCTCCACGGATTCATTGTTATCAGACCCAATGAGTAGATCAAGCAATCGATCCGAAACCGGTCGTGGTGATAGCTTGCCAGACTGCGGACCCAAAGGAGCAGAGGGAGGAAGAATGGGTCCGTTTCCAAGATGGTTTACGGGGGCATTTCCCGGTCCCGGAAAGGGACCGTTTTTGGGATCATTAGCGGCATTCTTTGAGCCTTTGTTTGTAACTGGCGCATTGATTGTAGCGGTCCTGGGGCCCTGTTTACGGTTCTTCGCCTGCGTGGCTGCCTGGCTAGCGCCAGAGGCGGATCCATCACCTACTACCGTACCATATTTTGTTAAGAGATTGTTGGTAGTTTCGAAATTGGTAATTTTCTTCAAGTCATCAATCTTCTTCTTGAGCTTTTTACGCAACGTATCAAGTTGCTTTTCCTTCTTTTTGTATAAAAAGGTATAGAAGAAAATCAAACCTCGAATCACAGCATATGTCACCACTGGATAAACGATATAAAATAGCAATTGGTACCTGGTTTGACTTCTCACAAACCGTTGGATAAAGTTCTTGCCCACAGCTGGCGGTGCCATGAAGTAGTTGTAATATCCGATCAACAAGAACAGAATCGAAGCCATAAATCGGGCTTTGAAAACCACCAGTTTTCGCTGCTGGTCGATGCGACGTTTCTGGATCAGAATTGAGTTGATTTCCTTGTTCAATGCAGTGAGCTCGCGCTCGTATGTATCTGGGTCAAAGCCCTTTGACCGGAAAAGGTCGAAAACTCCCATTAGCAACTCACTCGAATGGATCTCACTCGCATTGAATTCGGTGACAAAATGGAGTGTACTGCAGATAAGCGATGTGGGGAAGGTTCTTCGGTAATAGGGTACGAAGTATCGGGGGCAGAATTGTGCATATTATCTGAACCACTGGTTGAGACCATACTTGTAGTAGCGGCTCCTACTCTTGAAATGTCGCTGACGGGTTCACAATGGCGGTTTGTCCGTTCCTTGTATCCTGCCGTCTCAGCACTGTCTGCAGGACGCTGACTGAGTCGAGATGAGATTCAGGTCCTGCGACAGTTTACGAGTTCTGCCACAAATACCCCTGTCGGTATTGATTGCGATGCCATACAAAGTTGGTGGACATACTATCAAGCTTGAGGCCGAGATCAAGGATGGGTCTGGTTTCAAAATACTTTCCGCCCACCCTCGACTATTGCGCTTTTGTTTGAATGATGCCAGTTTCAATTACCTTATTAGGCTCAAACGCATCATTCATCTTTACTGTGACATAGCCATTATCTACAGCACGCTTCTCCGGAAGATCCCCTACTACGACGACATCACCAGTATGGCCAACCGAACAAAACACCATCTATTAATGCTCGAGCAGGATTTCAATGCCCTATTAGGTCCAGAGTCCCGAGACATGAAGGACGAGTTTCAAGTCCAGAATCGAGGGCTGTGGGAAACCCGCCTGTACGAGGGCTATGTGAAAAAAATGTGCATGCTTTCCGTGGAATCTGCCATCGAAGTATTCGATGCCACCACCAAGACCCTCAATTGCATCGATATCTTTTTCAGTGACTTTGATAATCTCAAGAAGCTCCTTATTCCGTTTCTTGCCAGCCACACAAAGTCACTCCAGCATCTGCTTGCCAAGTCGTTGTACTTGTTCAAGCTAACCACCATAACCGATGATGTGGAGTCGATATGTCGCTCGGACCAAATCGATGCTTCTATGTCGAAACAGTTGCGAAAGATCGAGAAAATCACCGCTGGCATCGAACGAGAATCTACCATCTTAAGGACGCTTTTCCGTACGTTCGACCCTTCGTTGCAACAATATACTAGCATTCTATTGGGGAAAGCCATTCTCAAACGAGATGTCGATCCTCAAGATTGCCAGATTGTACGCAGAAGAAACATCTGCTTCCAAGCGGCCGAGCATGTGGTGAGCATTCCCCTCTCCGAAAACCAGTTCTCTGCCGTAAGCATCAAGTCCATGTCACGATACATGGTGTGGGGTTTCTTTGTATTGTTCCTCTTGGTGTCGTTGATGGTTCATCGGCTTGTTCGTTTGATTTCCGGGTGGTGACGAGATACGTTGTAACTATAAAAGACAATAATAAGAAATTCCTAGAAGTGGATAATTTGAAGATTTTGCAATTTCAGTAGAGGAGAGTGTTAGTAATAAAGAACAAATAAACTGCAACAAAAATATATAAAAACAATCAAGATTAAATAAACAAACAGCAGACTACAACTACAAGAACGAATCAACCGAAACCTATTCTTTCTGTCACCATGTCGTCGGGTCTTCTCCTGCATGCTTCGCATCCTCTGAAGTGCAGTACAGTAATCACAACCCCTTCGTTCCTTACACAAAACTGCTGGGTCACTACACCTTTTGGTTCATTTGGTCAAGATCAATTGAACGGGGGTGGCTAGAAACATAGTACTTGCTTACATCATTCCAAGTGACGTCCCAGTGCTGAAAAAATTGGCCACAAAATTCGTTAACGTTCATTATTCTTCAACGCATTACTAAAAACAACCATACACTTTAGCTAATATCATGGCTATAGACACCCAAATCTACTCGGCGACGTACTCCAACGTCCCCGTGTTTGAATTCGTCACATCAGAGGGCCCTATAATGAGACGAAAGCTGGATTCGTGGATAAATGCTACTCATATATTGAAAATCGCTCGGTTCCCGAAGGCCAAACGAACAAGAATACTAGAAAAGGACGTTCAAACGGGAATACACGAAAAGGTTCAGGGTGGATATGGAAAATATCAAGGAACATATGTACCGTTGAATCTAGGCGCCGAGATTGCCCAGTCTTTTGGAGTGTACGATGTGCTCAAGCCTATATTCGAATTCGAGTACGTAGAGGGCAAATCCGACACCCCACCACCGGCTCCCAAGCATAACCATGCTTCGGCATCTAACGTGGCAAGACGACAGTTGAGTACTGGACTGGCACCTGCTGCCAAGGCGACCAAAACCGCCAGTACCGAACCCAAAAGACGGGGCCGCCCAAAACGCCCGGCTCCAGAAGTCGAGTTATACCCAAGACAGCATCCTCTGTTGAAACGAACTACCAGAAGGTCGGAACCAATTGCACCTGTTTCCCGACAGGACACAGAACAGGATGAGATCCAAGCTGTGAGCGGTAGCTTGAATGTCAAAGAGGAAGACCTCGAGGTGGAAAGCACCGAAGACAGCGACGAAGACAACAACGAAGGCGACAACGACGACCTCGACCAAGAAGAAGACGCATTGATGAGCGGACGAGATTTGGGGTTTGCTACTCCAAGAGCTTCCTTTGATAGGCATTATGACCGGCCACAAAGATCGTTCAATGGCATGGCCAGCATGAACAGCACCAACAGCGACCCATACACTCTTCTGCAATACCATATGACCACTCTGGCTGCCAGAAATGATCTGGTTCACGATGAATATTTCAACAGTCTCCTCAACTACTTTTTAGAAGACAAGGTGAGATCCGAACAAATTCCTCCAAAGCTATCATCCCCACCGCAACCCTTGTCCAGCATTAATATCAATCGGGGAATCGATAACGACGGCAACACCATATTCCATTGGGCTTGCTCGATGGCCAATACCACTGCCATCCACTTCCTCCTCTCCACGTTCAGTTCGTACCTCACGGCCAACGTGAAAAATTCTCATGGCGAAACTCCGCTCATGTTTGCGGTCAAGTTCAGCAATGCGTATCAGTGGAAAAATTTCCCTGCATTGCTAGAAATTTTATTCGACTCAATTCTTCTGGTCGATAACTCGGGCATGACTGTTCTCCATCATATTGTCAAGGCATCTCTTGAGATAAATGACGATGGAAAGAAAGAAAGATTCGCCAAGTACTATCTTGAATCTTTGATTGAGCGCCTCATTCAGTACGAAAAGGAGGGACTGCCGCCGGACAATAAGAACAAGTCCAGAACAACTTCATTAAACAGTAATCGAAGAGCTGTGATATTCAAATTCATTAACCATCAAGATGTCAACGGGAACACCGCATTTCACATTGCCGCCTATCATTTACGGAAAAAGCTAATCAAGGTACTAATAGCGTACCACAGCTATATCGATTTTTCTTTGAAAAACTTGGTATCTTATACCGTGGAAGATTACCTTGCAACTTTTAATTATGTCTTGAGGCTAGACTCAGATTCCAAAAAGATTGGCGTGGATGGTCTAGGGGTACAGGACATAGCGTTTGCAGGCAGCACCATGAGTTTTGACACCCAGAGCCACATGACCAGGATGGCAATTAAAGCACAAAACAATGCCTCGAACTTAATCACGGAGCGCCTCAGCCAATTATCTTACTCAATGGAGAAAGAACTAATTGATCAAGATGCTCAACTCCGATCCTACTTTCTGGCCGTGGGTCACAGTGGTAAACGACGCGTGGAATCACAGAGAGAGATCTTACAATATTTCAAGCTCGAGTACCTTGTGGACGAGAACGAAGCAAATCCTAATCCCACACGCGACGAGCTAATACAAGATGAGATTCATCGCTTGCACAATGATCTCTGCTTTCAAGTTTTACAGCAGAAAAATGAACTCGAAACAGGCTTCGTGAAACTCAAAAAGCTAGAACACTTGGTGCAGAACAAGCGGATTGAGGAGAAGGCAAAGGAGCTAGAAGAGGAAGGAAAAGGTGTTGCACGCAATATCACACCTATTCAACAGGCAATCCAGTTGCAAAAACTCATACAAAAGAGACAACAGTTACTCGACAAGTTGTACGAGGAAAGACGTGCGGTGCCAATGTCAATCAGCATGGAGGACGTAAAGGAAAACATGGACCAAACCAACACAAATGGCGATGACGAAGGAATTATTTCTACATTCCCCCAAGAAGACAAACTCTACAAGTACTGCAAACTCATCTCGCTCTGCTGTGGCATGAGTATGAAAGAGGTGGAATTGTCCATCGACCTTATTGAGCTGTCGCTTTCCAAACCAAATAGCTGACGTTGTATTAATATTGTATTATAATCAAACGAACTTAATATAGAATTCGTGGACTGACAGGTAGCCGCATCGGCCCGCTGCAGGAACGTCAAATTAGCCGCTTTGCCGATTGGTAAATTATGTTTCCTGACGGCTCTAAAGCAGATGAAAAGAGAGTAAGAGGGGTCGAATTGTTCTACCATGCTACCGTCTTACACTAGATTACGACCATTCGACTCCAGAATTGCTATCAAAATCTGCAGTTGCAGCCGTACGCCTGTGTGCAGGCACAGATCTCCCGTATGTTTCGCGCGCGAGTGTTAAATCTACATCGTTTCTTCCGTAACACTCCACCTATAACGATGGTTGGAAGACGTTATTTCAGGATTCTATTGGCTTTGACCGCTGCCATTGTCCTAGTGGTTCTTATAGCCACGTCTTCCGACTCGCTGGTCAAATCTTGGACTCCGTCGCGGGAATCCTTGACCGTGAGTAATCTCTTTGCTCCGAAAAAAGGTGAAAAAGATGGCTCTACAACGGTGAAACAGACGGTTTCTGAAGAGGTAACGACCGATATTGACTCTATCGCACCAGGACCGGTGGACAACGGGGACGAGGGATTTCCTTTGGGCAAGGAGTATCGCAGTAATGTTATTTTCAGTGCCAGCCCGTTGAAAACTTTCACCGATCCTCATACGTTGATCGACGGCAAGCCCGCAGACTACACATTCAGCGAGGAATCGATGTGCAATAGTCTCCAGTACGAGAGATCGTTGACATACTCACAGCAATCGTTTCTCAATGCTGATTACACAACTTTGCAAGCAGCGTTGGCGAGCAACGAGGGTTTTTCACAGATTTTGGCGGAGGCCAACAGAAAATTCAAGCCTAAGATACCAGCAGAAAAACAGTGGCACAGATTTGCTGGCTCATCAGTGTGGCTTCCTCAGTATGGCTTGCACTTTATGGTGAGTCGAGTGATGTGGTCACCTTCGGGAATCCCCAATAAGGCATTTGCCAGTTTCTTGTATGCGCAACTCTTTGATAGGAATTGGGAAGAAGTGCCCGAGACCCACCTCAAGGTTCCTTACGAAGAGAAAGTGACGAAGTCTGTCATTAATGCCGACGGAACCAAATCGGAGTTGACGTTGGACACCACGAAATCGTTCAGAAACATCAAGTTTCCCTCCTTCTTGCCGATTTCCTTCGACTACCACATGCACGTTGATAGTGGCAAATACTACTGGGGACCTGAAGATCCTCGGATTATTGGACGTACCAACAGCCAAGGAGAAGTCGAGCCCATCATTGTGTTCAACATGAAAAATCACAAGTTGGAGAAGCGGGTAATGCACTCATATAAGCCGTTTTCCGACGACCTCCAAATATTAAAGAGAAGATCAGGAAAGTTTGGATACATCGAAAAGAACTGGACCCCATTTTTTGGGAGACAGTGTCAAAACGAAGATAAGATCAATTTTGTTTCAAGTATGGACCCGCTTGAAGTGATGGCTTGCTCGCTTGAAGATGGCATCTGTGACCCATTGTACGAGAATACCAAGACACCAGGTCCCTTGCGTGGCGGTACCCAGCTCATGGAACTTCCTATAGACGATCAAATTCCCGACCACGTCAGGAATTTATATAAGCTACCTGATAACAGAAAGGTGTTTGTTGGGTGGGCACGGACACATCTTAAGGAGTGTGGATGTGGAGAATCGATGTACAGACCCAATCTCATTGTGTTCGTGGAGGACTACAACCCAGACACTAAGAAGTATTACTATAAAGTGACGGACGTTTCAGAGTACTTTGACTTTGACATTACCGCACCTGAATGGTACATGCCCAAAATAGCATCGGACGGCACGTTAATTGAACCCGAACCAAAGCAATGTGTCGGAAGAAGCGTTCTCATCCCCAATTCCATCGCTTACTGGGGAATCAGTGCGATACTCAAGAACAATGTTCTGTATCGACGCCAATTTTACTCTGTAATTCCTACCGACGAAGAGATTGCAGACAAAAATGCTGGCAAGGTGATGAAGCAGGAATACAAAAGAGAAGCCATCCCGGTTGAATTTGAAGATTACATGGGCATCACACTCTCTGGTGGTGACATGGACGTCAGCATTGTCCATGTGAAGGGATTACTAGACTACATTCTAAATATTCCTTCGTTGTTTGACAAGGCCACTGTCATCACTTCAGACGAAAAGTTCCAGCAACGAGGCTTTGACTACAACAACATTTGTGCCGCAAAGGCAAGCCATCAATACTGTGTGCGGTTTGCAGAGGCCCACGGAGGAGTTACGGAGTACAAGAAGAAGGACTAACCGGAAACGATTTGCACCCAACTGGTGTAGCGGGCGTGTCACCATGAGCTCCGTCAATAACCGAGCGGCTCAATCTAAGTTGAGTTTTAGCTGCGAAAAAACTTTTGATCCGGAACTGGTAACCGCGCTTAGCCGGGCTGCAACCGCAGCCATATATATAAACGCCAAACAAATTTGATTTTTTGTAGTTCCAACATGTCCACTAGCGTGAAGAGTGAAACTTTGAACTCATCCCATGAGTTATCAGCTTCGTCTTCGAATGAGACGGTGCAACCGATGGCATTTACTGGTCAACCACAAAAAGACGGTGGTCGCCGAGGGTCTAATGCTTCTAGAAAATCGTATGAAAGTACGAGATCCTTAGGTTATTCTGAAAAGGAAATCTTCCTCGACTTGGATTCCGAAGAAATAAGGATCCAAAGAGAATTGACAAGAAAAACCATTCTTTCTGAACTCGAACAAAAAGCACAAAATGAAGAATTTGATTTCCCCAACTTACCAGAATCAGCAGTCCCTGTAGACAATGCCGGCGAAGAGTTCGCCAACATAGACCCCGAGCTTGTCACATGGGACGGGTATGATGACCCGGCAGATCCTAGAAACTGGTCACTTGCAACCAAACTGTACCTCATAGCATTTGTGTCTCTCTACACAGTTGTATCGCCCATGTCATCTTCAATGCCTTCTCCTGCTGTGGAACACATATCGAAAGACTTTGGTATCACCTCAAACGTGGTTCAGGCTATGGTGGTATCTATACAAATTCTTGCCTGGGCAATGGGCCCTTTAATTATTGCCCCACTTAGTGAAAACGATTTATTCGGAAGAAAGATGGTGCTCGATGTCTCAATCTGGATGTCACTTTTCTTCAACATTGGCTGTGCATTCTCCCAGAACACGGCTCAGATGATGGTATTCAGGTTTATTGGCGGTCTCTTTGGTTCTAGTCCGCTCAATGTGGGTGCCGGAGTGATTGCTGATCTCTTTGAAGCCAAGGCAAGAACCACAGCATTAGCAGGTTTTTCCCTTGCACCGCTCTTGGGGCCTGTGATAGCCCCAATGATCGCGGGCTTCATCGTGGACCATAAAGATTGGAGATGGGTGTTTTACGTTTTGTGCATTTTCAACGGAGCTGTAGCCATTGCCGGAACCATCTTTTATCGCGAGACCTACTCACCAACTTTGCTCAAACAAAAGGCTCGCAGGTTACGGAAAGAAACTGGCAATAAAAACCTCCATACAATCTATGAGATTGCCGATGGAGAGACCTTCATGGGCAAAGTCGTCCTCACTATGACTCGTCCAGTAGTGTTGTTGCTCACACATCCCATGATCATAGGTCTTGGATCGTTCATGGCATTTACCTATGGGTTCATGTACTTGATGATTGTGACATTTCCCGAAGTCTTCAGGCTCAAATACGGGTTCTCGCTGAGCATCACCGGTCTTATGTACATCCCCATGGGTGTGGGATTCATGCTCGGTGTCCTTGTGTGGACCATTCTTATCAACAAGACCTATACCAGATTGTGTGAAAAGAATGGAGGAGAGCAGAAACCTGAATACAGACTTCCATGTTTGTTTGCAACTTCCATCATTATCCCTGTAGGATTGATCTGGTACGGATGGTCGGCGCAGTACAAATTGCACTGGATAATGCCTGGAATTGGGTCTGCGATATTTGCATTTGGTCTTGTTGGTGTGTTTCAATCACTTCAAGGTTACTTGATTGACATGAATCCTCGATTTGCAGCCTCATCAGTTGCGGCCGCTGCCTTGTTTCGGTCGTTATTCGGGTTTTCGTTCCCACTTTTCGCTTCGAAGATGTATGCCAGACTCGACTACGGATGGGGTAATACTATGTGTGCCTTCATTGGCTTGGTTCTTGGAGTGCCATTCCCAATATTCTGCTACATCTACGGTGAAAGAGTGCGGCTTTGGGCCAACCAAAGAATGGAGCAGAGTCAAGCTAAACGAGACCAGAAGAACTTGCAGCGCTTAAAGAGGAAACTCAAACACCAATAGACATTTAGAGATAGATATAAGTTACGAATACCTTAATTGACGAATTTCCATATGAACGTATTGCAACCTTGCAGCCATCTGACGTAAGCGTGGGGTTGACTTTTACGCTGTTCGCAAAATCACACAATCATGGAACAACTATCTTTGGAAGCTTTGACACCTTTAAAGGTACCTTACCAGCTTGAAATTCTTCCTTACAGCATTAAAACACAATTTCTACAGCTGCATGAACTTGTTAGAGGGTATATTAAGAGTCTTGATGGCTATAAACAGCACCAAGCGCACCTTAGAGATGTGGTCAATAAACTGATTGAGCGGTTAAACGAGATCACTACCATGGTCAACGAGTACGAGGAAACATCCAAGACCATAGAGGAGCAATTGGCCAAAATCAAGGAGCTACATCAAGAATTTATCAACTTGGAGACCTACCATTACCAGCTATTGGCTGCAAACTTCAATCAAACTTTTCTTAAAAACAAGTTCAAGAAACTCGTAGAGAGCCTGGACCAAGAGGGCTCGAGAATACTCCAGAACGTGGCAAAAGACGAAAATGATCTCGAATCGTCACTCGAGCAATTTCGAGCTCTGCGAAAAAGATATCATTTACGCCGAGAGAAATTGAACCGGTGGGACGAGGATAGAGTCACTGGGTTTATTTGAGCCAATTGGCCATACTTTTCTAGAAAAATTTACGGCGCTCGATTCCATTCACCCGATACATCCATCCGAGACATTTGAATAACCGCTTCACAAAGATGGACACGATGGATAACGTACCAGGATAAGTGGAGACATGTTTATTCACAAGCCAATGGCAAGCTATCTGCGCTGCGTATATGAGGCTGCACCATTTAGGTCTATTATTATCTAAAAGCCTTATCGACCGTATAGCCGATGCGGCATATTGCGGGCCGGAGTTACGGAAACCAATGCACCGAACACCCAGGAGCGAAATTTTGCTTCAATCAAACTTGTGTTTGCAATTGCTCCATCATGATACGGCTTGGAGTTCGCAGACTTCCACAATCTATTCCTTTATCGAGGGTGCCCCCTGGTCCCTTAGGACTTCGTCAATTGTCGTCCACTAGTCGTCTTCTCAATGAAATTCCCATCAAGAAAACCCCGAGTAAATTGCTGAAAATTTGGAAAAACACCAAAAGACTCGGGCTTCTTACTGTATTGGTTACCGGAGGGTTGCTCGGCTACCATGTCTATCAAGATTCGCATCCTGCTGATCAAATAAAGCAAGTTCCTTTTTTCGAAAATGGTCAAAAGAAGAAGACCATTGTGATTTTGGGTTCTGGTTGGGGTTCTATTTCCTTGCTTAAGAATTTGGACACCTCCTTGTACAACGTAGTGATCGTTTCCCCTAGAAACTACTTCCTTTTCACCCCGTTGTTGCCTTCCTGTCCTACTGGTACTGTTGAGATTAGATCCATTATTGAACCTGTGCGTACCATCACTCGTAAGCTGAAGGGAGAAGTTATCTACTTGGAGGCCGAAGCCACAGATATCGACCCTGTTCAACAGAAAATCACCATTAAGCAATCTACTACCGTCCATTCTGGTCACTCTGGTACCGATACTAGCTCCTCCAAATCGACAATTGCCGACTATGGAGGTGTTGAAGAAATCTCAACTTCGCTCAATTACGACTATTTGGTGGTAGGTGTTGGCGCCCAACCTTCGACTTTTGGAATTCCCGGTGTGGAGACCCACTCTACTTTCTTGAAGGAAATCAGTGATGCTGTTACCATCAGAAGACGTTTAATGGATCTTATCGAAGCAGCCAACATCTTGCCAAAGGGAGACGCAGAAAGAAAGAGATTGCTCAGCGTTGTCGTGTGTGGTGGTGGTCCTACTGGTGTTGAGGTCGCTGGTGAGTTGCAAGACTACATTGACCAAGACTTGAAAAAATGGATGCCCGAAGTTTCCTCTGAATTGAAGATCACCCTTGTGGAAGCATTGCCACAAGTGTTGAACACCTTTAGTGAAAAATTGGTCGAGTACACTGAGCAAGTTTTCCAGGACACCAACATTGATTTGAGAACCAATACTATGATCAAGAAAGTTGACGATAGAATGGTTATGGGTACCCACAAGGTGAACGGAAAGGATGAGTACGTTGAGTTTCCTTATGGTATGTTGATCTGGGCTACTGGTAATGCACCCAGAGGTATTGTGCGCTCGTTATTTTCAAAGATTGACGAACAGCGGAATGCTAAGCGCGGATTGTTAGTTGATGAGAGACTTTTGGTCGATGGTACAAACAACATTTATGCCTTGGGAGATTGTACCTTTACCAAGTACGCTCCTACTGCTCAGGTTGCATTCCAAGAAGGTATCTTTTTGGGCAAACACTTTGAATACTTGCATGAAATTGATACTTTGAAGTACAAGCTTGAGCACCCAGATGCCAAGGACAATGTTGAGAGATTGTCCAAGAAGCTCAACCGCTTAGAGGCCAAGTTACCCATCTTCCACTACAACCATCAAGGATCCTTAGCTTACATTGGATCTGAGAGAGCCGTTGCCGACCTCGTGTGGGGAGATTGGTCTAATGTCTCTACTGGTGGTACAATCACCTTTTTGTTCTGGAGATCTGCATACATTTACATGTGTCTCTCCATCAAGAACCAAATTCTCGTTTGTATGGATTGGCTCAAGGTCTCCATGTTTGGAAGAGATTGTTCCAAAGAATAGTTATGCTCTCATTTCTCAAATGGTATTCTAATAAACTAAATTTCTAATAACTAAAAATTAAACTCAGATTCGTTGTCGTTGAACAGTTCAAATTTTTCAAGCTTCTGATCGTCGTGGTGGTATTGAGGAGCTGATTGTGTGTAGTCGTACTCCTTAGGGTCCGAGAACGAAGTGGTGCTCTCCATGTCTTCTTCATTGTCGGATGGGTAGTAACTTTGCTCAGCCGTAATGATGGCCCGCACCTTGGCTGGTAGTATGTCTGGTCTGTAGAAACGCAAATCGACTCTGCCAATGATATACAACAAGTTAACAATGGTTTCAAAGAGCCCCCAAACGATATAGATGGCCACAGGCTCACATACTTTTGTCGCCTCGGCATTGATTCTGGCTTGAAAGTTGGAAATCGACCGGATAATGGCTCCCACAAAAATAAGCAAGGTGGTAACACACAAAATCATCAAAGATGTATTGTGGCCCAATTCACCTCTTTGGTTGCTCAAACCTTCAACCATCTTATAATGGTGATGGGTAGCAGCTATGACACGCTTTGCGTGGCGATGGTTGTGGTTTCTCTTCATAAACGTCTCTTCTGCCTTTTGCGCAGCATGGGGTTGTACAAAGTAAAATGGGTGAAATGATTCAATCCACCAAGGTTGGTATGTGTACAAATTTTCATCCTTTCTCGTTGGCTTGAAAAAATAGGACAACGCAATCAACGAGATAGATGTCAAGGAGTACAACACGATCAATACCGACGAAACCATCACCACTTGCTTGTACTGTCTGTAGGTCTCGTAAGACAAGAAATAAAGATAAGGCACAGCTGCAGCAACGATGGTCATGGCAATGACCAAACACACAATACCGTATAACGCAAACATAATATTCCAGAAAAGCTTTCTGTTACCACCAACCGGGTGTCTCCATGTGAACAAACGTTGTGCCAAAATCAAGTTAAATGACACAATAACCATAGAAGGGATAATCAAAAAAACCTCACTGGCAATACCAGCGTTCACCTGAAGAATGTCGGTGCCCCAGTATGCTCTCAAACCAAAACCAACAATTCTCATGAGACAGTAGAATACCCATACTATTGACAACCAGAAATAATGGCCTCGCTTGAAGTTGATTATCCATATGACAAAATGCAATAGTCCAAGGATGAAGAACACCACGCAGAATACAATCGATGGAGCAATATCCTTGTGTGTGGGGTAACCTCCAAGAAGATTGTTCTGTCGGCCGATAGCATAATCAATCAATGCTTGGGGAAGATTTGCGCCTAGAAGGTTGATTGCCTGCTTCTTGATAGTGGTGATACCAGTCCCGATATCTGCACCATTATTTATTGATTGCAAGAGTAAGAAGAGCCCATGCAAGGGATCATTATCACTCTCACTCGTCATGTTGGCGAAGATTGAGCACGAAAATGTTTTTGTATATTTTATATCATCTTCTCCGCTTTCCAAGAATTTCCTAATTAGTAGATAAATGCAGCGCCTGCATGTGAGCTGGGCCCTGCCCAATGTTGGGGTATAGTGTGTGTGCCATGTGTGGCAGGGAAGTAGGCTTATTGGAATTATTAGAACCATAACAGGCAGCCACAACAAATAGTATGAAGCGGGGAAGTATCCATAACTGCCAGATATAAGGCCCCGTTATCGCTGATGGGACCAATTGACTTTCGCAGCATATGCAGGCCAGGACCCTTTCCGATTAATCTGCAGGACAGCACTTGATGTTGCACCACCATGTACGGGGTGATTTTGCAACCAACCAGGATTCTAGAAATGGAACTCGGATTCATCGTCTCCACGTACCTTTTCCAGCGGGCTATTGTTGAATCCAAACTCCTTCTCAGAAGCATTGAATTGAGTCTCTGAGTCCGAATAATCGTCCTCGGCAGATTGCATACTTTCCGACTCAACGTCCGATGGATTGAGTGACTGTTCGGCGGTTATAATCGACCGCACGGGAGCTGGGAGTCGGTCTGGTCTGTAGAATCGGAGATCCACCCGGCCAATGATATACAATAAATTAATGATCACTTCAAAGAGCCCCCAGCAGATGTACATGGCAACTGGCTTGCACACAGGTCCACTATCGATTTGGTATCTTCCCTGGAACACTGCCACTGTTCTTCCCAATTGGCCAATAAAGATAAATATGGTGGTAAGAGTGATAATCACCAAAGACCAATTGTGTTTGAGATCTCCTCTCTCTCGCGAGAGACCTTCGACCATATTGTGATGGTGGTGGGTAGCAGCAATCACCCTGATAGCATGACGATGGTTGTGTCCACGCTTCATGAAACTCTGCTCTGCCTCTTCCTTGGCACCAGGCTTGACAAAGTAGAAAGGACTGAAAGATTCGATCCACCATGGCTGGTAGGTGTACAAGTTTTCGTCCTTTCTTGTGGGCTTGAAAAAGTAGGCCAATCCCAACAAACTCACGGCCGTCAAGGTGTAGAGCATGATCAAGATTGCTGATGCTTCAACCGTCTTTTTGTAGCCCATGTACGCATGTTCGGAAAGAAGATAGACATAGGGCACCGCTGAAGCGATAATGGTCATGACGATCACGAGAACCACCACTCCATACAACAAGAACATGGTGTTCCAGAAAAGCGGTCTCGAACCACCGACTGGGTGGCGCCAGGTGAAAATTCTTTGGGCCAATATCAAATTGAACGAAACAAGAAGAATCGATGGAACGACAAGAAACACTTCATCGGCGATACCAGGAGGTACCATAGTAAGATCGGTACTCCAGTAAGCACGACATGCCCAGCCGACCACTCTCATAAGGCATGTGAGAAGAAAACCAAGGGTAAGCCAGAAATAGTGCTTTCTTGAAGTGTTCAACGTAAAGATCAACAAGTGGAGTAATGCAAGGACGAAGAAAACCACTGCGAATATAATTGACGGAGCCATATCACTGGACTTTGGGTAGTCCCCAAACAAGTTGACCTGCCTTCCCATAACATAATCTATCATAACTGAGGGAATTTTGGGTCCTAGTAATGCATGGCCCTGTTCAACCAAAAGCTTGACTCCGGTACCTTCAGCAGCACCATTATTGGTTGCTTGTAGTAACCTGAACAAGCCGTGTATTGGGGTGTATTCGTCGCTTTTCTTCATCACCAGGAATAAGTTATGATAAAGCTTATTTATTAAATTTCGACAGCGAAGGCTCCATGATATATTAGCACCTGCCACATTCGGATTTATTATAACTAAAGCTCTCCGCAAAATTTCCTCACTGGGTAAATTAATCGCATCCTTCTTTCCCGTTTGGGAAAGAGACAAGATGGTTCATGCTAGGTGCCAAACAAGTGGGCTGATACTATCGGGGTAAGTAGTAGCCGTTTGCCTAATAGGGGCTAGAACAAGCGAGGCGAGATTACAGTATATGTGGTTTCGCTTATAATTAGTGACTGCCATGTGAACATTCATCGCCGTAAACCTAGTCTGGAATCGCATCCTCGCTCACGTGACAGACCCGCGCCTAACCTGCTTCTGAAATGTCTACTTGTATAATGCCGACTGCCTCCATTGAACATGTCGCTGCCGCAGAATCCCTAAACCAGAAACCTCCCCTCATATCCACTCCGCTCGGCCTATGCATGCTTGAGATCCAGGGCCATCTAAACCTTCCCCACGTAGCTCTGGACCATACCCACGACGCGGTAATTGTAGATGATGGACACCAAGCGGTGAGGTTTGGCCGTCTTGAATTCGACGACAGCAATCCCTCGAAAGTAGTACTATATATAGGCAACTCACAGCGGCTATTGGGGTCAATTGTGGACTTGGCCGTGCCTCTTGGCGTGTTGCGAATACCTACCGATGGAGACGATCACCAGGCGCAAATGGTGGATGTGATCAAAAAGAAATTGATCTTCAAGGAAAGACCGCTTCCGGTTATGTAGTATACACGATTCTAAATAAACCTAAAACTTGGCTCGGGAGGAAGCGTCTGCTCCTCCAGGGTTGGCCAGAACTGTCACTAAATTGTTGTATATCTTAACCAAGTCTTCGTCATTGAATCCAAGGTGTTCCTTCATGTAGTTCTCCACTGACCCGTAGTCCTCGTGGAACTGATCTATGGTGTTCAACATTGCTTCGTATCTCGAGCTGATGAGATTGTCAAAACCATCCTTCTCAATCGTCCACCCCAGGCGGCCCTGTGCCAATAACTCATTGGCATTCTCAACCTTTTTCTTGAATTTCTCCACCGTGAACAGGAACTTCTCCTGGATCCTCTCGTGGTCGGGTTTGAGTCCAACTGTCGTAAGTTCGTATTCTTGGGCAATGGTATTCTTATCAAGTCCCGTCAATAGGAGCATAAGCATAACGATTATACCGGTTCTATCTTTCCCCGCGGAACAGTGTACCACGAAACTGGTGCCGACATCTCTCACATGCTCAAAAATGGTCCGGAACGAAGTCACCCCAAACTTCAACATGTCTTGGTAAACCTTGACAAACGTGTGCCATGAAGACATCAAGTTGCTATACCTCATTGCTATTGCTTCAGGCAGAAAGTTGTCGTTGACATAAACTGGCGCATGTACCCGAGTGATCCCCACCAGTTCCAAATCCGAAGCTACCCCATCCTGCTGGCACTCGCTGTCACTGCGAAGGTCAAACACCACCTTGATACGGAGGTTGCGCATGGTTGCCAACCCTTCCGAGGTTATGGAGCTCATATTGGCGGCACGGTAGGCGAATCCAGGCTGGACATAGTAGAACGCATTAGGAGGAACGTGCGATAATTCCCTGGGTGGGTTGGTGATCCGCCAGCCTCCAATGTCTCTAAAGTTGGACACACCTTCGACCTGTTTCCACCGGGGAATGGTGGATACACTGGCGAAAAGCTCACTGCAGCGCTGCGCTCGAGCATCGGGGCCAAGGTAATTGAGAATATGTTCAACAACCACGCTGTTGTAGTTGACCAACTTCTTTCTGTTGAGAGGAAGATTATCGGGATTGTATTCCTCGGCATCCGCTTCGTTCTCAATAGGATGTGTGCCCTGGAAGTTGTGGTCGGCATCGGGTATCAAGTAAATGTTGTGTGTACCCGGACCGCGAGATAAGGCATTGGCCATGCCGGCAGGGTCTGTGGGCTCAAGAACTCTGTCTTCGAGGCCGTAGATTGAAAGAATGGGCACTGACGGATCGAGGTACTTCAAGTCCTCCATCTCGGTTTGTGCCTGGGATAATAGTTCGTGGCGAGTAACCATCACTTCCTGCCACTTACCATGTCGCAAGCAGTATTGCGGCATCATATCGAAAGAAAGATCAAACAAGGGAAACCGCTTCGCTATCGCCGCCAGGTCGTACCGCGAGCTGCAATTAACAAGCGACTCCGCTTTGATAGGCAACCAGTCATCCGGACGGGGGTGTTTTTCATGCTGGGGTTCCAGCTGCAGAAGTGCCCACAAGAGCATGGCAGTAGCACCTCTCAGGTGGCTCACCATGGACGCAATGGAGAACTTGATGCCGACTTCGTTGTTTCCTGTCACAAGGTACTCAGCACAGGCTTGTATGTCTTCCATATCTTGGTCAAGCGTACGGCCCAAAAATGGGTCGTCGTTATCGGCCGACGAGCCACATCCCCGAAAGTCAATTCTCAACGTGTACAACCCCAATTGCTTGCCTAGAGCTTCGGCCAAGTCTCGTTGATAGCAGTAGTTGCGATGGCCGCTCTGGCCATGGAGGATAAGCACCGCTCTCTTGCTGGCCGGGGCATCACCTTCGGCCAAATGGTTGGGGCTGTCGACCGACGGAGGCACGGCAAACGTACCCAGAACACCCTTGATGTTCACTTCGAATTCCTTCAGCATGAAAAGTTGGGGAACAAATTGGAACCTTTGCAAATTGAAGCGGCTTCCATGTGGGGATCACATGGAGCGAGTCTTATACAGGCCCGCCAATTTGCTGGAGTAGAGCTGCAATTTTCGTGGCGTACAAGTGTATGGATCTTGTTCCGAGGAGCTGGCTCGCCTGTAGGCTACACTCTACAGTTTGCACTTTGCAGCTCCATCGTGCCAAGTACCATTGTGGCTCTATGCCTCGGTTCCCCATCGGTGACAGCGTGAACGTGCATAGCGACGATGGTGCGGCAGTATGCACTCCACACACTTCGCGCATTGATCCGGTTATCGTGCATCGGCTTGAGTTTAGCTTTCATGGATGATAAGTATAGGTTTGCCGAGCTCGGCAAACTGCTCCATCGGCAGCACGCGGACCAGTTGTCCACGCAGCTTGCTGTGTTCCGTTCGGCGCTCGTGAACTTTGCGCGAGAACACCCCGATGACATTATCAACGACGATGAGTTTCGAGCCAAATTCACCCAGGTTTGTACCCTGATAGGAATTGACCCACTCGAGCTCTTCATGCAAACCAAAAGGTCCGAGGAGGAGTTTCGTATCAGCGTGGCGGTGCGGGTGGTGGAAATATGTAACGATACGAGAGCCGTCAATGGTGGGCTCATACCTATAAAAGAGCTTGTTTCCATCCTACAACAAAACCCCGACTTCGAGGCGGTGGTGTCCGAAAACGATGTATTGGAGAGCATTCCGCTTCTCAATGG
This sequence comes from Meyerozyma sp. JA9, assembly GCA_003676015.1. Classification (NCBI taxonomy): domain Eukaryota; kingdom Fungi; phylum Ascomycota; class Pichiomycetes; order Serinales; family Debaryomycetaceae; genus Meyerozyma; species Meyerozyma sp. JA9. Next base: position 193,883 of record NSDU01000013.1, on the reverse strand, counting down.
GTTGGGGAAGGGATACGAAACGTTCGCCATCAACGGCAAGTCGTGGCTCAAGTCGGTGTCGATGTCGGAGTCGATTTCCAATGACCATAAAGCCATCTATGAAGCATGCGAGTTTCTCGGGGGTTATATAACCATGCGTATTCTTCAGGATAACTACGGTTGGGATAAGGTCCGGGCCCGTTCAGCCATCGACGAGATGATTATGCACGGGTTTCTTTGGGTAGACAATTGCGAAGGTCAGGATACAATGTACTGGGTACCTTCTGCATCGTGAACCTACTCTTGCTGCTTTTCTGCCTTCTTCTTGCCCTTGGCCAACCACCTCGCATTGATCACCTCAAACAGCTCGGTTCGATCACGTTGCATGACAGGGGTATAATTCTTGAAGTTACGTCCCTTTCCATCACCTATATCTATGATACCTCCACCTTGGGTCAATCCCTGCATTCGAGTATTCTCACCCACGAACACCTCTTCAAGCATGCTTATTATTTGCGCCTTGATGGAATGGTCCAATACTTGCTGGCGCGTAAGAGCTCTTTCTTTGAGAATTTTTGACTCGACACCAGTCAGATCAGTTGCGGTGGTCCACTTTATATCGGGAAACACACAGTCGTACAACACAAGAGGTACATCATTGGCCATGTCGTAATTGGGCTTGTTGGGGTTAGCGGTCACATCCAAAAGCTCGTCCACCAAAGAAGGCTTTTCGAGCTTACGTCCCACGAGGAAGAGAATGCCCATCATGCACCGCACTTGATGCCACAAAAATGCGGTTCCTTTAAGATCGAAAACATAGTAATCGTCTTTCAATGGCATAATATTGGCACTCAAGATGGTGCGGCAGTAGTTGCTGATTTGCTTAGATCCGTCAATCTTGCAAAAGTTGCGGAAATCATGTTCACCTTCGTACTTCTTCGCAGCCTCAGTCATGGCTTCGAGATCCAAGTCGTACCGGCGGAATATATAGCGGTAGTGACGATAGGAGCAGGAAAACCGAGCATCAAACCCTGGCGGAGGATTTAAGCATACTCCTGTGATTCGAATGGATGGCGGAAGTAACGAGTTGAGTATAGTAATATAAGGAATTTCCTTGTGGTCTGCTCCTGGCTGCGATCTTTGCTCCTCGGTCAACCCACTGCGGACTTCGAGACTAATTACCTGGTTCATGGCGCTGACTCCCTTATCAGTTCTGCCACATCGGGAAAATTTACAAGTTGAAGGATCAGGTTCAATTATGAGACGAGCTTTCGTGAGCGCTTCCAAGATTTCTTGTTCTACCGTAGGCAAAGGTGTCGGCTCATTCTGGAACGCCAACCCGTTGTAGTTCCAGCCGGCGTATGCGAATCTTAACGCAATAAACCGTTTCGAGTGGTCTGAAAAGTCAAACTTGCGTTTTGGTTTCTTGGCCGGCGGCTCATTGGATATGCGACTTTTCTTGGTGGTTTCAGCTTCCGTGGTCTCACTGGCAATGGACTCCAACTCCTTGATGCGCTCCAATAGCTGGCGCCTCGTCCAGTTCTCGTAGGGGCCCTCGTTTTTCCATATGAGACCAATGGCTCGTTTCAACATGGTGAATTTACCTTGCGATGCTCATCGCGCGAAACTTTATTCTGAGTGCCAGTCGAGATCAGATGTCCAAATCATTAGCATGGAGCCAGGCGTCGCTCCAGCCATGGATACACGATGCCATAGACTCGCTTGGCTTCCGGAGCATGACTCCTGTCCAAGCATCGACTATCCCTCTCTTTTGTGGAAACAAGGATGTGGTAGTTGAAGCAGTGACAGGTTCAGGGAAGACACTTGCCTTTGCCATTCCCATGCTAGAGCGAGTTACCAAGTGTATGAAGGAGAACAGAGGGAGCTCTGGTTTGTACGGTATAGTTATATCGCCAACTAGAGAACTTGCCAATCAAATTAATACCGTCTTCCATACCCTCTTACAGTTCTATCCAGAGGATCAACAGCCGATCAAAACCCAGTTAGTTGTGGGTTCCTTGGCCACCGTAAGAGAAGATTTGAATGCATTTGCAGAGAACAGACCTCAAATCATCATAGCAACTCCTGGTCGTTTGCTAGACTTTTTTTCAAGTAATGCTGTCAAGAGATCGACGGTCGAGATGGTGGTTTTGGACGAAGCTGACCGTTTATTGGACATTTCGTTTCAGAACGACGTTGTTTCCATTTTGAAAAAGCTTCCTAAGCAGCGAAGAACCGGTTTGTTTTCAGCGACTCTTTCTTCGGCCGGTGACAGTATCTTCCGCACAGGCATGTCCAACCCAGTGAAAATCTCTGTCAATTCCAACAAGGCCGAATCTAAACCACAGTCGTTGACGGTAAACTACATGATGGTCAATCCAGAGACAAAAATAGCTGTTTTGATTAACATGTTGCTGACTCTACAATACAAAAAATGCATCGTCTACTTCCCCACATGTGCATCGGTCAAGTACTTTTACTCGGTGTTCCAAAAGTTACATCCGCTTGAAGACGTCAACCTCACTTCCATACATGGCCAACTTTTGGCCAAGGCTCGTCTCAAGGCGATGAACAAGTTTACAGAGGGCGATGTGCGTACTTCGAAGCATGTCTTGCTCACCACTGACGTTGCTGCTAGAGGAATAGACATCCCGGAAGTAGACTTAGTGATCCAGTTGGATCCGCCAACAGATCCAGACATGTTCTTACACCGTTGTGGAAGGACGGGAAGAGCCAATAAAGTGGGAAGGGCAATCGTCATGCTCAACAATAACGCACTCGAGTGTGACTATGTCGATTTTATGGAAGTCAAGGGCCTTAAAATGAGCGAGGTTGAATCACCAGATGTAATTGATGCCTATAAAGCATTCCTGAAAGACTTGAGGGATGTGATGTTGCAAGATAGAGCACTACATGAAACTGCAATCAAGGCATACGTGGGGTTTGTTCGCTACTACTCGAAGCACGCAGCCACCTCTATCTTCCGTCTCCAAACGCTCGACTACATTGGCTTGGCAAAAGCTTATGGGTTACTTAGACTTCCCAAAATGCCTGAGTCAAGATTTGTTCCCAACGACAAAATGCCTGAAGACGGATGGCTTGGAGAAAAGATAGATATGAGCAAGTATGCATACGCCGACCCGGCCAAGGAGAAGGTCCGCCTTGAAATGATGGAGGAAGAATGGAACAAAAAAGTTAACGATGCTAAAAGACGAAAAGAATTAAAGGTCAAGAATGAAGCTTGGTCTAGTAAGAATGAAAAGAAGGAAGGAAAGCAAGAAAGGAGAGAGAAAATGAAACGAAAGAGAGAAGCGATCGAGAAGCAAATCATGAACGAGTCTTCCGATGAAGAAACTGTGGTTGACTGGAAAGATTTGGTGCGAGAGAAGAAACAGAAGACAAGTGGAATACTGGGCTCATTTGATGACTTGTAATTATTATCTATACCTTGAACTTTTCACTCACGGAACGAACTCCATCGAAGATATAGAGATCGTCAAGCGGTCTATACTGGATGGTGGTCAACTTCAATGCTTCTTGACTGGCAACACCACCCATGAAGCTGCAAACATTATGGTACGAACGGCTATTATGAACCGCAATTTCTTTGAAAACCAGCTTCATGGCATCCGGAAGTTGTGTCACGCCTGGTGCAAACTCGTCAATGAAAAGCATTGTTAGCTCATCGTAGTTTGACTCGGATATTGGCAGATTGCTCTTTTCTATTAATGCATTGAGTGTCAAAATGCCAAAGTATATCGCCAACAAATGGACCTCGTCCAGGTTGTTTCCGCTATTGAACCCCAGTATCATGTTTTCTATCATGGAGGTGGAGTAGGATTTTTTGGTTCCCAGGGTAACATGAAGCAGGTGAGTATTTTTGCAGAATTGGCTTATGGTCTCGTTTGTAAATTGCAGTTGATCGGATCCTATTTCTTTGACCATCTGCATGAGATATTCCGTGAACTGTTGCTGATCTCGCAGCGCCTTATCTTTGTATACTGTTTGGAGTTTGATGTAACTTTCCGAGTCTGAAGCCATATCTGGTAAGCTGCCAGGCAAAGGTAACTGGCCATTATTCGCCTCAGTAAACTTTTTCAATGCACATAAGAGTACCCAGAACGCAGGAGTCGATTTCGTCAAGTTTTGCACGTTGGGGTTGTCGAATAGGGCTTGAATAGAGGCTGGCACCTCAGTAGTTTGAAGTGCTCTGTGGGTGGATGTTGATGCTTCAATAAAGTTGGTCTCTGTTCTTATATCTCTCGACATAGAAACAACGTGTTCCCTAAACTGCTTCTTTTCAGAATAATTTTTCGGTGGTGAGCCATACTTGTTACGCCATTCTTGCAATGCTTTGATGAATATGATGACATATGGAACATGTGCATGTTCTGTATCGCTCAATTCGTCAAGCTTGACCGAGTCTGCAAGTTCCTGGAGCTCCGGCCAAGGGTTGTCTATCCTCAAGTCATACAAGCGAGCCGGATCATGGGTCTCAACTACGGTTGTCTCGCTGGTGATAAGATGGAGCGAGCCGTAAAATCCCACAGTGTTCACCACGATTAATGGAATACGCTGGGACCACAAGATATCCTTCAATGCCTTGAGCCGCGGAGCAGCAACATAGTCGCTAATGGCCACAATGGAGAACTGGCTCCAAAACGTGTGTGGTTCCGATTCCAATACTGATTCCAATGACTTACAAATCGAGTTTCCCTTCACATCGGAGTTCAACTCGTTGAGTTTTCCACACAAAGACAGAGCCAATTGTTTCCCTATGTCATGTTTCAGCAAGAAAAAGTTGCCCGAGATGCGTTCTTGTGTCACAACGCCATCATCTATTATCGTAAATTTTCCAATCCCAGGAAGAATCAAATTCTTAAGTAGTTCTGAGCCCGTTGACGTTGCATTGACCAAACATATGTGCGACAACTCAAGCCGCAGTTGTCCCGAGGTTTCCCAAAGACGAAGCTGCCTATCATATTTGGTGTTTTTGTCAATCTCCATTGCGATAGACGAGGTTGAAACGGTGGGCTTGACGCACGGCGCTTTGGTAGTGCAGATTAGCAGCCGATACCATGAGCGGCATTATTATTAAGTTATCTACATTATTATACATTTCCCTTGGCCCACGAACTCAGTGTAGTGTTCCTGGTCTCTTTCCTTGAGCTTCATGCGTACTTCTGTAGGAAAGTAGCGCTTCATTATCGCAAGCGACTTCTCGTCTAAATTGGAACCATCAGCTTCAAGAACGGCATTATGAAGCCGACATATCGGACAGTCTGCCTTCGACCGCTGCTTCATCTTCACCAAGCACCGCACACAGAATATGTGCCCGCAGTTCAACTTGATTGGCTTGTATGCTATGGAAAGGCAAATGGGACATGTGAAATCTTCGAGCTGGGGAACAAGCTTGAGAATAGACGATTGAATGACATAGCACACTGATTGAGCTATGGATGCTCCTGTCATGAACACATGGTCGTTAGATATTAATTTGGGGAACTCGTTGCGGATTCCCAACGAAGTTTGCTTGTCGAACTTTTTTAGGATCTTCCTCAAGGCGGTGGAATTAATCGACTGGAACTGGAGCACTTTCAACAAATGGGAATTAATGTGGGCGAATTGGTTGAAAGCGAGTTTGCTCTTTTTATTACGGAAACTGGTTAGTATCCCAGAGTTTTGTGCACGCTCCATGAAAGCATCCAAGTTTTTCTTGACCTGCTCTGCCGTTCGCTCGGAGCCAGATGAAGTAGTCTCGTTGTAGCGGAAAAACACTTCAGAATCCAAGTACATTCTGAAAAGTTCTCTCCATTTGTATAGGTCACCCTTGCGGTACTTTTCGGGACTCGCCAACGTAACCAACAGCGATCTTACTTGGTCGACTTCGTTCATGAGTCTGTCCTCTTCGCGCTTCTTCAAAGCGTCCAACGACTCTAATTCCTCATTCAACATACTGAAGAATTTCGAGTCCAGGTTGAGAACTATCTCCAAATTTACCCTCTTGGACGTGGGAGAGTCTGACTTGGTCTCGTCTACCTCTTCTATTTTATGTGACGATTGCGGAGAAATTACCAATTTGTCGGCATCCGTAAGTTCAACCTTGGCCGCCGTGAGCTCCTGGTCATCACCTAGCAACTTTTCTATACGTGACTTGATCTCCTGTGCTAGCTCACGGATGTGTTCATCTGTATATTCGTCTGAGTAATCGAAGGATATTTTCAAAGTTGAGATGATGTTATTGTCCTTTTTAGTCAAGGAATAATGAGCGATGGCGGGATTAGAAGCATTTGCATCTTCTTGGGGCACCTCTATAACACTCAGGTCGTTGTGGAGGATCAATTTGAGAGTATTTTGACCGAGTCCAAAAAGTGAAAGTTCTTTCACAACTTGATTGATACATTTTTTTAAAGTCTTATACTTTATAGCAGCTTCTACCCAATCGTCAGGAATTTCCTCTTCGACGAGGGTCTGCTCGAGAACTTTAGCGAACTTCATATTGAATTAAAAGGCAAAACGCAACAGTTCATAATATGAGAGGTGACGAGATAGCTGCAAAGAAGAGCAAGTGCACGTTTTGGGGCGGCTGGAAAAAAAATATTTCGTTTTCCGATACCGGGAGTCGAACCCGGGTCTGCTCGGTGAAAGCGAACCGTGCTAGCCGTTACACTATATCGGATAATAGATACTGCGAATGTGCGCGGTAGAAACATGGGCGGAGAAAAGGACCACAATTCTAGTCAAGTAAACTCTCGCAAATGTTTGCAAATGAAACATGGGCTCAATTTCGAAGCATTTGGCGCTCCAATTGGTGCATACACACGTCCCTGTAGCTTTCCCGTAACCTTTTCCCACCCATATCGCTTCCCCAGTTTCTCGCCGGTTTCCTCCGTCTGGAATTTTCTTCGCGAAATCGCCACGAGGTTTAAGTCTTCTGACCTTCACGACCCTCAGGTATTAATTGCACAATGGACTTCGAACTAGAGCCCACTCTAGAGCTGATTGTGGAGCACGACTCTCTCAAATGGATCTTCGTAGGAGGAAAGGGAGGTGTTGGTAAGACAACCACATCTTCTTCGATAGCGGTTCAATTGGCACTTGCAAAACCAAATGACCAGTTTTTGCTCATTTCCACCGACCCGGCCCACAACTTGTCGGATGCGTTCTGCCAGAAGTTCGGCAAGGACGCCAGACCCGTGGAAGGCTTGCCCAACTTGTCTTGTATGGAAATTGACCCAGAAGCAGCCATGTCTGATTTACAGCAGCAGGCATCGCAATATAACAGTGATCCCAGCGATCCCATGAAGAACATAATGAATGATATGACCGGGTCGATTCCTGGTATTGACGAGGCGTTGTCGTTCATGGAAGTTCTCAAGCATATCAAGAACCAGAAGGCATCCGATGGAGACTCTGACGAAAAGACGGTGGCCTACAAAACCATTATTTTCGATACTGCTCCCACGGGACACACGTTGCGTTTTCTTCAGTTGCCAGCCACGCTCGAGAAGCTCTTGGGCAAGTTCAAGCAGTTGTCAGGTAAATTGGGACCCATGTTGAACATGTTGGGCGGTGGTCAACAGCAAGATATCTTTGAGAAGATGAACGAAATACAGAAGAATGTCAGCGAGGTGAACGAACAGTTCACGAACCCCGACTTGACCACGTTTGTCTGTGTGTGTATTTCCGAGTTCTTGTCGTTATACGAGACCGAGAGAATGATCCAAGAATTGGTGTCGTACAACATGGACGTCAATAGTATTGTGGTGAACCAGCTTTTGTTTGCCGATAACGATGGTAGTTGCAAGCGGTGTGCATCCAGATGGAAGATGCAGCAGAAGTATTTGGATCAAATGGCCGAGCTTTATGAGGACTACCATGTGGTCAAGATGCCATTATTGGGTACCGAAGTGAGAGGTATCGACAATTTGAAGAAGTTTAGTAAGTTTTTGCTTTCGCCATACGACCCAGAAAAGGACGGTTCTTTGGTTTTTGACATGGAGGAAAAATAAACTGGCATAGGTGTAATATAGCGATAAAAATAGCAGTGTAAAATACTGGCTCCAACTTGTCGGTCGCGAAATTCCTTTCTTTTCGTTGAGCCACCATGGCACGGGGAAACCAAAGAGATCTTGCTAGAGCGAAAAACTTGAAGAAGCAGCAGGAGGCCACCAAGGGTCAGAAGAAGGAAGGTGACCCTAAAAAGCGGATGGAGAGCGACGCTGAGAAAATGAGGCAGAAACAGGCAGCAGGTGAGTAGAAGAAACTGGTCAAATTGCGATTGAAAAGTACTAACATAGCCGATGCTAGGAGAGCAGCTGAAGCCCAGAAGAAGTAAGAGGACACATAAAGCTCTGTAGAGCATAGAACATGTTAATTGGAAGTAGAAGAATTAGGTATTGGAAAAATTTCAAGCAGTTCTGCGGATGTTGTCTTCTCTTCAATACATAGATCCTCTTTTCACTATATACGTCCGTTCAATTCCATTCCGTTTCGAGTCCAAGAGTGTATTCTAGTGTGCATGTATTTTCATTTCTGATTATTATCTATTTTATCTTTTTCAATTTTATGTGTACTACTTTCTTCTCAGCTAATCAACATGCTTATCGAAGAAACCTACCACGACGTCAAAACCTCCTATGGGACCACCATGCGGCTCTTTGTCTACCACCCCAAGGTCCCCAATTACCCCAATGCAAAGTTTCCCGGCGTTGTGGTGTACAGTGAAATTTACCAAGTCACCGGCCCGGTGTCCAGATTTGCCAAGGATATTGCTGGTCAAGGATACATAGCGGTGGCACCGTCCATTTACCACAACTTTGAGCTGCCCGAGCCATTGGCATACGACGCTGAAGGCACCGACAAGGGCAACAATTACAAGATTACCAAGGAATTGAAGTCTTATGACGAAGACAATAAGTTGACAATTGACTATCTTACAGGCTTGAAAACCTGCAATGGCAAGATCGGGGCTACGGGAATGTGCCTCGGGGGGCATTTGGCATTCAGAGCTGCACTTGACAAAAGGGTGAGTGCTGCGGTGTGTTTCTTTGCTACCGACATTCACAACCACGCTTTGGGCAAGGGCCAACAAGATGACTCACTCGCACGAAGCAAGGAAATAGAAGGAGAAATCATCATGATTTTTGGGTGCAAAGATAACCATGTACCTTTGGAAGGAAGAGATTTGATCCGGTCTACTTTGAGAAAGAATAATGTCGATATGACGTTTATCGAGATCAATGATGCCCAGCATGCTTTTATTAGGGACGAAATGAGCAAGGGCCGTTATGATCCTGCCACTACCAAGGCATGCATGGAGTGGCTCTTTGAACTTTTCACAAGAAAGTTGAAACTTGACTACGGCGAGCACGATGGTAAGACACAAATAATCGAGAACGTGTGCTGAGGAGCCAATTTTCCGGTGTCGGCTTACTTTCAACGTAAACAAGTAGAAGGCAGCCTCTTCTCTAATCAATGTCTTGTTCAGCTACTTGACCAGCCCTTCTTCCATACCTTGTAGCGTGTTCCTGCACACACCATCTTTTTCGTGAACCGAAAAATTCTTCACCAACTAAGAACCACTCTAACAACACTACATAATGCGTCCCTTCAAGCTTATGGGCCACGAGCGGTCGTTGACGCAGGTCAAATACAACCAGGAAGGAGACCTCCTTTTCCTGGTAGCCAAGGATAGCTCGGCGTCTGTTTGGTTCGCCAGTAACGGTGAACGGTTAGGTACATTCGAGGGCCATATGGGTACCATCTGGTCTATCGATGTCGACTCCAACACCCACTACGCGGTCACTGGTAGTGCCGACTTGACCATCAAGCTTTGGCTCGTCGAAACAGGCGAGTGTGTATACACCTACGAGATGCCCACGCCAGTCAGAAGAGTGGTTTTCTCTCCAGACAACTCCAAGTTGTTATCGGTGACCGACCAGGTCATGGGGCAAGTAGGAACGATCTCTGTGTTCGATGTGAACAACGAAGAGCCCAAAAACCAGTCCTCGAAACCCAGTCTTGTGATTCCAACCAGAGACGGCGCCAAGAAGGTAACCATTGCCGGATGGTCAGCTGGCGGGAAATACATTATTGCTGGCCATGAAGATGGGCTAATCTCCAAATACGACGGTGCTACCGGCGAGTTCATCGATAGTGTCCAGGCCCACGGTATTCACAACGAAGAGAAAATCCATTTGGTTACCGATATCCAATTTGCTCCCGAAGATAAGTCATACTTTATCACATCGTCGAAAGACAAGTGTTCCTGTTTGATCGATGTCGACACGTTGGAAATCATGAAGGTATACAAGGCCGATGCCCCCATGAATACCGCTGCCATCACCCCTGTGAAGGACTTTGTCATTTTGGGAGGTGGTCAAGAAGCAAGAAATGTCACCACTACTGCCGAGTCCCAGGGTAAATTCGAGGCGAGATTCTACCACAAGATCTTCATTGACGAGATCGGCAGAGTCAAGGGCCATTTCGGTCCTTTGAACACCATCGCCGTGCACCCTGATGGAACTGGATATGCTAGTGGAGGAGAAGATGGATTTATTCGTCTTCACTCGTTCGACAAATCATACTACGACTTTGAGTACGATGCTGAGAGAACAGAAAGGGCCATTGCCGCGGGAACGACTTAGCTTGTATATTATGCATTAATGGAAACTTTTGCTATTGGAAATTGTGCTACATTTGCACCCACACCGCACGAGATGAGATCTCATCTCTTAGTAATTAGATAGATGCAGGCGCGCCGTTTCACTGATAAAGATTCACGCACTTGCTACCATCGCGAAAAATGGCTCCCAGTCAAAGTTCCGAAGCTCTCTCGGATGAGTTCTCGCCTTCTGCTGGAAACCTGGACTCGGAACTCGCGGGAGGGTTCATGGTGGGTGATAAAAGCTACGCCAGCAATCGAAGAAGATCGACGAGAAAGAAGAAGCCGTCGTACGTTGAGCCGCCTGATCTTGACATGTTAGATGGAGATTTGGTCGAAGTTGATAGAGATACGAGTGCAAATACTGCTGAGGAACCTGCTGTGAAGACAGCTAGAAGATCAAGTGGAAGAAAACCAAAGGCGAAGGTTGCCAAAAAACGATCACCGGAGTCGGGAACCGATGAAGAATACACCCTCGAAAACGTTTTTGATAACGAGTCTGAGGACAGTGATGTCGAAGTGGTAGCAGAAAATGCCACCACAGAAGGCTCATCCATGGCAAACTCGATCAGTTTGTCCGATTTGGATGACGATACGGTCCCATTGGCCGACGTGAAAGTACCAGAAAAGTCCAAAGAACCCGCTTCGAAAAAACGGAAAACCACCAAGAGGGCTCCTCGTAAGAAGAAGGAACCTAAAGTGAAAGTTCCGTATTTTACAAGAGCCACTGCCAAATTGTACGAACAACATCCTGAACTCAAAGACGTGTTCCCATATTTGGGATCGCTTGAAACACCCCCAGTCAAACGTGCTCCACAGCCAGAAGGAATGAATATAAAGCTATTGCCCTTTCAGCTTGAAGGCCTAAACTGGCTCTTGCAGCAGGAAGAAGGTGAGTTTCGCGGCGGCATTCTTGCCGATGAAATGGGTATGGGTAAAACCATTCAAACAATTGCCCTTTTTCTAAGTGACTTAAGTAAGGGACCCAATTTGGTTGTAGGTCCTACTGTGGCACTTATGCAGTGGAAGAACGAGATCGAGAAGCACACGAAGGATGGTTTGTTGAAAGTGCTCTTGTTCCATGGCGCCAATAGGGCAACCGATGTGAAGGAGCTTTCGAAGTATAATGTGATTCTCACCTCGTTCTCTGTCCTCGAGTCGGTCTTTAGAAAGCAAAATTATGGTTTCAAGAGAAAAACAGGTCTTGTCAAGGAAAAGTCTCCATTGCACTCCATTGACTTTTACCGAGTTGTGTTGGATGAAGCACACAATATTAAAGATAGAACTTCTGGCACGGCCAAGGCGGCCAATAACTTGAAGTGTTCCAAGCGTTGGTGTTTGACTGGTACTCCATTACAGAATAGAATCGGTGAGATGTACTCATTAATTAGATTCATGAAGTTGAAACCGTTCCATCAATACTTCTGCACCAAGTGTGAGTGCAGTAGTGACGAGTGGAAGTTCCTGGACTGGAGACATTGTGACATTTGTGGCCATTCGCCCATGGTACACACCAATTTTTTCAATCATTTCATGCTTAAAAATGTTCAGAAATATGGTATTGAAGGGTTGGGACTCGAGAGTTTCAACAACATCAGGCTCTTACTAAAGCACATTATGTTGAGAAGAACCAAGTTGGAAAGGGCTGACGATTTGGGTCTTCCTCCGCGTGTGGTGGAGATCAGGAAAGATTGGTTCAATGAAGAAGAAAAGGACTTGTACACTTCATTGTATAGTGACTCCAAGCGGAAGTTCAACGACTATGTGGCCGAGGGAGTTGTTCTCAACAACTATGCTAACATTTTCACCTTGATCACTCGTATGAGACAATTGGCTGACCACCCTGATTTGGTGTTGAAACGAGTAGGAACGAACCAAGTCTCGAACGAGATCGAAGGGGTTATTATTTGTCAACTATGTGACGACGAATCTGAAGACCCTATAGAATCCAAGTGTCATCATAGATTCTGCAGAATGTGCGTAGTGGAGTATTGCGAATCGTTTGGAGGTTTAGACAAGAATCTCAAGTGTCCAGTTTGCCATATCGGACTTTCAATTGACCTAGAACAGCCAGCATTAGAGGTGGATGAGGAGTTGTTCACCAAGGCCTCTATTGTCAACAGAATCAAAAGAGGAACCCATGGTGGAGAATGGCGATCTTCCACGAAAATTGAGGCTCTCGTCGAGGAACTTTACAAGCTTCGTTCAGATCGGCATACGATCAAGTCCATTGTGTTTTCTCAGTTCACGTCGATGTTAGACTTGATCGAATGGAGACTCAAAAGAGCAGGATTTGAAACTGTCAAATTACAAGGTTCGATGTCTCCCCAACAAAGAGACAACACCATCAAACACTTTATGGAAAATACCGGAGTCGAGGTGTTTTTGGTATCGTTGAAAGCTGGTGGTGTGGCATTGAACCTTTGTGAAGCGTCGCAAGTTTTCTTGATGGATCCCTGGTGGAACCCCAGTGTGGAATGGCAGTCTATGGACCGTGTCCATCGAATTGGTCAAAAGCGACCGATCAGAATCACCAGGTTCTGTATTGAAGACAGCATCGAGCTGAAAATTATCGAGTTACAAGAAAAGAAAGCCAATATGATCAATGCGACCATCAATCTGGACGACGCAGCGGTCAGTAGATTGACCCCGGACGATTTACAGTTTTTATTTATGAATTAGTATATAGCATGAAACACCTACGAGCGAAGTTGTAGTCTGATAAGATCTTGAATCGATGGTCCTTTCGCTTATCAGTGAAATTTCGCAGCCACCTTTCAAAACGGTATACAATGTTGTATTTGACGTAGATCACAAGAAACAAGACTCGATTAAGACCAATTTTCTTCATTCCATCCCGGCTAGAGGGTTGAACCGCTAATATTTCAAAAGTTGCTTACCATACAATTCCTAACATTTCATTTTCTGAGAGTATAGAAAAATTCAATTACTGGAGCTTATCGCGCAATTACCACACAAAGTTACGATTACCTTGGTGCGAATTGAAAAGTATCTCTATTTGCTAATTTACATTCCATCCACTAATGTCAGCAACAATTCAATCGTATGGCGATCACAAGATCACGATCAAGACGGGGCTATTCATCAATAATGACTTTAAACCATCCGTTGAAGGAACTTTAATGACAACTCCGAATCCAGCAACCGGTGAGGATTTGGCTACAATTAGTTCTGCTACGGCCAAGGACGTGGACGTAGCCGTTTCTGCGGCCAGATTGGCGTTTGAGACTACTTGGGGCAAGAAAAGTACTCCAGAACAACGAAGCTCTCTTCTCAACAAATGGGCCGAATTGATTGAAGCAGATATCGAGTCCCTCGCTGAGCTTGAAAGCCTTGATAACGGAAAGCCAGTATGGATGGCTCGCGATGTGGACCTAGTAGACAGCATTGGGTGTCTTCGTTACTACGCTGGACTCGCAGACAAGATTGAAGGACGCACTATTGAGCAGCAGGAAGGCATCAAGTTGGCCTTCACAAGAGCCGAGCCGATTGGAGTGTGTGGTCAAATTATTCCCTGGAACTACCCCATACAAATGTTCGCATGGAAAGTGGCTCCAGCTTTGGCTGCTGGAAATACAATTGTGATAAAGCCTGCTGAGCAGACACCGTTGAGTGCACTTCGTTTGGCCGAATTGGCCGTTGAAGCAGGCTTCCCACCTGGAGTCTTAAACGTGGTGAACGGTCCTGGTGCGGTGACTGGGGATGCTATTTCGAGGCATATGGACATAGACAAAGTTGCCTTTACCGGGTCGACGGTGACGGGGAGAAAAATTATGGAGGCAGCTGCGAAGAGTAACCTCAAAAAGGTAACGCTTGAGCTCGGAGGAAAGTCGCCAGTGGTGGTTTTCGACAGTGTGGATATTGACCAGACTGCTAACTGGGTGTGTATGGCGATTCTTTTCAACCACGGACAAGACTGCTGTGCTGGTTCTCGTCTCTTTGTCCAGGAGACCATCAAGGACAAATTTCTTGCTACACTCAAAAAGAAAGTTGAGCAAGTTGAGATTGGAGATCCTAGTGCAAAGACTACGTTCATTGGCCCATTGGTTTCCAAACAACAGCAGGAGAAGGTGAAAAAGTACATTCAATATGGCAAAGACGAGGGCGCCGTTTGTCTTACTGGAGGAGAAGATAAATTGTCACACTTACCACAAAAGTTCAAAAATGGTTTCTTTGTGCCCCCAACAGTCTACACAGATTGCAAAAAGGGTATGAAGATCGTAGATGATGAAATTTTCGGACCAGTTCTTGCTGTGCAGACATTTAAAACAGAAGAAGAAGCAATTGAGTTGGCAAACGATACTGCCTACGGACTCGGGGCTGGTATTTTCTCTCAGAATGCCTCGCAATGTATGCGTATGGTACACGCTATCAAGGCAGGTACCGTGTGGTGCAACCAGTACATGGTGCTCAGTAATGCAGTTCCATTTGGAGGCATGAAACAGTCTGGGTTTGGCCGTGAGCTCGGTATCGAGGGTTTGAAGGAGTACACCCAAACCAAGGCAGTGCACTGGAACTACGGGGAAGAGATCGAATGGCCGCTCAATGGCACAAATATATGAGTGTGAGAGTGTGAGAGTGAGTGAGAATGAGTTGCAGTCCTCGGTCTTCGCTAAAAGGGAGTTCTATAGAATAAAGGTTCAAAGGCTCGTTTGCTTTGCTTCATAAATCATGTTTTCTCTTCTGGGGCTGGGTTCATAGCCAGGAATTGGAATTTCACTACTTCCATACCCTATGGTTGCGATCTCAAATTCAGTTCGCACCGCCGTTTTAGTTTATCATTGCTCCAGTGGATGATATGAACAAAGGCATATATCGATCTCTAGTCTTACCGGGCCGCTGGTCAGTGGGCAGAAATGCATTATCGACGCCCTCGAAGTCTCATATCCTCGTTGGTGTTTCTCAATTGAGACATTACTCTTATCGAAATCAACACAATTACGAAGGCACATGGAGCAATCCCAAAAAGAGCCATTGGTCCGTCCCATTGGGTGTGCTTGGAGCTTCTCTAACCACGGGATACTCCGTTATTGACAACGAAACGATCAAGATTGCCACAGATACAAGTATACATGGACTTACTCCTGACGAAAATGCCGATACTTTTGAAAGTGGCCTCTTCCAGGCATCCCAAAACGAGGAAAAGGAGCAGTTTGATGCCTATAGACGCGACAGGACCACCAACAGGAACATATTTATTCGAGGGCTCTACACATTGGGGTTTTTTCTTCACGACTACATCTGGGATCCGTTGGTGACGGTGGGCCGGTTTGTGGAGCTCTCGGCTATTTTTCTACCAGTACTTCTTGCGTCTCCCATCTGCTGGTTTGGAAGGAAGGACAAGCAAACTGGTGGAAACATCCGCACCGGAGCCATCATATGGTTCCGTTATCTTCGTTGGAGTGCAGAATGTGCTGGCGCTTCGTTTATCAAGTTGGGCCAATGGGCAGCTTCGAGAACAGATATCTTTCCCAAGGAGATGTGTGACGAGCTTCAGGACTTACATTCCAATGCCAAGGCCCACTCTTTCCACAAAACCAAGCAAATTGTAAGCAAGAGCTTTGGCGGTATGCCATTTGAGGACATTTTTGATGAGTTCGAAGAAAAGCCGCTTGGTGTAGGAGCCATTGCCCAAGTCTACATTGCTAAGCTTTCCAGTAAAGCGCTAGAGGCGGCACGCAAGGAGGGCGACATGGAGATAAATCTTGGTCGACTGAACCAAACGGGCCAACTTTTGGATAGAATCTTGGTGACCGAGCATGAGGATCCGTTGACTTCTAATCAATACGTTGCAATCAAGGTGCTCCATCCTCGGGTGGAGGTGAAGATTTTACGTGACTTGAAGATCATGCGTTTCTTTGCCAATGCCATCAACATAATCCCTACCATGGAGTGGTTGTCGCTTCCTGACGAAGTTGAGCAGTTCTCCATCCTTATGAGACTTCAGTTGGATTTGCGTATTGAGGCTCTCAACCTTGCCAAATTCAGAGCAAATTTCCACAAAAGACTCGATATCCACTTCCCAAAACCCTATATCAACTTTAGCACCAGGGACGTTCTCGTGGAAGAATTTATACATGCGGTTCCCATGAGCAAGTTGCTATCATTGAACCAGAACTTTGGCAAGAATTTGTCCAAGGAAGTCAGTGACAAGGGCCTTGATGCATTCTTGAAAATGTTAATTCTTGACAATTTTGTTCATGCTGATCTCCACCCTGGTAACATGATGGTGCGGTTTTATAAAAACGAGTTGTTCAAGCACGAGAAGGAGTACAAGATCGTCAAATCAAGTAATGAGCAGGAAACGAATCGCATTACAAACGAGTTGCTAAAGCTAGGCAATGATAATGATGCTTGGTGTAAGAAATTGGAACAGTTATATGACGACGGCTACCACGCTGAAATCTGTTTCCTTGACGTTGGTCTTATTACTGAGCTTAACCACACAGACAGGGTAAACTTCATTGATTTGTTTAAGGCCCTTTCCGAGTTCGATGGTTATAAGGCTGGAGAGTTAATGGCCGAGCGATCACGTACGCCAGAAACCGTCATTAACAAGGAGATCTTTGCTCTCAAGGTCGAGAAATTGGTGGACAGGATGAAGAAACGGACTTTCACTCTTGGTAACGTCAGTATTGGTGACTTGTTAGATCAGGTTTTGGGAATGGTTCGTACCCACCACGTAAGAATGGAAGGAGACTTTATCACGGTTATCGTGGCCATACTTTTGCTTGAGGGTATAGGCCGCCAGTTGGATCCAGAGTTGGACTTATTTGCAAGGTTCGTATATGCCCTAATGTTCGGCTTTCCTACTGCAAATTCAATTTACTAACATCAGTTCATTACCTGTTCTTCGCCAACTTGGGGTGTCGAAGGAAGGTCGAGAATTGTTAAGCAACGAAAACTCACTCAGTATGATGAAAGTGTGGTTGGCCTTGGAAGTGAGGCAGTTCATCCATGCTTCAGTGCAAGACGTAAGTATTACTCTCTCAGGGAGCATTTTATTTTTTGCACCCGCTGCAAAATTCTTGCAAATTTTTGTGGAACTCAACACTAACCCAGATTCATGCCCTTGTCAAGTCCGATATGCTCAGTCCAAATGTTTAGACAATATAGAAAGTATATCAACCGCAGGCCAGATTATGTGTGGGTGTAATGGCTGCCATACTCACTCGTAGCTTCCCCACCCCACTTTAATTGAGCGTAGCAATGGATATCGACTCTGTGGGCAATTCTGAACAGGATGGCTCTCAGGGCGATAATACTACAATGTATGCGTTCAATCGTGCTACGCTGACATTGGGGCCCATTTCTGAGACAGATGACATGTCAATTTCCGGAATTCCACCTAAGGTAGATCCTGGCAACATTTCAATGCAGGCGAATACAAGTGCCCAAGAAGCTTTCTTCACAGAAAACAAAGATGGCTGGAAGCATGGAGTTGAACCTCCACCTACAATTTTCAAATATAATCGATCAGAGAACACGAGTTTGGACGACAGAAGACACGTTTACGGACTGGAACAAATTATCTTCACACCTACGGGGCGATTGGGGCCAGTAGAACACAGCACGGTACGCAGTAAAGCGTCTGAAGTGCCGAAGGTTGATCCAAAGTCCGACGAGGGTCCTGAAAAGGTGAGAGAAGAGGCTCCTAGGGGAGGATTTTCTGGCTACTACTCGATGCCTCAACAAGCAATTAATGCACCCCATAGGTTCAGACAAGATGTTGAGAAGCGCAGGCTACTCGCTGAAATTCCACACTGCTGCTACCATAATAATGGCACCGTCAATGGCATATCGTACATTTTCGGCGGCCTTGCAGCTTCCAAGTATAATGACTTCTCGCATTTGAATATCCCCAATAATGTGGATCCCAGCAAAATTTCCATCTATTTTCCCTACGAGCTTCCCCCCTTCGTCAGTGAGGACTTGCTAACAAGTCCTTATATGGTACAAAATCCACACTTGATCCAATTCAATGCTGCCAGAAACACCATAACTTATCTTGACCTGATGTCTACCACAAACGTGCCATGGAGATTGAATGCAACCTCCAGCTGCCTCATTTCACTGCGACACGTTTTCTTTTTTGGAGGGTTCGAGATAGAGGTCGAATCCACAGAGTACATTGAGAGCGTGGACCGATGGATCGTGCGTAAAAAGCTCATCATGAACGACTTCGGATACATTTTCGATTCTCTCACCTTAAAATTCGCAAAGATACGTCTTGACCTGAAGAACAAGCACGATATAATCCGTGGCCGAATTGGTTGTGGAATCACGGCTAATATATATGAACCTGTTGAGTCTGAGGTTGATATTCCTGTTCGCATACCACTGCCGCCTGTTTTTACAGATTCAAGTTCAGACACAGATGTTCTGACTAACAGTATGTCTCCAGAAGGACCAGGACCTAGACACCCAAATATCAAAGTGTGGACGGGTTCAGCATTACAATCTACGAGTACAGAAGAGTCACGACAGTCGGCTAAATCCCATAGCACTATCTCAGACAAAGAAACGAAGAGAGATTTCGCCCCCAAGAGCGCGGTAAGCCCGAGCCACGGAATGCCCTCCTTGAAGATGGGGAACATCCTAGAGAAATCGACTAAAATCTTCCACCTCAGTCATCTGCGCAAAGCATCGGGAAACCTTTCCACAGGTCTAAACTCCCATCTCACTAATACCTACTCACAAGAAATGAGTCGTGTTCGTTCTAACTCACACGGCAATAGCAGGCCCACTTCGCCTGTTCTTAAAGCTCAAAATAATCATGTTACTACTAAGAATTCTATAGGACCTTCACTTTCGAACGACCAGAAATATCCATCACCCATCGAAACCGATGTCAAATTCATACCGACAGCTACGCCAGAGCATGTGGATTCTTTCAAGTTTGGCGGACATAAGAACTCGCAAGCATCGAACCATTCACATCCATCAAGATCGAACACACAAACCTCAAGGTCCGAACTGGGTGCTGATATTAGTTCTCTTGCTTCCTCGGATACAAGCCCCAGTGCTGACCTTCTTTTCGACGATACGGTCATAAAATCGGGTATCGTCAGTGTATCTGTTTTCATATTCGGAGGCTTCAAATGCGTTCTAGAGGGCGGTCAAGGGAAATTCAAAGCCACAAATGATTTGTTAAAAATCGATATTGGAAGTAAGGACGACCACGAGTCGATTCAATTTATGGAAGAGGCACTAATTTACTCTTACGGAGATGAGGGCGGAACCAAGAAAGCGACCCATTCTGCTGACTGGCCGCAGGCCCGAGGATATTTTGCTTTCTCTTTAATTGAGCACCACCGGTCTTTCGTCGACAATTGCAAGTGGGATTTGTATGAGGGATCAGCAATGCCTACATATGACGATAGCAGCAATTCGAGTCGACCCCGGTCACCAGAACCTGATAAACACAAAAGTAATAATGCAACGATGCAGAGAAAGTTCAAGTCGCCGCAAACTTATTTCAATGGAAAGGCTTTTTTGATACAGGGAGGAATCAACGAAAAGCACGAGTCGTTCAGTGATCTTTACTTGTTTGTGTTTGATACGGGCAAGTGGACGCCAGTGACAACGTATGTCCACCAGTACTTTGATGAGGACAAAGAACCACACATGGCAAAGTGCAGGGAATCAGAAAATCCACTGCCGCTGCTTGTGGAAGCAGAACTTCGTGCTTGTCATCACACCGCCCTATATTACAAGAATGAGGATCGTGACTACTTGTTCTTTGCTGGAGGGATTACCAAAGACCGTTTGAAGGGGCTGCCTCGAAGCAATGGCAAGTTTGACGTTTCCAACTATGCCAAGTTTCTGCTATTTTCTGAGAACTCGTATCTTCTTCGTATGATGGTTTTGAACCTCCAGACCCAGACGTGGCAGTTTCTCCGCTATTACCATGGAGACATCTGTAGCACCAACAAGACATTTGGGCAAATGGTGGCTGATCGACCTTGGTGGAAGAATACCCGAATTTGCTTTGCCGGGGGATCCATCTACATGAACGAAAAAAGCGTCAATTTATGTCACGGGTTGGCATACCCCGCACCAGACTCGAAAGAAAAGTGGGACGCCATCAAAAATGATCTCCCCTTGGGACATGCCCTCTGGGGTGCTCATGTCCTGTTCACGTTCCCCAGTCTCTAAGTTGCAACCTCGCGTCCTGCATGGGCTGTGGGGTCGATGAAAAAATCGCCTGCATAGACCTACACTTGCTCATTATTCTCAAAGAGTGGCCAACGAAAAATTATCACAGATATGTTCGGACTTGGAGGAGCAGCACCACAAATTTCTTCGCAACAAAAGCTTCTGGCTGCAGAAGCCGAGTTGGATATGGTCACAGGAATGTTCAACCAACTTGTAGAACAATGTCACAGCAAATGTATTAATAAATCCTATAACGACTCGGACGTTTCCAAGCAAGAAGCTCTCTGCTTAGACCGATGCGTATCGAAATACTTTGAGACTAACGTGCAAGTCGGAGAGCACATGCAAAAGATGGGCCAGTCTGGCCAGTTTATGGGTCGTCAATAGAGTCTTGTATTTAGGTCATATTATGCTATTTTCACTTTTGGCCCATGGCCCGTCCCAACCGTAACTTTATGCCCTCCCAGTGGTTGAGGTTGGGCCGCACGTCCAAGAAAACGCTGCCGTTGTTGCTGTAGAAGTCGATCACGTAGTTGACGGGGACTCCGCACCGATCGATGGTCCAATCGTGTCTATCAAATGGAAGATCGTACCCCAAAATTTTGTTGTTGAACCATGCTCGAGGCGTGATTTTCTTCAGATCGCCTTTGAAGCTCGTGAGTGTGATACCATTACACTTCTTCATTGCCTCGTCGTAGTTGGCCCGTTCCCAGAAAAGTATGTGTTTCCATGCCGATTCATTCACAGAATTGTGAATAGGAACAACCGTCTGCATATCTTCGGCCTTAGGGTCCCAGTTTTTCCTCTTCATTGCCTCGAAAAACTGCTTCTGAGAAGGATATATCCAGTTTTCATTGGAGGAAGTCCGGGGTATGGAACTGACTTCTCTCTCCGTTGGCAAGTTGACTTTCGACCAAGATGATGGTACTGAGCCCAAACTGTTGGAATCACATCCGCCGGAGCTTTCTTCTATGGCCTCTGGTACTCCGGTACGTACCTGTTTGACGGAAATTTTCTCCATCCAATCTTTTCGAGTATTATGATCTACAGGGCAAACTGGTTTTGAATCATTTTGCGGGACTTCCAAGTTCACCAGATTGGGTTTTGAGGTGCTCCACAACATCCCTTTCATCCCGGAGAGCCAGGACAGCCTGGTTGTGTGGTCTACCGGACACTTCAGTTCATCATCACTCATGGTTATAAAAAAAGTTGCTGACAATTCCTGCAGAATGCGCCCAAAGTCTACAATGGCCAATACTTTAAATGAGTCTACTATGGATACTAATAGATCTTTTTCTTTTCATCCAAGGAGAATTCGCCGGCGCCGGCATTGACAATGATGAGCAAGCCTCCAACAATGGACAACGTCTGGAAAAACTCGTATTTTAAGAAATCCCGGTTAGAATCGCCGGATGAGTATTTCCAGAATTGGTTGACAAACACATTGTAAAAGAACAACAAAACTGTCAACACGAACGCAGCAAACTTGGTGTTGTAGCCCACGATGATGGAGGCACACGCGGCAAATCCCACGAGGATAACGATCACCCTGAATAGGGAAAGTTTAGCAGAGAATACGAACCCCAAGAACAATAAAACCAATAATAATCTGCCTGCAAGCAAAAAGTACTTTTTATTGTCCTGGTTCTTGACCATTGGCAACCCCGCGACCGACATCAATCTCTTGTCACGAACCAAACTGTCGGAGAATGCAAGAATCAATCCTCCAACCACCGACAAGTTTCGCAAGATGAATTGTCCATCGAACATCAACCCGTAAAACAACCCTTGGAACACAACCACGCACACAAGAGCGATGGTCGAGACCTCGGGCTTCTTGCGCAACACCAACAACGTCAGAGCAGCAACCATGGTGATAATGTTGCTCAACAAAAACAACACGGTTAGCCACCACCAGATATGCCTATAGTTGTGCAAATAATATACTTGTTCGCTCCACTGAGTGAAGATACGAAGCGAGTCTTCGTAGAAAGTCGCGACAATGAAAGCACGGCCAATTGACGGAACATACGGCTTTAACGGACGACTATATTGATCGATCAAGTCCTCAACATTTTTCGAAAATTGTTCAAATTGTTCCATTGATGACTTTGCTGGTACCACCGGCCCGATATGAGGTGGGATCCCAGCAGGGGAAGGACCTCCAGGTCCAAATTGGTTGTTGAATTGGTTGTGGCCTCGGTAAGACATAGATCAAGTTGCGGGAATCAACAAAACAAACTGAAAAAAGACCCACGAAGATGCCAGAACTAAAGTAAATAATTTACAGTATCCTGTACCTTTTATTAACTATTAGGTGCTATTTGCAAGAAAGAACAAAATGCAAACAATTTCCGCACCGAAGGTGTACCACTGAAGAAACTAAAATAGAATGTGGAGAGAATTTGACACGCACAGGGTTTTGTCGGTGAACGCACACTGTTAAACCACTGTGGACGTCTTAGGGTCACATTAGCGAAAGTTCTGCAAGGGTGATGCGGTGGCTCAATGGTAGAGCTTTCGACTCCAGATCGAAGGGTTGCAGGTTCAATTCCTGTCCGTGTCAATTCCTTTCTTCTTTTTTTTTTCTTTTTTTTCACAGGTAACTCCATCTGACTAGTAGCCCAAGAGCTGTAGAGAAGTCAGTACAGCTCTACATGCCATCAATGCCTCCCCTCCATCGTCTTAAGGTTCCAGTATCGTCTTCTTCGTCGGTATGCTTTTATTATGTCACGTGACGACTCTATGCTACATATACTACTTTCTCTTCACTCTCCTTTCGCCGTGACGCCTCGTTTCCTGGTCCATCAACTCACGTATACGGTGAGAGCCGGCGATTCCGATTGCGAGTACTGGTTCCAAGCGATCCATGGGCATTTTGTCTTCCAACATGAGAACCGCCAATTTTTCACTTTTGCCAATGACTCCCAAAGTCAAATGGCTCATGTCGTTTTCTTCTAGCGTATTGAGATCCAATAGGGGAGTTTCATTATACAAGCCGGCTGCCACCGCAGCAACATAGTCGTACATGGCAATCCCTGCATCGATGAGGGCCAAAGTAGCAGCATTGATCATAGTTGCCAACATGCCTCCGTCTTGTGCCAACACATGTAGATTCACCTTGATCACCGTCCGTGGATAGAGTTTGCATATTACACTCTGTTCGAACGTGCGCTCCATTGTAGCCTTGAGTTCTATGATTCGTTTTTCATTTTTCAACCGTTTTTTTCGCTCTATTGTTGAGAAACTTGCAACAGCAATATTGACCTCAATTGTAGCTCGACTTATGTCGACTTGTGACCTGGTTTCAGGTTCCAGCGGTCCTTCGACCATGCAAATGACTTTGGTGTTGCCCTGTTCAACGTACGACGAACCAGTCAGAGAGTTCGGATGAGTGTTGATTTTGCACTCGAATCGACGGAGCTCATTCCATCGACGTCCGTCCACACGAAGACCCTCGGGTGAATAGAGCTCTAATCTGGACATGGGCAGAGAAGGTTATCAACTAAAATGCGAATGGAAAACTCAAGGACCGATGCCAGGTTATATGCAGAACATTACATGGGGTTGGTCTCTTCGATGAAAATGCCTAGCATGTAGCAGTTGCAAAGGAAGAAGAGGCAGGCGGCAGGGGTTAAGCCGTAGTCGAAGGTGCTTTCACCGAGAAACTCGAGTTTGTATGCATTGAAGAGCCACAATGCTTGCGTAACGATCCAAAGCACCAATATGAATATCCCGGTATATTTTCGTGATGTCAATAATTTGGAGGCAGCTAGCATATGAGGCAAGAAGATGAGGAACCAGATAAAGTATTGGGAGGTCATGACCTTGTTGAAAGTGACGAATGCAAATGTTTGAATGAAGGCACAAGAAATCAAATTTTGTTGAGCAAAGATCAAAGGAATAACGAGAATGGACAATCCTAGTTGCGGTACAAACGCCCACTTTTCCAAGTTCTTTGTGACTGAATAGAGGAGAGGATCCAGTTGATTAGTGTGCAATGCAGCCATGGCAGACTTGTAGTACAAAGCAACATTGTAAACCGAGAAATTATGCCTGTGGTCAACTCGGGTCAAATGATATAAGTAGGTGTGTTCAAGGAACTCCATTCCATAGATGTGGTACATTACAATATTGAGAAGTGCCACGGTTGCAATACACATTATCGCAAAAGTGCAATTCTTAGCATTGATCCACTTGACAATTGGTATGGTGGGAAAAAATCCCCTGTTATACTTGGCAAGATATAACATAATACTGGGGACGTATATGATGGGATATATTTTGAAATGAATAGCCAATCCCATCCAGATACCGGCGCCAATGACTTGATTTTTCATAGCCAAGCTCAAACCCATCATGATCATCACGGTTAAAACGCTTTCTGACGACCCACGGGTGCTTATGGTGATTACCATTGGGTTCAAGAGCCAAATGGAGGACAAGACGATCAACTTATTGTGGCTCAATGGCTTACCTCCAATTCTGATGTCTTGTAGCATTCGAAGGACAATTAAACCCGTCACAAGATCGCTCACCATGAACACAAACTTGCCGAAACTAAACCACCAGCCGCCCCACGATGTGGGGTACATCATCCACGCCAATAACGGAGTATATCTGTAAGTTTCTCTCATATAAGGCGAGGCTCCGGCAGCTACGTATCGCGCGGCATCGGTAAAAACCATATAGTCTATGTCGGTATATTTCACCACCATGTATTCATCTTGGTACAATCCGAACAAGAAGAAGCCTATTCGAAGAGCTAAGGCAATTCCCAAGAGGAAAGGAACAGAAATCATGAAGTAGCTGGAAAGTAAATAGTGTCTGGTTGTGCAGGTAGTTGATGAAAGTGCGGGTGCGAATTAGTTTTCAGATTTCACACTCACACCATCATGTCAAACCCACAAGAAGAGGTGTACAGAGAATACGCAAACTACGACTGGGATTCCTTTACGGAATTTCAAGAAGGTATAGCCCAAATTTTGGAAAGTCATTTGCAAACCATGCAGGAACAAGACCCGTCTATTACCTCCATTCCAGCATTGGACCGCCAACAGTTGATCGACCAGGCCAAAAGTTTCTTCTTTTGTAGTAAGACTGGCCATATTTTCAACTTGGACGACTACGAGCAATGGAAATTGCACAACCAAGTGGACAAAAAAGAACCGAAAATTCAAGAAATCACCCCAGAAGAAGCACTGACAGAAGCACTGACGGAAGCGCCCTATTCTTCTAATTATCAAGAACTTGTTGAACTTATAGTTGCAGGTAAACCAGTGCCAGGGATAAAAGAGATCCCGGACACGATACTACCTGAAAAAAGCAGCAAACCGGTGCAGCAGCAGCGAACAAAGCCGTGGGAGATGGCGAAAGAAGCGGCGACAGAATAAGAAAAAGGAAAATGAATATTATCTATTAATGCATAAGTCTCATGGCAGCTTCAAAAGCAGCCAATGCGGAGGCGTTGGCAGGGAACGAACGGAGAATTGATGGCCCAAATCCTCGAGTGAACCCTCTCCAGCCTTGTTGGGTGTATATGTACTTTGCAGCATCGATCCAGCGAGGAAACTTCTTTTGCGATCTTATGGGACTGTCCGTCATGATTGTTTGCTTAATCACATCGGAGGGGTATGCAAATACCCAGAAGACAGTGGCAGCAAGTCCTCCCGACCAAAAGTTGATGGATGGAGTGGACATCTTGGTGTTGTCTTCAAACCACCTAGTGAAGATTTCGTACGAGCCCCACCAGAACACAAAGTTTGTTCTGAAAATCATGGTGGAGAGCAATCCGCTGTATATCCCACGAATACCTGAGGTTTTGTACAACTTGGTAGCCACGTCGATAGGACCAGAATATATCTTAGTTTTCGCATCGTATTGAACCTGCAATCGAGCCTTAAATTGTTCAATGGGCGCAGCAATGAACGACACCGTCCAGCCAGATCCCAAGCCGGCGACCACATGGCCCATAAGAGGAAGCCTTTCCTCTTCAGGGTAGAAATTGTCTTTCACGAATCTACGATAAACGTGTAGGGATCCCAACATCACCGAATCCATAAGTACCCAGCCAACCAATGGTGGTGTAAATCCCTTGTAGAAGCCTCCAATACCCTCGTTCTTCAAGGTATGCCATACGCAAGCCATGGGACCACTGAATCTTCCCGGTGGTGCAGTTTGCAAGCGCACCTTGATGGTGTCGAACGGATGGCCCACGGCGTTTTTTGTGACACCAGAGAACATCCCGGCTATAAATCCCACATACCGTGGAGCTGGTTCATTTACAGCAAGCTGATCCACGTCGAGATCCTCGACTTCGATGGACATTGAGTAAAATAGAAGAAGCGATTAGGAGCCGTTCGTCAGATTTTTCAGTCGCGCCGGTACCGGCGAGAGATCCGAAGCGTGGGGTAGCGAGAGATTGAGTAGTGAAAAGATAACGATGTGGTTGCGATAGATAAATTAGTTTGAGCTTAGCATGAGTCTGGTGAAGGTTACATCCTTCTTGTAAAGAAGAAAGGAAATATTACTAATGATTCGTGGATCTGATCCAGATGTTGAGCAAAATTGACAAATTTGGTAAAACTTGAAAAAACATCTTTATGACCAATTGCAAAAATTGGTATGAACGAAACTCAAACGTTCTGAAACCACCCAGTGACTGCTGCTTACGATCTAGCTGATGTCCTGCCACTTTAAGCTACTTTCAGCTAGTTCCTCTATCGGTCGTGCGCGGCACCGCTACCGTACTCCATTTCTCATACAGAATACTGTCAAGACACTTCTAGTCCCTTCCCACACTTGCAGTCACATCCACACACTTCGTGCTGAGTTATGAGTGCATCTCCTGTAAAGAAAGAAGGTCCAGTAAAGTCAGAATCATCACTGCCCAACGATGGATGGCAAGAAATTCCTCTCAGGTGTTGCACCATTGAAGACGTGAAAGATGCCAGGTACCATATTATGAAGTTCCAGTCCAAGCAGGATGTTAATATTGTCAAAGACTTCACAAAACCAGTCCGGCTCCACAGAAAAGACCCTCAAAATATCCAGTTCCAGCTAACCAGAAAAGAAATAGATGAGAAACGCCGGGAAGGAGCGACACAGATAGTTCCTGAAAATGGCGAAGGCGAAGAGGAAATGGATTTATCACAGGTGGCCCCCGACGGTGGTGGACGTAAAAACAAGAAAAATATGTTCAAGCGGAAAACAAGACAGATCAGTTTGATGGATGAATCCAAGCGAAAATTACGATTTGAGGAGTTTTATCCGTGGGTTATAGAGGACTACGATGGCAAAAACATCTACGTGGGTAATTACGAAGCAGGGTCATCCGATACCCAGCAGGTACTCTTTGTTTTTGATCGAGATGGGTTCAAAATGATTCCGGCTGAAAAGGTGTATCGGTTCACTCCAAGAAATAAATACACTACATTGACCCTCGAGGAGGCAGAGGCGAAAATGGAAAAGAAGTCGGCGGTGCCGAGATGGTTGATGAAGCGCATGGAAGATAATCCCGCAGAGGCTTCTCCAGACCAGCGGCTTGGTAATGTAAGTTCGGCCCAAGCAATGAGCAACAGCAGCAGACGAATGCGGACCGTTATGGGCGGCTCCACCTCGAATGATAGAGACTCAGACCACGATGACTTGGATTTCGACGAAGAGTTCGCTGATGATGAGGAAGCACCCATTATGGATGGTGATGAAGAGGAGAACAAGCTCTCCGAACAGAAGGTTAAAAAAGAACAGTTGAAAGCAGCTCATTTTGACGGCCAGTCGGATGCTGATGTGGATGATGACTTGGACGACTTGTTCGAAACCGAAAAATCTCGAAAGGTCGACAAAGAAGGTAAAAAGTTGCGGAAGGTGCTCAACAAAACAGAGGGAGGAGTGTACGATAGTGATGACGATGACGAGGACGGACTTAATCCTTACCTTTCCAGGTCCGACATAGAAAACGACGACGACGATGAAAATGAAGAAACGGCAGTGAAGACGGAAGAGGACGGAAGTCAACTGTTGTCTGGACGTCGAGCCTTCTACGCTACTAATCTTGGAAACTCGTTTGTTTCGATCAAAGCACCTATGGGCTTCTTAAGTGGATTCCCCAAAGGAGACTGGAACCCACAAGGTTTCAAGAGACAGGCTGAAATGGCCACTCCTCTGCCTTCGAAGAAGGTGAAGCTAGAGGAGAACAAATCCGTATCTCCGACTCCATCCAGTAGTGTGGACTTGCATTCCGCGGGCCCTAATAATGACCTTGTTACTGTGGAAGAAGTGCTCAATATAGTTCGCAAAGAACCACTCACCACGAAGCAACTATTGCTTGTTCTCAAAAACCGTGTCTATGCTCATCCTGACAACAAGCTCAGAATCATTAATATTGTCAAGCAGAATTTGAGATTGTCAAATGGAATGTTGGTGTTGAAGGAGGAGCACTGAAGTAATAAATCGCATATAACAAAGATAAAATCCACATTTATTTTTTCCACCTCTATAACTATATTACAACACCTCCACAATCTCATCGTCTTCGTCGTCTTCTTCGTCATCAACTTCTTCTACTGGAGCCTCGTCTCTTTGCAACATTTGCACCAATCTGTCACACAAGTCTGCTATTTGTTCAGAGCTCTTTGCTTTATGCAATTCTCTGATCAAGGTATAAACGGCTTTTTCTCTCAAGTATTCACGGCCTTCTCTGGCAGTGCAAAGCAAAAGTAGCGACTCCAAATGCACACATATTATAGAGTCCTCGGGATCTCTCTGCTTATCTGAAGGGAGGAGTTGGAGCTCTTCGGGCAAATTGAACATGTCCTCTTCGTCAATTTCTTCAGGGCCCGCAATTGGAAGCAAAATGTAAGGCAACAAGTTAATGGACTCATCGGTTAAAAACTTCATGTGACGCTTTGTGTCGAACAAGGAATTTTTGATGGTTGAAGCAACACCTTCCCTTCTGATTTTGGAGTCGTATTTTTCGGTGAAAACCAACAATTTGGAGATGGGAACGACACCATCGTACTCCTGTTCGGTGACAAAATAATTTCTCCCCTCGGTGAACCGGGAAATGTCCGCAAAGAAATAAGCCAAGTAGTCGTAGTTGGCATACTTATTGAGAGATCTATCAAAGCCCTTGACAAAGCAATCCATAAGGCAGTCCATCGCTTTGGAAGACTTGAACACTTCATCATTGGTTTCCACCTTGATGTCAAAGATTGCAGTTATTTTGTCGTTCTTGGCCAAATTCACCAATAATATGCACATCAAATCTGCGTTGGTATTCTTCAAATTTGCAATCGAAGTCACCAAGAATTTTAAATAGTCCACATCTTCCACTATGAGTGACCGCATCTTGATGTCATCACACAAATTAGCCAATATGGTCACCGACTGGCTTACTGTGGTCTTTCCTTTATCTTTGGAAAGTCGCTTTAAATCAGAAATTGCAGTATAATTGTCATAGGCGAAAACCTGCTGATGAGCACTTTGAGAATAGCCCACCAAATTATCCAAAGCTATCTGTACGACGGCAGGCTGTGGACTGTGCAAGAAAGAAACGAGCTCCTCTAATTCTGTTGGCATGGTGTGGAACCGTTGTTGGAATAGCTGAAAATTGAGATGAGGTGTGAGCAGCACTTCTGTGAAACGCACACCCAAGAACGGCTGCAAATTACGTTTGCAAAAGTAACATAAAAATTCTGTTCCTAACTAGGGGTCACTGACACCATCCACTACCTGAAGGTAATAATAGTAAAAGGCAATCACCAGCAAATGGGCGTCAAACTCAAGTCTTTCGTTGACTGAGTGTATGCCCGCCTTATTGTCGGGGAGCCCAGGAAGGTATCTATATATGTTTCTCGTCAAGTCCCAATACGACTTTGTGTCTGTGTTTCCAGTGGAAAGGAAGGGCGAAACGACATATGTTTTCTCTTCTTCAGGGAATAAAAGCTCTTCGTACAAGTACCTTAGGGAACCGCCAAATGTCTGCCACACCTCATCATTGATTGGTGTCACTGGCGCAGGTTCCAAAGGCTCGTTGGTTGTATAAACGAAGTGACCATTCTTTGTCTTTTCCTTCACTTCTTTTCCGTCCACAAGGACCCCCAAGTCGTAAGTATTTGCGAACTCCAAAATCTGGTTTACAATCTTTTGCCTAGTAGAGTCTACCGACTCCTCCACGGCAATTCTGTGGTTTACTAACACCGAAGCGTGCTCTGGTAACGCATTCGATTTTACTCCACCACCAATAATGTCCACCGCTTGAGAAGTCCTTACCAAGTACTTGAAAGATTTGTCTTTGTCAAGATAATCCAAGACGTTTTTGTTGGCTTTGGCGTCAACGTGAGCCTTCAAAATGTTGCTCTTCAAATTTTTATCAAGGTCAGATGAGTACTCTGCAAGGCACTGTAGCTCTTTCAAGGTGGGGTTGGAGGGAGTGAGAATGCTCTCAAACTCAGCATCCTCAATTTTGCTGATAAGCTTCGACAAAAGACCAATCAGAGTATGTGGAGGAGGAATCGAAGAATGACCACCGGGTGTGAAGAGATCAATAATCGAATTCAAATGGCCCTTTTCCCCAGTAGCGGGAGCAACTATTCTGGTCTTTTTGTCGACCTCTTCATACCCAGAGTTTCCCTCATCTATAAGAGCATACAACGAGTCAGGTCCATACCTTGAAAAGAGATGTCTTGATATGACAGCTCCTCCAGTACCACCAGACTCTTCGTCGTAACCAAAACCAAGAATTATAGTTCTTTCAGGCTCGAACTTTCCCTCCTCAAGTAACAATTCGACTGTTCCAAGTAATGAAATGAGTAAGTTCTTACAGTCCCCGACACCTCGGCCATATAAAAACTTACCATCATAACCTCCTTCAAATGGAGGGTATTGCCACTGGTCTAGGGTCTCGTCCTGAATAGGCACTACATCCATATGAGCCGTCAATAAGATAGGCTTTTTGTCAGTAGAGCCCTGCCATGTGTATACGAGAGCAAACTTGTTCACACGTTCTACTTTCAAGTGTTTGTGAACAAGAGGGTAAGTCTTCTCCAAGTACTTGTGGAACTGTTCATACGGCTTCCACCTTGGTTCAATTTTATACAATTCTTCAAGAGATTCGGTGGAATTGGGGTTCTTCTGCCCATCATAGACCTGGGTAGGAATCTTAACGGCATCCCAGAGCTTCTTCAAAGATTCGTTTCTAAAGGTTTCATCGTGTAAAATGGTGTTGATGGTGTCGTGATTATACAACAAAGAGCTAGGATCCACCTTCTTTACGAGTGGACAAAGCGAGTCAGGCTCATGAGGACGACCCCAAGTTCTTGCCGCATCCTCAATTGCAGTTTTGACCGCGGATGTTGATGGTAAGTCTTTGGTCAAACTACCACTGTTGGTGAGAGCGATAAGACCAAGAATTGCCAAGAGTACTGGAAGAGCCCTGCGAACCCAATGGCTCGACTTACGCTCTCTGTGGTATCCAGGAAGAACTTCTGATTCTTTGGAATTCATGAAGTTTAAATTTTAGATTGTGCTCCCTAAAAGTGGCTCTGATTACTTGAGAGCCGTTTCTTGCACGGCGCGATTTACGAAAGCTCTAGCGGAATTATGGCAGGAGGCATTGTGTTGTGTATACACGATACTAATTAGTCTATTTCTAGAGACTCTTCACGAGACTCGTCTTCTCTCGCCGTTGATTTACCCCATGGAATTCTCAGGTACGAATCGATGAGAACATTTTTCAATCCGCTGTGAAAGTTGCAAATCAAGTACAACTCAAGAGTCATGGTTGCAAAAAGTAGAACCAAAGTCAAAACTCCAAAGGTGACAAGAGACTTTCTCCCGGGAAAGTAGGAACCGGGTTTGAAGCCAAGGTGGTATGCCGAGGTGTACTTGGTGTATAATCGTATAGTCTTGAAAAGCACATAGGCACACCCACAGGCTAGAATGACTATTGCAACGACGGCGGCCCACGCCAATTCTCTTGTGATTGCAAAGTCACAGAATATTAGCAAAAGAATGGTAATCGGCAACACTATTACCGTCAAGATGAACTCGACCGAAGATTTGTCCTGCACCATTATGACGATGAATTGCACAGTGAATCCTAGAAAAAAGAAGAAGTCAAGCATGAGAAGCGACCGGTGGATCTGGTACACCAAGTACAACTGCCTGGTTTTTAGATTAGCTCCAATTTTCTTGTATCGAATCCACTGGACATGTTTGCGAAGCACGCCAAAGATCATGTAGGTTTGAACCACCAAAGTTATTCCAATGACAGCAATGGCGGTGATATTCACGCCTTTGGTAGCTCGCTTCCACGCACCGTGGAGCACCTCGTTGACGAACCGGGAAATCTCTTGGTATTGAATGCCTGTGTACACCAACATACAGCAGTAGAACACACAGAGCATGGTGAGTAAAAGCAAGTTTTTGGACCTTAGCCCTATATAAGAGAGAAGCATCTGGAACACTGAAGCAAAGATGAATAGGGCCAAGAATGTCGAGAGCTCTGTATACCGAGGATTTGAGCCGAGCTTGTCCTTGTGAAGATTAATGACGGCATAGATATAAATCTCAAATGCCAACAAAAGCAAGGCAGAAACAATTGATATGGCCATGAACACCCTGGCGCCTCTTATGTATGGACTTTGGCTTGTTTCAGACTCGGCAATGTAGCTTTCAGTGGTATCTTGAAGATCATACTCTTTATTTCTCTCCGGTGAAATATTGGCATACTGAAAGAAATTCGAGCTGGCATCGTCTTGGTGTGTTTCTGAGAGTGAAGGTGTTATGCTGTTGCTTTTATGCGCTTCCATATAGGGGAATGAGTTTTTTTTTTCACTTTATTTCTCATTTTATATTTATGCTCGTACCCCACAAAACCGATTTCGATCATCGCACGGCATGATCAGGCACAGCCATTATAGGATGCGAGGTCATGATTTAGACTTTTATGACGACTTGGGGCCCAATCAGGGGCCAATTGTGGCTTCTGTGCTGTTCTGCTGTCACTCTATGCGCTATATTCTGTAGCTATTTGGGTATTCACTTCTGAGTCCCTCGGTCTCTTCGTGTAGTCTCAACCAGGAAACCGATGCGAACCTCGAATCGGACTTCGTTTTCTCAATAAATGCCGGAATAGCATTCTCGGCTATAAGTAGACATATAGCGTCGTAGCCCCCAGCTCCAGGCACCACACCACCTAGACAGCCTTCAAGCGTCGTACAGGCATCCAAGAGCTTTGTCTGTTCTGGTGGCTCGATTTCCGCTCCGGTGACTTTGGTGAGTTCACGAAGATGGGTTCTGATGGCAGTGAATTTTTCGGCAATTGAATAGAAAGGGTTTTCTTTAGCCACTGGTGCTTCGTGGATGAGTTTCCCTAGCCAGAATTGGTAGGACTCTTTGTCTTGGTCGTGAAGAAGTTGGAGCAGACTTACTGAGCGAATAAACTGACTATTAGCTTCCTCCAACTTGCTGTATAGGTCGCCACTATCCTTGGGGTTCTCAGCTCGCCATTTGAGTACCTTGGACACAAGCTTGGGAGTTTCCGACCCACCTTTGATATCTCCCATCACCAAGCGAATACCTGGAGGAAGGGCCCATGCGTCATGGCGAAACTCCCACTTAGAATCCACAACAGAAGCCAAATGGGCCACAAATGCCTTTCTTGTCGCGGGGGTTTTGTCTTCAAAGAACTTGTCTTGGTATATTCCATTCACAACCTTTGGTGAGAATCTGTTGTAGATAATTGACCCGTATACTGCAGTGGCCACATCGAAACCTGAACCAACCTTTTTCTGAGCAAGGCAGTGGGCGATCTGAGCACAATTGTGGATTTCGTCCTGGATTTCAGCGACGTTGGCTTCCTTGAAAAAGCAGAGAAGTGCAGCGGTCACCACCGTCACCAATCCTGCCGACGAGCCCAAGCCTGTTTTCTCGACTTCATTAATAGCTTTTCGGTGATAATAAAATTCTCGAGATCCGTCGTTAGTCGTCTTCCTGGTAGTGTCATCTTGGGTGTGATATCCTGGGTCCGAATAGAGCGTTACAACAATATCGTAGGCAAGATTCCGACTTGCATATGCCACCGCTGTGAAAATTGTTGCCTCAATGAAGGGGTTTCTGAGTCCCTCCTTCTCGTGGCACTCGAAATTCTCGTCAATGGCGTAATTCCACTCCAGAGAAGCGAACTGGGGCGATTTGACGGAGATGGTTGACGGCTGATTTTCGGTATACTTGGCTTCGATAACAGCATGCATTCGAGAAGACAACGCCGTGACATAGGCACTGAACTGCTCTTCTAGCACAAGGTACCCGCCCGCAATAAACGCTTTGCCGGGCGCGCTGTATGCTTTTAATGTTTCCACCATGAACGGCTAGGTGAACTTTTCGCAGACTGTGCGAAATTCGCGAGAATAGTACGAACTGTTCTTGTACAAAACCAGTTACACATTGGATCACCTAGTTTTATACCCCAGCTGCGCCTTCTTGTACACTAAACTGCGACAACTATGAGCAAGGAACCTATATTGAAAAAAACCAAGACCATTGGGATCATAGGGTTGGGGGATATGGGGTTTCTCTACGCCCGGCGGTTCAGCCAAGCAGGATGGAAAGTCATTGGTTGTGACAGAGAAGACAAATATGAGGAGACGAAAGCAAAATACGCAGAATATGAGTTTGAGGTTGTTCCGAATGGCCATAATGTGTCCCGTTTGGCCGACTATATTATCTACAGTGTGGAGGCAGAAAATATCGAACTGATAGTTGCAAAATATGGCCCTTCTACAAAGTACGGTGCTGCGGTTGGAGGACAAACCTCTTGCAAGGAGGTGGAGATCCAGGCATTTGAAAAGCATCTTCCAAAAGATATCGATATCATCTCTGTGCACTCACTCCACGGACCTAAAGTCAATACCACTGGCCAGCCCTTGGTGATCATTAAACACCGTGTTTCCAACAACGACAACTTCTCCTTGGTGGACACGCTTATGAGCTGCCTTGACTCCAAAATGGTGTATTTGTCGGCCAAGGAACACGACAAAATCACCGCCGATACCCAGGCGGTTACCCATGCTGCCTTCTTATCCATGGGATCGGCTTGGAAAGAAATCGACCAGTATCCGTGGGAAACTCCCCGGTGGACAGGGGGTCTTGAAAATGCAAAGATCAACATCTCGTTGAGAATCTACTCGAATAAGTGGCACGTTTATGCTGGTTTGGCTATAACCAATCCCTCTGCCCACGGGCAAGTATTGCAATATGCTCAATCCACGACAGAGCTTTTCACGTTGATGATCCTGGGAAAGAAGGCTGAATTGAGCGCCCGGTTGCACGCTGCCAAGGATTTCGTGTTCAGACATATAATAGACCATGAACTTCTTTTGAGTGATGATTTGCTTCAAAAGTTCTCATTAAGTAAGGTACCCCCAGGCGGCCGGCAGCCCAACTCCCATTTGTCGTTGTTGGCTATGGTGGACAGTTGGTTCAAGCTCGGTATTGTACCGTACGACCATATTATCTGCTCGACTCCGTTATTCAGAATCTTCTTGGGTGTCACCGAATATTTGTTCTGTACCCCAGGACTCCTTGACGAGTGCATCGAGGTTGCGGTGAAAGACTCCATTTTCAGACACGACGACCTAGAATTCACAATCGCAGCCAGAAAATGGTCGAGCATAATATCGTTTGGAAACTTTGAATTGTACCGCAAGCAGTTTGAAGACACGCAAAAGTTCTTCCAGCCCATGTTTTCGGAAGCCAACGCTATAGGGAACGAAATGATCAAGACCATCCTTCAAAGGGTCCGCGAGCACGAAGTGAGCTAAGAGTATAAACCAGCTGTAGGCGATCCGCATTAAATATATAGACCTATAACTGTTCATCTTTTATCACATCCATTAACCAGTCTAAACCTTCGGTCAATCCTTCACCTTTGATGGCACTCGATGCTCGTAAACTCCAGCTTCTGTCTTTTAATTCGGTGAGGTTTAGAGCCTGCGACACCTCTGCTGCCGACATGGCACCAGCCTGGTCCTGTTTGTTGGCAAACACTAGCAAAGCACTATCCAACAACTCTTCTTCCTTCAACATGGTATGCAATTCTTTACAGGCAATATCGATACGTTCCTTATCGGTAGAATCCACCACGAATATCACCGCCGCGGTATTCGAGTAGTAGCACCGCCAGTATGGTCTGATGGACGTTTGTCCACCCAAATCCCATATATTTAATGTAAGATTTTTGTATTTCAACGTTTCCACGTTGAACCCGATGGTGGGTTTGGTGGTCACCACCTCGCCCATTTGAAGCCGGTATAGAATCGTGGTCTTTCCCGCACCATCCAAACCCAAGATCAAGATCCGGATCTCCTTATTGACCCCCCATAGCTTGGAAAAGATATTTGTAAAACTGAACGCTTGGCCCATGGCTGACAAATATGAACCGCGAAACGTATATGTATACAAGAGGTGACTTTGCGGCTAATTCAGCACACCCGAGTGAAGCAAAGATGGCTTGGTGTTGTAATTAAGGCTCTTGACGAGTGGTAAGTGTCCAGTTTGCCCTCGCTTGTGTCAACACTAATTATAGTCGCGGCCGCACAGGCAGGTGCAGATGGGAGAGCCGTCCTGCACCCATCCTCCCAGACCTCCTGCACACGGCACATGGTCCTCAAGTTCAGTGACTGGCTGATTGCCAGTAGCTACTTAAATATGTCAGAACCACGGGGCATATTGCGCAACAAGGATGAAAAACGCGAGCGGAGAGAGCTGACGGAGGAGCTAGACCGCAAGGAGGTTATTAGAAATACCATGCTCAATGCCAAATTGGCCAGCGAATCGTCCAAAGGAGAGGAGATTCGAGCCAAAATCGCCCAAGCTAGAAAGCTGGGTTCCGGTGAGAACGGAGCTGAGGACAACGGAAACAATGAACACCTCAAGTGGGACGAAATAAACTTGTACAAAACTGAGCAAGAAAAGTCTGCGACGATGAAGATAGATGAGCCCAAGACTCCTTATACTGGTGGATTCAATCCTAATGGAGAGTACTACCAGGAGGACGACATAGATATTCCTGCTTTCAATTTGGGGAAGTCTGAGCTCGAAAAACAATCGCTTCCACAGGACTCGTTGAATGGTGGGCTGATATATGTTGATCCTGATCAAAAATTCGACGAGGAAGAACCCAAGGACGACGAGAAAGAACAATTGACGGCGGAAGAAAGGCATAAACGCTTTGAGGAGAAGCGCAAGCAGCATTACCATATGAAAGCACTTCCCTTGAAACAGGGGGTGCAGTTGGATGAAGAGTAGTTATGATTACGAGATTATTGTACTAATTGAATTTAAGTCACACCAGTATATTGACTTATCTCTAGCTTAGAAGTACTTCAAGTACGATTTTTCAAGCTTGCCGGCTCCAATCAACTCAGAAGCCGTTTCTGAAATCGCCTGCTTGACGGAATCGGCATTGGCACCGGTAACCTTGCCTGCTACTGAACCCAATTGGACGTCGTCCAACTTCTCTATGATGGTGTCAATATCGGCCTCGATATCAGCGCTTTTACCTGCATCTCCAAAGTAGTCGGCTTCCTTGGCCGAACCTCTGATGGCTCTCTTGTTCTTCTTCTTGGCCGCCTTAGCAGCTTCCTTGGCTTTCTTAGCGTTGACTTTACTAGAAGCAGCCTCTTCAGCGGCTTTCCTGGCGGCTTCTTCCTCAGCAGCCTTCTTGGCAGCAGCTTCCTCGGCCGCCTTTCTGGAGCCGGCTTCACGCTCCCACTTCTTTCTTTCCTTCTCCTTCTTGGCAGCGTCTTTGAACAACTTGATTCTTGGATCCTCACTGTAGGCTCTCTCCACCAAGTCAATGATTCTCTTGTTGTCCTCTTGCTTCAACTTCTTTCTGTTGGAAACGTTCTTTCTTTCGATATAACGCTTATGGTCTCTGTTGGCAGTGTCGTCGGGAACATCCTCGTCCTTGAACTCGAAGGTCTTCCACGAGTCGAACTTACCCCAGAATGCGTAGAAGGCATCCACTTCTTCCTTGGTCGACTCTAACGTGCCCAACAAAGGAACTGGCTGCTTCTTGGAAAATCTTGCCTCACTGGCAAACACAGGTCCCCATGCTTCAAAGAAGTCATACTTGGACTTGGCAGGAGGAGGAACCACGTCGGCATTGGTGTCGACCGAGTCGTATTGACGTCTTTTAATTGGATCCATCATCACTTCGAAAGCCTTTTGGATAATCTTGAAGAAACCGTCCTGGTCCAATCCACCGCTGGCAGACTTCTTATCGGGATGGTGCTTAAGTACCAGCTTTCTGTGGGCTCTTCTAATTTGGTCTTCGGTGGCTCTGTATCTCAACTTTGATAATCCCAAAACCGCATACAAGTCGGCGGTTTTCCACTCTCTTGGATCGTGCTCCAACAATTCTTCGTCTTGCTCCTCGTCGCCAATGTCGTCGTCGTTGTCCAGCTCGACTTGTTTGACGTTTCTTTCAGCTTCCAATTTCTCGTATTCGGACCAGGTGTGTCCTCTCATGATTCTGGAAGCATGGGCCAAGAAATAACGGCCCACAGGCTCCACAGGCCTTCTTACGGGTTCGGAGTACTTGCTTACAACCTTGAAGCTGTCAATACCGCTGGGTAGTTGGGGGAGAGTGGCAGTCATAATGAGATGAGATTCCAGTCGAAAAATTTGTGAGACTAAAAGGCCATACAGGAACAGCCTCAGAAGGAGAAGGTAGGCAGCGAGAAGACAATAGATAGGAAAAATTACGGAGGTGGCAAAGAGTAGCTATAATAATTAGGGAGAAAAGGCTCAATTGCTCTATTCTACAGGTTTTTGCCATCCTTTTATTCCTTCACGGCAGCCATATCTATAACTTCAACGCTGCCTTCTCCCTGCTTAACCTTGGCATTCTCTCCCTGAAGGAGCTCCACTATAGCCCTGTAGTTGAAAGGATCAATTATACCAATGCACTCAAACAACTTGGCGTCTTGGTGCTCGTCTTCAATCTTGTCGATCAATGGCTTGATGTGCTCATCGTATACCTGTTTCTTCACTTTATTGGCAAGAACAACCTTGACCTTCAACTGGGCCCGCGCAATTGGGAATATCTGTTTCTCTATCAATACCTTGATAG
The DNA here is from genome assembly GCA_003676015.1 of Meyerozyma sp. JA9. Classification (NCBI taxonomy): domain Eukaryota; kingdom Fungi; phylum Ascomycota; class Pichiomycetes; order Serinales; family Debaryomycetaceae; genus Meyerozyma; species Meyerozyma sp. JA9. The sequence continues at coordinate 153,921 of NSDU01000013.1, read as the reverse complement.
CCTCAAGTGCCTGAAGTTTTGTGGGTTTAGTAGGATTGACATGGAACTTTACTTCGTTTAGGGCCTTCTGAATCATCGATGGAGGGTACCGTTTCTTGGAACGCGGGTTTATACACTTTGTGGAGATGATATTCAAGAACTCATTCTGTTTCTGTTGTAAATTGGCACTGCGCTCCTTTTCATTCAACTGGATCTCTCCCTTATCCAAGATTTCCAAGATAATTTCATCAACATTGGTGCTTCCAAAACAAGCCTTCAAGTCGTCATTATTGGCAATTTGGCCCTTGGAAACATTCGTAAATACTTGAGGAATTTGAAGTACCTCATCAAGATCTTTCTCTGTTTTTTGTCTCCAATCTTGAACCTTGTTCTGGTAACATGCAATTTCAAATCTCTTTTTCCCCTTCTTCATTCGGACAAGGGAGACATTTGTGAGTCGTATCTGACTATTGGGTTGGTTAATCACTGCCATGCCGGCCTGGGGAGTATAATTTAATTAAGAAAATATGTGAGATATTATAAATGAAGGAAAGAATGCGACTTTGCATTGCGATCTGGAAAGAGTGAAAAACTGACTATTCTGAAATATCGTAACCTTTAGCAGATTATCGTAAGATTTCTTGTCTTTATTCACACCCCTGTTAAATTCTACACTTTATAATCTCTAATGCATTGTTATGTTCAGCTACTCGTCGTCGTCATCGCCTCCCTCAATGAATTTGCCCTTGACGTCTTTCCACAACTTTCCTTTATTGTGGTTCTCGTACCACTTGGTCACAGCCACATCAAACGATGATTCGAAAGCGAAAGCACCAGCAAAGATGGTAGCGACGAAAATGGAATTTCTCTGAAAAAGACCAGATAACTGAGTTAGTATGTGTGAACGATTGAGCTATGGAGTGGCCAAGGGACATGCGAGTTACGTTGGAGTCGGCTGAAGCCATTGAAGTCTGCCGGAGTCAGCCAGAAGTTGGCCAGAAGTCGCCCTGGAGTTGGCCAGAAGTCGCCCTGAAGTTGGCCTCGGAAGTCATCTTGAACATCTGACTTTATGGCAATTTGAAGACGAAAGAAAAGAACATAGTCAAGCACAGGCCGCAATATTCCTAAGCGCATCACGGAACGGAGCATTTTTTCTTATCACTTTGTTCCACTTTACTTCCTCTTCACTTTTTCACTCTCTTCACTTATCCCAATTTCACCATCTCTTCTCTTTTTGAGCCATAAAAATAAAAATTGGCAAATTCTCCTCCTACGCCTCACTCTTTATATCCTCCAGACACTTTCCTCGGGTGCGTGGCTACTTACCATTATTTGTCTTGCTCGTTAAGTCTGTAAAAGTTGATTTTCACTTCGCGCAAAACCTGATTGGTTCTGTTTATTATGGGTGTGCGGGTGCGTGCTTGCAACCTCTACACCTCTACTAAGTACTCTATTGGTCCGACACCTTAGTTGATTCCAACTTTTCTGCTACTGCATCTGCTGCAGCATCTGCTCCAGCATTTTCCTTGGCCGCAGGAGCTCCTCCTGGGTAGCGGGTTCCCTTGTTTTTCACCTTTTTGACTTTTTTCACTTCTTTAGGTTGTTCTTTAGGATAACCTTTAGCTTCCACTTCCTGGAATTCTGGGTCCGCGTCGAACTCAGCACGGATAGGAGCAAGCAAAGCATTGATCTGGCTCGATACTCCCGACTTCAAATCCACAGGGGATAATTTATCGTTCTTGTAATCGTCCTTCAATTCGTCCAACGATGTGTAGGTGATTGGACCACCGTACTTATCTGGTCTATCAATGAAAAACTTGAACACACCTTCTTCTTTCTCTGCGCGCAACTGCTGGATGGGGAGAATCACGTTTTCGATGAAAGCAATGAGACCATTGTTCTCGATATCACCGGGGGCACAGTAAGCACTATTGATTTTCTTAATGACAACCTTTGGGTCTTCCAAAACATCTATCTTGGAGTTTGGGTCTGAGGCACTCATCTTACCGCCTTGTCCCAAGCCAGGAACCATTTTGTTCATCAAATGTGCTCTCTTTTTGTAGCCCAAACCGGGCAAGTTTTCTTCAGCCAAAACAAAGATTTTCCGCTGATCGACACCTCCAAACTGGACGTCCACACCCAAGAACTCTTCGTCCAATGCTTGCATCAAGGGGTAAATGAGCCCGGACAACAATGGGTTGGCCACTTGTTTGACGACATCGGCACCAGCTCTCTTGGCATCGTTCTGGGAAACGATGTTAGACAAACGGAAAAGATCCATGGTGTATTTTTCGCTGAGCTGGTACGACGACCCAACCACAAACTTGAGCTTGTCAATAGGAACATTGATCGACTTCAAGATAGCCTTCACTATTTTTCCATAGTACTGAGCACGAAACTGGACAGTTTCCAATGGTGCTTTCATGTTATCCAAAAAGGCATGCAAATCAGCCAAAAGCACTGTCACTTCACAGCCTGCTTTCAAGAGATCGGCCAACTTTACCATTGGCACAAAGTAACCACAATGGGGTCTTCCTGTTGGGGCGGTTCCCCAGTACACTTTCACCGGCCTTTTTTCATTTTGCAAAACGTTTTCGATAATTTGACCATTCAAGTATTCTTGAAGATTTCTGGTAATCAAGCGAAACTGCTCCTTGGGATCTTGGACCTCGGCCATAATGATAGTTACAGAATTGAAAAACCTTGAGTCAGAAATTTAGTTTTGGTGTAACCCATTACGTAATGCGAGATCAAGTGCCACCAGGCAGCGAGAGCGCCGATATTGTCGCACTAGCCGCAGAACATTCTAATCGCAAATCGGCACGGTTCCTGCAGGCTACCCGACTAAGCTCAGTCTGCGACTTGCGACTCTTTCTAGATCACCCTCCCTCCACCATGGATCCAGACGATCTCCGGCGATTCCTCGTTTCGCTACCTTCGAAGTTGGGCTACACCGATAACGATGCCCTAGAACAATGCCTCTTTAAAGCCTTATACTACGCCGCCACAGCGGAGGGGAAATACCTCCGTCACTTGTTCCCATTAATAATCCAAGATCAGATAGATGAACTCGAGAATTACGAATTTCCTCTTTCTTTGCATGAACGCCGTCCCTTTTACACCGTAAAGTCCCCAGAAAAATATAGCCATCCAAAAGGCAGAGCTTGTGCTCGAACATTCAAAAAAGGTGACCCTGTATTCCAGTGCCAAGATTGCTCGTACGATGAAACATGTGTGCTATGTGTAGACTGCTTCAACCCCAGTGACCACCAGGACCATAGTGTGTTCTCATACTACTCGCGAGGCATCTCGTCTGGGATGTGCGATTGCGGTGACCCAGAGGCATTTGTGGTGCCATTAAACTGTAAATGCCAGACCGACTCACTGGAATTGGAAAACATCCCACCCGATTTCGAACAGTCCTTACGGTTGACAATCCAAATCTGCTTGGACTACATCCTTGACGTCACCAACTTCTCCATCCAAACCCTTCCATTCATTCATGATCATATAGACACACCCGGAAGCCCGCTTACGTCGTTGAGACTCTCAAACTACTCCTCTTTGCCCAGCGGCCGCTACGGCGGTGCGGTGGACACAAACTCGTCGAATCTATGGTATTTGGTGTTGTGGAACGACGAAAACCACACTGTCGACCAGGCACTACAAGCTATTCTCGCTGCAACCAAGTTGGCAAAACCAAGGGCCCAGGCCCTCACCCAAATTATCAGTGAACAGGGAAAAGCCATTATACTAGAGAAGTCTTCGTACTCCGAGCTTTTGGTGCCTCTTAGAAATGCACAACTCAATGGCTTGGTTGCGACAATTTGCAGCGCTCGCGATTACATGAAAGAGTCGATGGTGGAAATCGTGTTTGCTTGGCTCCAAAGCTTGGCTGAAGGCAATACGCTTCTCAGCTCTATGAGTAGCAAGATTATTGCAGAACTTTTGTTGCAGCCCAACCACCAGCTCTCCAAAGTTGTGCCTGCTGAATTCATCAAAGGCTTGTCCATTGACGATAGAAGACGTTGCTTCGAAAATGGTCTCCTCTACGATGGTAAATTCGTAAATGCCGGCTTGTGTGAGGTATCTCCCTATGATAACCTTTCCCAGCTATATAAGCCGGCCCATCTAGTTTTGACTAAATCCCCAAAGCTCGACAGACCCCAGAGTTCTCGGCTTCAGTTCCTCCTAGCATTTGAAATTCGGTTTTCGACAAAGGTTAGACGTCAGCTTGGAATGTTCCTCGTATCACACTTGATCGTGGACATTCCATCCAAGAGAGCATTCAGCGACCAATACATTGAATTGTATCCCCAACTCATAACTACAATGTGTTTGTCCGACAGGGAGGAGGAATTGAACAGCATGTCACACATATCGGCGCAATTATTGACCTGCCCTGCAACAGTACTGTACATTCTCCAAAAGGATCAACTCGCAACTATTATGGGTCCAGTGGCACGCTTAATCGAAGAGCATTCCGCGATATGGAACTACGATTCAGGATACCCCAATTTAGTTGATATCACCAATGATAAGCCTCATACATATCGATCGATTGTTCTTGCTATCCAAAGAGGTATTGACGATATTCGTCATATCATAGACAAATCAGTGAAATCCAGTCTTCATAGTTTCTTCACGCACAAAAATACCGTTATTTTGTTGATGTTCCTTCGAAACTTTCAGGGTTATTGGGCGTTAGAGCGCAAGTACGGTGATCATGTTGAAATTGAACAAATGGATTTCATTGTTCATCGTCTTTATTCGACTCCTGTGCTCGATATTGTTCAAACGCTTGCTTCTGCGGATACTGACATAAAAGTAGCTCAAGATGCTACTAAATTAATAATTGACTTTTTGTTATTGAGGCAAGTCAAGAAAAATGCACCCGGTATCCCTGATTTCGTTGTTAGCAAAGAACCAGTGTCCTTCATAAACCCGATAAATTCCCTTTTGTCCTATATGCTTCAGCGTCATGGTTTTCAAAACTTCGAGTCTCTTTTAAGTAGCATCAGGACCCCATTCGTGAACATATCTGATATCTCGTTGCGAAGCATTGTTTTAGCAGCACAGATTAACATTGGCTTCTGGATCAGAAATGGTTTTTCTGTTGCACGCCAAGGTTCCGTTTATTCGAATTCAAGCATCAGTGACTCAACTTACCATCGTGATTTTCATTTGAATCAGATTGCCGCTATTCTAGATGATCCTCGAGCAACTTTGTACAACTTCTTGGATAGATGGGAACTATTGGACTGGTATGTTAATAAGGTGAGCCACGAAGAAACAGTTTACGAGGAGAGATTTAGTGCCATCGGGGAAAAGTTTCTCATTTTTTTGTACAACTTGATTATCGACCGAAGCCGTTTTTTGACATTGACATACAATGAGTGGTATCTTAATCAGACTCGACAAGAAATTTGTTATGAATTGTGTGATGGACCCAAAGCATATTCGTATTTGAAGTCTTCTGTCTCTGCAGATGCAAGTGAACATGAATGTTTTGATGATATCTTGGAGGAGTGTGCGGAATACCAACCGCCAACTGGTCTCACAGACTCGGGTAGATACAAACTCAAGGAAAGCATGTATGAACACCTTGATCCTATGAGCATTCTTATGGACGGATCCAAATACCAAGACGTTGCCGATGCTCTTGCCAAACAGATTTCGAAATCAAAGGGAATCAAAGAAGCCGACGTGATTTTAATGCCTAAGAACAAACCAAGTGGGAACTCGTTTGTTGACAACAGAATTGGCCGGTTTGCCAAAACGACTGATTTTGCAAAATTGATTTACAAGTTCATGAGGGCTTCCATCGATTCTTCAGAGGAGTTCTACATCATGCCTGTTCTTCACTTGTTGCACGCAGTTATCAGTGATGACGAGTATTTGAATGGCCCGGAGTACTTGAACAGTTCTTTTGTTTCGATTCCAATCGGTGACTTGCTCATGTCCTTGGTAAACTCTTCAATGTCACCCCATGTAAGAAAGAAGGCAGACTACTTGTTAGGATTATTTTTGGCCCGCGACAGTCGAGTCATGGACTCACTCATCGATTGCTTTGGTGAAGAGTACATGTCTAACTATATGGAGCATAAGAATGAGCTTATCAAGTTTGATAATTCCAAGAAGAGAAGTTTGGCCGAAAAGAGGAAGGCGAAGGTGATGAAGAAATTTGCAAAACAAAGACAGCAATTTTTGCAGAGAAGTGATTTCAAAGAGGATCAATTGCCGGTAGAAGGTGGCAGCGCCGAACAAGCAAGGACTTGTATACTATGCGGCGAGCCAGAGAGTACTTCGGATGTATTTGGAATATTGGGCAGTAATACGGAAAGCTCTGTTTTCTGGAAGCTTCCCGAGAAAGGACCCTTGGTTGCAGACGCATTTGCAGACTTTGATGATATTATCAATGCAACTCTGACATCATATGGCTATGGTTATACCTATCCAAAGAGTACAACTTCTTTGAATAACCACAAAGAATGCAAGCTTGTCTTTTCTACATGCGGCCATGGGATGCACTATAGGTGCTTCAAGCGTTCAGCCAATCGCTCCCTTCACATCAACTGTCCCTTATGCCAAAGTTACCAAAACACTTTCCTTCCAACATACATTACTCCTTCCGATGCTACTGTTCCAGAAAATATTATGAGTGATGCTCCTCTAACTCTGAGCTACAACGAAATATTGGAGTCTGAATCGCATGAAAAAGCGAAGGCTCTTCTGACCGCATTTATGCTTCCAGACTATTTTCAACCCAATTCTGAGACACTTAGACCACTTGAGGAAGGTTTGATGGCTCGTATCAAGTCACTGCATAATCTTCGTTTTGACACCAGTCGTAGTAGTGCTTTTGATGGAGACTCACTAAGCAGGTTGAGTGATGTCATTGGTGATACCATTCGAATGCATGAAATCACTACTCGTATAGAGGGCAACTGCTCATATACGGACTTCCTAGATTTGGTTCCTATGCTGGCAAAACTTTTGGTCAGGTCATTGATACAGAGTAGGGTGTATTTAGGGACGATCAGAGACAACGACCCAGAACCCCATAGGAATGCTTTTGATCCTTTGGACTCTGATACGATGGCGGATTCTACTTTTAATGAGACTGTGAGATTATTCTTTCAAACCGATGAGTCCTTTCAAACCCTTTCCAAGCTTGGCTTCACCAAGACCGTCGGTATAACCGTGTATTCTCTCGTGCAGCGTATTTTGGAAGGAAAATTCAGTGTCCCAATCTTCAACAGAGTTTTGGATGAAGGCAGCATCAATGATGTTAAAGTTCTTCTACATGGATTATGTGACACTGCTAGTTTACCCCATTTGGACTTGAAGGACAATCGATATGTTTCCAACTTTTTCTATGCAATTGAGAGACTTGTACTCCCATACTTACGGCAAGTGATTGTGTTCTTTGACATCTTGACCTCCCGGTACGATGCTGCGACTTCTACATTTGTTTCCCTGCAAGCAACTGAGTCGTTAAAAGACCTGCTCATATCGCTGGAGCACCCTGATAACTCAGATGTTTTATGTGACATGTTAGGAGTGCCTCGACTCCATGAGCTCATAAAGACGTTGGTGGAAAGGTCGGAGAAAGGCTCATTCGAATTAAGAATCTACGATAATATCATTTGTGCCAAGATTCCCCGGCACATGGATGATGGCATTTTGACTCTTGAATATCCTGGTGTTGTAAAACTCATCAATCTCCCTGAAGACTTCAACAGTTTTACATCTCACGAAAGTGGCGGCACCCGAGAGCAAGACACCTTGATATGCCTAGTCTGTGGTACTGACGTGGGAACAGAAAGTCAGCAAGTGCACGCTAAGGATTGTTGTAGACATGCCGTTTATTTCCAGCCTCGACTCAATTTTTTGCGGATTTCAACTCGAATTGGTAAAGTTCCTGTCGGGTATGGTTTGCCTGCCCCGTACCTCACCTCTCATGGTGAAATCAAGAAGGTCCTCATGCGTGGGAGAGCTAAGCTCAACCATTTACGGTATCGCCATTTGAACAAGCTTTGGCTCAATCTGGGACTTTATGGTTATGTCACAAGGACTTTAACAGAGAATGAATTGAATCTCGAGACACTAGAAACGCTTGAGGCTGGCGAGGGCTTTAGGCGAGGCTTTCTTCCTGTTTGAGGAAACAGTGTGAACATATGGGCTGACCTTTTATGAATTATTTAGCCTACAATGTGATACTTATAATAATAACAACTTGGAGCTACAATGTGTCCCAACCTCCGGCGTCGACAACACTATCGATCCTTCTGGCAATGTAGTTTGGAATATTATGCAGTAACCAGACATTTCGAATGAAATCGTTATATCGTGGCTTCATTAGGTAAAGGGTCTTACTGCGTTTGCTTTCGGCAGGAAGTTCGCCATGCAGATCAAGGAATGGAGCAGTGTGGAACGAACCTCCATTTTTATGCAATAGTAGTAAGCAACGCTCCTTTGGAAGCAAGAAAATACCAAAGTTGTTGGCGCATTCTTTCAAGAAGTGAGTAGTACATTGGCCTTCTTTGCAGCCTACAGCCTGCCTTTGGGCATCCACCACGTCTCCACAGAATAAGCAGACTGCTGGGTCCTCTATTTTCATATGGGGATTATCGTATTTGTCCAGGTAGTAGTACTTTGTAAAAAAGTGGTCTAGACGTTCAGGTAGGTCTGCTAACAGCACAACTCCTGGATACTCCAATGACTTTCTGAGGTTGACGGTTTCAAGTGGAGCAGGTGTATTCTTGATGAACAACAAGAACTTCATGAACATTTCCCGCTCTACTGAGTCAATCTCTCCGTTCATTTTGCGCAACAGCAAATCAACGCAATCAATTTGCAAAACTGAAGTAAGAATTTCTGCTTCGACCTCTACGTCTTGTGGCGCATTAACGTCATCGATGTCGGAACAGTACACAAACGCGTAGATAGCTGACTGGCGTAAGAAGGGGGTGACCGACTTGACAAGCATAGAGTACAAAACTTTGCCAAAAAGGGTATTATTTTCTATGCTTGGGTTAGATCCAGTTAAATCTGTATGGCTCAACTTAACCTTTTCGTATAGCGAAAGGACCCGTGAAGCAGTCTCTTCTGAGATATCGTGGATAACGGGAATATCCAATATTGAGATCTCCAGAGACATGTAGAAATTCTTGGACACGACTTCAACGACTAATAGGTTAAGACATTGAATGATATGGCAAAAAAAGCACGCTCTCAACAAGGTATTGAATGAAAATTGGGTCGAACGAAGTGGAACAACACTAACAAGGAGCTCAAAAAAATCCTTTTCCAAGATAGTATTATTCACCTTCAGTGACGAGAGCAAAAGCAACTGCGCAAGAACCTTCACGTATGCATCGTTCCGGGGCTTTGGACTCTTAATCCAGTTCTGTGTTTTCATGAGCAAACTGGTATTGCGAAACTCATTCAAGGTCCGCAAGTTAATCAATGAGTTGTTTGATAGTTGTGAAAAAACCAAACGATCGGGTGCTTGCGTACCTCGCAAGCTGATTTCCGTGGACTTGATGCTGTTCACCAACATTATGGTGGAATCTGCTTTGAAAATATGAGGAAATGTAAGAAGTGATAGGACCTGAAACATATTAGACAATAATGCTCTAAATTGTTGCTGTTCAGGTGTCACTGTTGTTCCGTTGCTCGCAATAATCAGTTTCGCTTCTTCGGTTAACGAGTTGATGTCACTAATATCCCTACGGGCAAGCTCACAAAAGGAATCGAACCAACATTGCTCGTACCCAACTTGTTCCAATACATCAAACGCCGAGAATGTCCACGGATTTCTTTCACGTAGCAGGTTAGCTGCTTCTATGCTTTCTGAAGGCTTCACGAAATCCGTGAAGCTCCTCCTATTGGGCGTCCAAAGGATGGGGAAGAACATGTTATTGATTGCTTTGCATAGAGGGCAAAGAAATTCCTTGTGTTCAACATTCTCTGGGGCGTTTCTTGTTATTTGATTTTGTTTGTTGTTGTTAGAAGCAATGTAATTGAGATAACACTGGAAATGCATGCCATGCCCACAGCTGGTAGAGACGAGCTTGCTGTCCACTGCCCCTTTGGTGAATCCAGGACCAATAACATGATCCTGTTTGATTTGGTTCATGAAGTCAACCCACTTCCTTGAAAACAAATTTGAGTTTCCTGTTTCGTTTTCGTTCAAGTTCTCACTGTCCGAAAATGATTTGAAGAACCAATAGGGATCATTAAACGGTACTTCCCTGAACTCTGATGACTTCGAAATATAGGTTATTATACCAAATGGCCCAGCGTCTTCCAGCGCATTTTGACACAACAAACAGTGAGGCTCAGGAAACTTCCAGCCCTGTTCCGTTTCAAGGTCCTCCATTTCCATGTCACTCGAGGCCGATCCTTCACCTTCATGATTTTTCAAGAACAGGGATTGCTGCTTCTTGAATTTTTCCATAAGTTTGCGTTGCCTTTCTTTCGCCATTTTCTTCTTCGTCTCGTACTCGTTCTCAATATAGGAGTCATTTTCATTCATAACAAGAATGGACTTGTTAAACAGGACGACTTGCCTCTGTAAATCGCCCACCAACATTCCACATTTCTCGTGCATTATTTGGAATATTCTTCTGATTTTGCAGTGGAATCTCTTTGTGTTCTCCATACACAAAAGCTTATACATTGCCAGTATAACAGAAGAGTCATATTCATTATGCATCGTCGCTGCATGGATATAAAACCCTCCGTAGACTTTGGTGTTTATGAGGTGTTCCATAGAACATATATGGATGAGATGAAGAGTGCTTTCTATTAGACCCTCGTTCTTGTTGGGTTCTTCTTTTGTCACAAAATGAAGAATCTTGACAAGGAACTTGGAAAACTCTGCTGAAGCAGCAAAATTTCCAATGTATTGATATGTTCCCAAACAGTCGCTGCACTTCTGTGGCTCAATAACAACTTCCGACTTGGGTTTGCCCGTCTTCTTATGAATACGATCTTTCACAAATTTCATGGCATCATCTCTGGTGTTGGCGGAGTAATTAAAGTAGTAAGGATTCACACGATTCATATACTTCTCTTTGAGTTTGTATACGCCAGTGTCATTGCTTTGTATTGGAGGTGTGAAGTTTGAAAGCTCATCTAGCACCAAGTCAAAACGCTTCTCTGAGGTTACGTGATCAGGGATTTGTGAGCATAGTTTTGTGTAGCTTATAGGTGAAAAACACAAGTTGTGGATGATTTCATTTTGAAGTCGGAAATTAGTAACTTCCTCACCCCGGAGTCCTCGAAGATAAAGCGTCTCCGTTTGAACGTTAATGAGAAAACCCACACATTCTTCAAGCATGTAAGGGAGTATTTTCGGCTCATAAGGAAATTCATCGTCGTCATTTTGGTCTTGCACTTCTGTGATACGCCAATGGTCGTCAAATAGCCAACGATTTAGTATCAAATTGCAAGACAAATCTGGGGATGTAGAACTCACGAATGCTTGAGTCAAGAACAAGTCTCTAAGATATCCCGTCTCTCTAAGACCTGAATTTGAATAAAGTTGTAGTTGAGTTCTCACACTGAACCCATTTCTAACCCACAATCCTGCTTTGATCTGTGACATCAAAACAATTGTTCGCAATGGGTATTCAAATAAACTAGTGAGATATTGTTTGTACCCTGGAAGTGCCAGTCCAGAAGGAATTGAATCGAGTGCGAGTTTGATAATTCTTTGAAGCTCCTCAGGATTTTCGAAGCGAGAAAGTTCTATCAACCAAGAAAGGAAGGAATGTAAAGGATGAAGGAAGCTAACCTTCTCTTTATCAATACGATAGTTCTGCAAAAGAAATCCGTCGGTCGATATTTCTGGAACAAATTTGTCTCTGGTGATCTTCACGTCAACCAATTTTTGGCTCGAGTGCGGATAGAGACCAGTTTCAATTTTTATTAGAAACTTTATCACGTATGACAAAACATTCTCAAAAATCCATTTTCTCTGTTCTGCTTCAAGGTCAGTCAAATTGTTTAAGCAATGGGCAATGTATTCTGCAAACTGGTAGATGACAACAATTGCAAAAAAGAACGCGGAATAATCAGGACTTTCATACTCAACATGAACTTTGCTTTCTCGTTTCATGACAGGTGTACCCTGGAATAGAGCAAGTATATCGCACGCCATTGGCACGATGTTGCTTGTAAGTATAGTTTTAGAATCCTTGCTTCGACTCAATATATATCCAATATCGAAGAAGATCTGACCCCATCTTCTATTTTTCAAGCTTTTGAGTGATACTTCGTGTGAAAGATCAACGTCCAGCGGAGAGATAATATGCTCAACGGTAAGAAATCCAAATATCGCAGCGAAAATTCGAGACACGTCTCCGTGTTGGACAATGGAAGTTGAGTTTGTGGGACAAGTGAATAATTGAGTGGCAAGTGTGCACATTATGTTGATCTCTGGTTCTCTATCAATGGTCAAGTACATATCCGCAATAGCAGGGTAAATGTCCACGTATTGGCAACAGACGATATTTTTGTAGTGCAAATTTGTGATTAATGCGTTGGAATACATGTCATGGAGCATGGTACGGATCGATTTCCAGAACCTTATGTCCAAGTATAAAAGGTACTGGAGGCGTGATCCTCGATGGCTGCGAGATGGGTCGTAGTCGTCACAATTAAGATTGTAATCACACTGAATGGAAATTTGTTCGTCGAGATTCCATGGTGACGGTTGAAACGACCAATGAGCCTTTGTGGGATTAGTTGAAGTATTAAGAGATGGAACTTTGGGAATCATTAACCTGGAATCAAGGTTGCCGACGCTATATTCGTTTCCCAAAGCCGTAGCATCCAACTCGAGGTCGGTAGCATTAGCAAATTGGGGAATGCCGCATTTCCAGCGACCGCAAAACGCTTGGCAAAATAAGTCTTTGACTCTATTATTTGTTTTAAACAAGTCACATTCAGTGAAATCATTCAACCAAATCAAGATTTCGTCGCACATATCTTCCCTGAAAACGTCCCTCGCTGACCGTATTGACGTAGCAAGGCCGGTCGAGCTCAACATCTTTTGTCGCTCCTTCAATATGGATATGTTACTTGAGCTGATAACTTTGGCTTTGCCATAAGTTTGTACCCTGTCGGTCACCATGCGAGCGAATTGAGGGGTTTTCTTACTTGTGAGGTGTATTCGCTCCATGGCATCCCTGTAGTGACGAACCTGGTCATTGTGGGCCATCAAGTAGTATTTGTCGGGGTTAAAGTCGTGGATATTAGAGTCGGCAGGAAATGCATAATGAGATGGGTCGAGGCGAAAGGTCTCTGTGCTTTGTATGAAATCTTCATCTGGGTCGTACTCATAACTGGAATGGCACATAACGTCGATAATGTAGTCCAAGAGGGTCTCAAGCGTGGCCAAGATGGAATCTGCCAACTGATCAGGAATCTCCTTCACGGGCGGAAGTGCTGAAGCATCAGCATACGGACAAGAGAACTCCTTGACCCAAGCCTCAGGATCACCGCAGTCACAAACACCTCCGTTCTCGCGCTGGCAAATGGTGAGATGGACTTTGTGTCCCTCGTGGAAATCCGGCTGGTAGCAGTGGGAACAAAGCGCACAAGTGTCGTCAAACCCGCACGTCAAGCACTTGTAGATCGGTTCACCCTTGCGAAATATACGGGCACACGGCGCATTGGCGTGGAAAGCATGGTGGTTGTGGGTATCTAGCTTTGGATCGCGAAGTTGCAACATGGTCTTGAAGTACTTGGAAAAGAGCCATTCGTACTCTGTATCCACCACCTTTGCAAGCTCGTGGGACGAGTGGGGTTCTGGTTTCAGCTCAAGTGGAGCATTGGGGAAAAAGTAGTCGAGAAACTCGCCCTCTTGCGACACAGATAAGAAGATGTGTTTTCGAATCTCGGTTCGGGTTTTATACGAAAATTTAAAATCGCTGGCCTGGGGGCTTTGGAAAAGAAATCTTTTGAGCCTGCCACAAACTGCACTTGCGCGTGCGGTTTGCAGAGCGGTATCGTCCACCATGGAGAATTCGGTGGTTTCCATATGAAGGCAATCAGTTGTGGGGATGGCAAATTCAGCCCGCCGCCGCGCAGTTGCCAGCGCCGGTGCACGGATGCACTTGCAGCTATCTCGACAGTTCGCGCAGGCAGACAGCGACGGCACGATGGAACAAGTGATCTATGGACCCAATGTGGACATCAACAGAAAAAAGCTCCAGCATGTGCACGATGTCATGAGCTTGGTACTAGGTGTGGGAGCCGGCGTGTTGACGCTTGAGTCCATATGGGGCTTTTTGGTGTATACTGCTGGGCTCACTGTGACCAACGTTGTGTTCTATATCTTTGTATGTGAGGGCCGAGCCGGTGCCTACTTTCGCAAGCCGGTGCAGGAGATCTTTGTGGATGGAATCCTCGGGAACTTGGCGGGGTTCGTGATGATGTGGTGTTTGGTGTATGCGTTGGTGAAGTGAGGAAAGGAGAAGAAGAGGGGAATTGAAGCTAGCAAGAATGGAAGTCTATCAGGAGAACGGCACGGGGAGTGACTGTCGAATTGACTGTCGAATTGACTGGTCAATTGTGATGCTCAATTGTCATGTCCAATTGTCAATGGCCTGGCTTTGCAGTTGGCTGCGTATGTCGGTTTCTGCAAAAAGGTTGCAACTTGCATTTCTGCCGCCGCAGGTGCCAAAACTATAAAACAGCAGCGGATCCGATGGGAAGCGCTCGTCATTACCCCATGGAACCCGATGGCAGAATCCGTAGCCTGCCTCCTATCCTCGCCTCAACCACCATCTCCTGCCAACTATGCAGGCGCGCGTCGGTATAAATAGCAAATAAATCTCCCTACCGAGCCTCCACAGCGACCAGATTATCTCAATTGCACCACCATGGAAAAACTCGATCTCTCGTCGCAATCCCGCAGCATCCAGGAAGCCTACGACAAGGTCGTGAGAGGCACTCCTGGCACTTCTTATGTGGTATACTCGGTGAACAAGCTGCTGACCGTCGAAGTTTCAGCCACCGGTGATGGGTCGTTGGAAGAATTCGTCGAGAATTTCTCCGACGGCCAGGTTCAATTTGGCTTGGCGCGTGTTTCTGTGCCCGGATCGGACGTTTTCAAAAACTTGTTGATCGGATGGTGTCCCGATAATGCCCCCACCAAATCCCGGTTATCATTTGCCAGTAATTTTGCCGAGGTGGCTCGTGTTTTGAGCGGGTACCATGTCCAGATCACGGCCCGTGACCAGGACGACTTGGACGTGGACGATTTTATGGCTCGTGTCCGAGCAGCTGCCGGCGCCGGTTACTCCAACTCGGGTTCTTCCGCTAAGCCGGTTTCCGCTCCCAAGCCGGTGGCTCCCAAGCCCAGCGTTGCAAAGCCCAGCGTTGCAAAGCCCAGCTTTGTGCCCAAATCGACCGGGAAGCCGGTGGGAGCTGGAACTTCTGGACCAAAGCCAATTGTGCCCAAACCAGCCGCAGCCAAGCCGGCTTCCAAACCTGCTGCCAAAGACGACGATGGCTGGGGAGACGCTAAGGAAATCGAGGAGCGTGACTTCGAGACCCAGCCGCTCGAGTCGGTTCCTTCGGCCTACAAACCCACCAAGGTGGATATCAACGAATTGCGCAAACAAAAATCCGATACTATTTCTTCGCAGCCTAAAAAGTCCTCCATCAACGACTCTGATTCCGGCCACGATGCCGGTTCCAAGCCGTTGTCGGAGCGCATGAAGTCGTACCAGGCCAACGAGGACGGCCGGTTGTCGTCGTTACCAAAACCTAAAGTCAGCCACTCTGTGGCTTCTCGCTATAATCCCACAGAGCTGAAGGGCAGCGCGCCCGCTTTCGGGTCGAAGCCCACGTTTGGGAGCCCCGTTATCAACAAGAACGATAAGCTTGTAGGTGGTGTTTCGAGAAATTTTGCGGTGGAAGGCGGCAAGACACCGGCTCAATTATGGGCCGAAAGAAAGGGACAAAAGTCTGTCTCTCCAGAACCCACCAAATTGGAAGAGCGCTTCGCCAAGACGTCGATAGACGACTCGGTGGAAGAACCTCAGTTGTATAAACCGTCCGCAGCAAAGAAGGAAGAGGAGCCCGAGGAAGAGGACGAGGAAGAGGACGAGGAAGAGGACGAGGAAGAGGACGAGGAAGAGGAAGAAAAAGGAAAAGAAAAAAAGGAAGAAAAAGAGGAAGTGCAAGAACCACCTGCTGCTCCGGCCCGTAGCTTGCCTCCAGCTCCGGCTCGTAACCTTCCACCTGCTCCCGCTCGCAACCTTCCTCCACCACCGGTGAGAAACGTTCCAGTTCAGCAAGAACCTGAAGAACCTGAGCAAGAAGAGGAGCCCGAAGAAGCTCAAGAAGAGCGTCCATCTTTACCAGCTCGCAATCTTCCTCCACCTCCTCAGCATGAAACAGCTGCTCCATCCTTGCCTGCTCGTTCTCAATCAGAACCCGAACCCGAACCCGAACCCCAAGCTTCGACCGCAAAGGGAGCCACCGCTGTGGCCGAATACGACTACGAGAAAGAAGAAGACAACGAACTTGGTTTCAAGGAAGGAGACCTTATCGTTGAGATAGATTTCGTCGACACCGAGTGGTGGTCGGGCAAACATTCGAAGACGGGAGAGGTTGGTCTCTTTCCCGCAACATATGTCAAGCGGCAAGATGAGGCTGAAACTGGAGCTGAAAAATCTGGTGCCGAATCTGGTGGAGCCGCAAATTCTGGAGCCTCCGCTGTGGCCGAGTACAAGTACGAGAAAGACGAAGACAACGAGATTGGGTTCGATGAGGGAGACTTGATTGTGGAGATTGAGTTTGTCGACGAAGACTGGTGGAGCGGCAAGCATTCAGTTACTGGTGAAGTGGGTTTGTTCCCTGCCAACTATGTTACCTTGAAGGAGTAAAAAAGCTATATCAAATCTATGAACTCATGTATTCTTTAACGGCGGGGCCCCATGCGTCTCTTCTCTTGTAGTAAGCAAGGTCGTCTGGAAGCCCATCGATGCCAATGCACATTTCTTGGCCAAGTCCTTCTTCTTTTATCTGCTTCAATGGGGTCAAATAAGTACGGACTGTCATTATGTTTGCACGCAGCCTTGGAAGTCGGGTCAAGATCTGTCTTTCACATCGAAGAAAAGCACCTTCGTCAAAATCGATATCGTTGATGGAAAGCTGTTCTACTTTTTCTCCATATGCGTGGTTCGAGTGGAGGTTAAAATGTGACTTGTGGGTTTGCACGGACCAATTGTACCTCATCCAAAGATCCTTGGGTTCCAACCGGTTGAAAAACCGTTTCATGGAAACCTTCAATTTCGTCTTGTACTGCGGTACTGGTTCGTGAATGAACGAAATTGGCTTGTTGAAATTGTGAGCAGGGTCGAATCCGGCGGGGAATCCAGTGATATTGGCTCGGAGTATGTACTCTTCTTCTGGGTTCAGTGGATCGTCTTTGAGCATAATGAGAATATCTTCCTCAATAGTCGATGTCAAGATGTTCAACAACCGCATGGGCTCTTCTTTAGATCCTGGAAAGGGAATGTTCTCCAGTCTAATGCTGTTGTGGACAGCGTTTCCCTTTCTGGTGAAGTATTGTGGGTATCTCTGGCACATGAACCCAATGGCCAATTCGTAAAATTCCCGAACTGCAGCGGTCGTTCTGGGATCATCGTGAGCAAACATTATGTGGTCTTCGTACTGTTCCGTGTACCTCCTTCTGAGGTTTGTGGCATCGAGATAGGAGCTTTCAAGGAGAAGCCAGTCCTCGGGCATTTTGGCAATATTCTGAATGGCCATCGTGACATTGTGAGTTTTCTTCCCAACGAATGGTCGAATCTTTCGTGGAGCGCAATTCCAGTCAAAATTGCTGTCAACAGGTTTTACATCGTGTAGTATCAGCCGTGGTGTCTTCCTTGTGTATATATGCAATAGAACAGCAGCAACTAGCAATAGCGTAATTGGGACCAAATAAAACATAAGAAAAAGATATACAAGGGCTGCAAAATTGACAGCTTAAATGGTGGAAAGTGGATCCGCGCCTTATCATACATACGGAAAAACATACCTAATCGGGCCAGATACTTTATAAAACTAAATCATTAAATGCTACAGAAGCAGCGCTGGTAAGCTCGACTCGCTCAATAGCGGGGAAATTCCGGAACAAACTGTGGAGGGGATACACTCTTTCTCCCGCAAGATTTGCGTCGTCTATAAAAAGCCCCCGGATCCTGCCTATGAGGTATGCTGACTTTTTCAATATATCCTGAGCAATGCACACGATGGAAAGAAACAGGGTGTCGACAGAATCTCCCTGGTGACACACAGAGCTGTCAAAGTAAAAATATGCATTGTCAAGACGCTCCATGCATTTTGCGGCAGCGCCAGATCTTGCAGCCGCACCTTGTGCGTCAGATCCAGCCTTGACGATCAGGGTCAAGCTATAGTTGTAGGGAACTGACCGGGGATGCCACCGGTCATTGTAGTTGTCAATGAGATCGCCAAGGATTTCTTGGACGTATTCAAGACCATTGAAAAACATGAAAAGAACTTTTCCGTGGTACGTGGTACTCTCATTTCGTTGTAAATGGGTAAAGAGATCTCTCAAGTTGTCAAAGTATACTATGGTACACCTTGTAAAGTCATGGCATTGGTCATTGATTTTGCATATACTCGATTCTACCTGGTCGACGCTTCCATTGGTTACGACAAGAGCCTCGTATTCTTCGGCAGGGACGCAAGTGAATCTTTGGATCATGGTGGCTGCAAACGGCAAATGTTAAGAGATGGCCCAATTGGTATTCCTGATAGTGGTTCCTCAATTCTATTGGTTTTTCGCGCTCTTATCTAGGTTCGAAGTTCCGATTTTGTACGGCGTTTTTGCGCCGGCCCTGCGGGCCGCAGGTATTACCCCACGGGGAAGGACATATAAGTCCGAAGATAGCGGGTGAGGTTAATTCAGAGGAGAAAGACAATTAATGGGAGTACAGTTCCTGGTCTGTTCAGCCCGTACTGACTTAGCTGTTTTATAGGATCATGGGTTTATTGCTACAAATACTTGTCTATGTGAGCGAGGGCTCGCGGCACAAAAGCCGTGCGAAATGTGGGGTATTGACACCAGGCCGCCGAATCGGACCATAATACATGAGTGAGTGGAGATTATGTAACGAGCTTATTGGAACTAGGCACGAGAACCACGAAAGACCAGGGGTTTAGTGGCTGGAGGAAGCGGACGTTTGTGGGACTGTGGAATCTGCAGGTTGTGTGGATTCTGGAACTGTGGGTTCTGTGGGTTCTGTCGAATCTGTGGATTCTGTCACTTCTGGTTGGTTTTCACCGTCGGTTTGTTCCGTCGTCTCGTCTCCATGTGCTTCTCCAGTTTCGGTGGCTTCTCCAGTCTGTATGGCACCCGCAACCGGTTCCTCCTCCGTCTCTCTGGGCGAATTTTCTTCAGCCTCGTTACTATTTCCATCGCTATACGATGGAGGAGGCGATGGCGGATCAACCTCTTCAGCGTCATTGTCCTCTTGGTCGTGTCTTATGCTGTCTAACGTAATTCTTTCATCGGTAGAATTGACCTCTCCGTACGCATTGTAGCTGTATTTGTCTTGATCGTTGTCATTCACCTCCCAGAAATCTGGAGGAAAGTCGCTTTCTCGGTCCGAAATATCGCTCTCGTCAATCTCAGACCGCTCGAGAAGAATATCGGCGTTAAACTTATTGTAGGCTGGAGGTGCCGGACCATTTCCTTCGAGAGGAGCAAAGCCCCATTTCTTGACGTTTCCCTCGATAAACACAAACCCCATCTGGCCCAAATTGACATGTACCGAGCACATGTTGTTGGCGCCGATAATGGGGTATAAATGTCCCTGGTCGGGGATTTTGAAGTTGCGGATATGGCCGCCGATCTTCAGCTCGCTCACCTTCTTACCATTTCGAGTGAAAAACACAGTCCCGCTGCGTACTCGGTACCCGAGACCAATGACGTCTCCCTCTGCAAATTGCGGGAACGGTGGCACGGTGTCGGTGAATGGAAACGGCTGGGCGTGGCGCCGATGGCCATCGGAGTCGTAACTTACAGTGTACGAATGTCTTCCTGGAAGCCGGAACCATGGGTATGGCTTTATTCCAAGGCCGATGGACACCGTAACGCCCTCTTGCGGGAGATGGTACATCTTGCACTCGAAATAATACACATCGTTCTTTTGAGGCATGGGCAAGTTGGTCAGCACCGAGCACTCGAAATCCTTCAAAAAGTTGAGTTCCGTCTTGTTAACGATGATCACGTCGTTATTTGTGAGCATGGTATCCTTTACAAACTCCCACGCCTTGATTCCTCGTTCCTGGATGGCCAAATTCTGAGAGAGGGCCAACTCGCCTCGCAAATATGGATTGGTCAAAAGGTACTCTTTGGACTGAAAATACAACTCCTGCTCCTCGGAGCCAAGCTCAAGGTAGGCCTGGTTCTCCTCCTCGCGCATGAGCTCATCCTCGGTTAATCTTTGCCGGTTGCGGACCAAATACACCGCCACACGAAGCATGACCATCAAGGCGGCCACGCCTAAAAACAGAAAAAACGTCACGAACATGATCTTATCGAGAGTCTGGTCACCTCTGTTGCCGGAAAAGTGGTTTCCGTCGTCAGGATCTGGCTGGAAAAAGTCTGGCGGCCCTGAGGGTGCTGCAAGCAAGTTCATCTTATCTGCTGAAAACCGCGAGATTGTGGAAATAGTGATGGTGTGTGCAGGACAGAACCCCAGAGAAGAGAGAGAAAGAGAACCGGGCGAACAAGAAGGAAAGACAAGTGAGGGATAGTATGTAGAAAAAATGGGGAATTAAAGGGAGGAAAAAAATAAAATGTGAATAGCTTTCAATCGATTGGGTGTGCCTAGTTTTCTTTGGTGACCTTTTGAATTGCAATTTTTCAGAGTTTTGCATTTCCAGATATTTTTTCAGAATCTTTTTCAGGCTATGCAACATCAACCAGCCAAATGACATACAACGATCATCTTCTCGCAACTGCTGTGACCCTGTATATTTTTAGCCTCTGTTCTTTTTATAGACTTTTACACATTCTGCTTTCACTATTAGGTGCAGAATTACGACCCATTGTTCTATTGTTCCACTCGCTAGCACAAACGAGACATCATTCTTGCAACCGCAAAACCCTAAACCTGCTTTTGAGCCCAGTCACAGCCTCTTCTTACTGCTCTCTGCTTCAGATCATTCGCCTTATCTTCTGCAGCATATCTGTCAACCCCGTGCAGGCGATGGCTGGCGCACCCGCAGATCAGGCAACGGCCCAGCACCCCGGAAAATTATCAAAACCACCAAAACCGAGCCGAAACAACCCATATTGCGGCAAAAATTACCGCCGTACGTATACATCACTGTGGGCACGGGCCGATTTCATACCCTAGCCATGGCAATCGTGATCACCACCGCCCGCTTGGCACCCCCAAAAATAGATTCGCGTCTGTGCGCGCGCCAGACGCATGCAAAAGCACCAGGCCGCAGCGCTATAAAAAGAGTTGCAGCCGCTCATTTCAACATTGGTTTAATGAAAATTGTCACAATCTTGGCCCTTGCCACCTCAGCGTTGGCGGCTTCGTCGTGTAACCCACTCAAGGCCACAGAATGTGCTGCCGATCCGGCGTTGGCCACTTCCATAAAGGAGAATTTTGCCAAAAAGTCCAACTACTTTCCCATAGTGAAATCTGAGTCCCAGGCTTCTTACGGAAAAAATGGGCTCACTCTCAGCATCAAGAAGCGGTTTGACAACCCCTCGTTTAAATCCAGCTTCTATATCATGTTTGGAAAGGTGGAAGTGGTGATGCAAGCGGCCGCTGGTCAGGGTATAGTGTCGTCTTTCTACCTTCAAAGTGACGACTTGGACGAGATTGATATCGAAATGCTCGGAGGAGACGACACCCAGTTTCAGTCCAACTTCTTTTCTAAAGGAAACGTAGAAACCTACGACCGAGGCGAGTTTCATACTGTGAGTCCCAATCCGTTGGAAAATTTCCACACTTATACAATTGACTGGTCGAAGGACCAATTAACCTGGAGTTTGGACGGGGAAGTTGTCAGGACCTTGCTCCCAAATAACCCCCAGGGATACCCACAAACCCCAATGTACATCATGGGGGGAATCTGGGCTGGAGGAGACTCTTCCAATGAACCAGGGACCATCGAATGGGCCGGAGGGCCCACCACCTATGGGCCTACATACTCCATGCACATCAAGTCGTTGATAGTCACCGACTACTCTACGGGCGAGCAGTATCTGTACTCAGACCAAACTGGCTCGTGGAAATCGATTGTGGCCGAAAATGGAGAAGTTAACGGAAGACAAAAGCAGGCAGATTCTGACTTTAAACAGTTGCAAGTGGGGAATTCTGTGGTGGAAGCAAGTGAAAGCGACGTAAGTGAAAGCGAGACAAGTGGAGCAAGTGAGACCAGTGAGACCAGTGAGACCAGTGAACCAAGTTCTTCCAGTTCAAGCCCTTCCAGTTCAAGCTCTTCCACTTCAGACTCTTCCAGTTCAGACTCTTCCTCAACTGACTCAGAATCTTCTTCTGCAATTAAAAAGTCATCGAGTGGAGCAATTTCCACCAATGAATCCAGCTCCAGTGAGTCAAGCTCCAGTGAAACTTCTACGGTAAACTCTCATTCCGCATCAATTACCAGTTCAATTACCAGCTCAATTACCGACAGCTCAACGTCCCACAACTCAACCGCCCACAGTTCAGGCTCGACCCTTCGGACATCTTTGGCACCACAGACGAGCTCAGCTCACGACTCGTCAACCGCCAATAATGCCGCCATGATGGGCATCTCTCCTTTGGTGTTTCTCCCGCTCCTTCTTATATAGCCTACAGTAATGAACATGATGATTTAATCGCCGTCCGAAGACAAAACAAACGTAAGAAAGGGTATAAATTCAACTTTTGACCAACTAAAAGTCGCAAGACAACTTGTACTTGAGCGAGTTGTTCGAGTCGAAAACTCCCCAGTACTTCTCGACGTCGGAGGTACCCGAGGTGTTGGGCTTCCATGCCTCGTCAAACGCCTCGAAAACAGCAACATTGACACCCCAAGCTCTCATGGCACAAATGGCATTTTGCCAGTAGTTCTTGGCATTGGTCAACGAGGGCTCGGCAGACTCAAAGTTGGTACCTTGGGTGGGCCATCCGGTCTCACCAACCCAGAAGTTGATGTCGGTGGAACCCTTGGTGGTTTGGATCACCTGCAAAGCCTGCATGATGTCGTCGAAGAACGAATAGGAAGCGTTCTGAGTGGTTTGTCCCTGCCAGTACGAGAAAGCGTTGGAGTAGACAAAGTCGGCAGCCTTGATGGCAGGCTGCGAGCTTCCGTCCACCAAAACGTTCCACGAGTCGACAGTACCAACTTGAACGTCCGAGTACGAGTCACCGTTCTTGTCCTTGATACCGCTCAACAAATCCTTGATATCGCTGATCTTGGAAGCCAAGTCGCTGGCACTCAAGTCATCTCTGTACAAGGCCTCGGAACCAACCAAGAAGGCGTAAGCGGTGCTCTTGGAAATCTTTGGCAAGTATGTTTGCAATGCCTCCTTCTCAGCCTCAAAGTGAGCATCGTCAGTGGGCCAGATTCCAAACATCACCTGGAAACCGGCGCTTTCAGCGGCAGGGCCCAAGTTTTGCAAAGTGTTACAGTCAGAAACCGCATAAGTTTTGACAATCTTGGAATACAGGGACAATTTTTCAAAGTCGCTTTCGTATTCCGAGGTGGATTTACAGTTACCACTGTTGTCCTTGACACCCAAGTTGAAGGCAAGGTCACCGATGGCGGAAACACAGGTCAAACCGGTGGCAATAGCAGCTAAAGTTCTGAATTGCATAGCGAATGTGGAATGATACAAAAGAAGTTTTCCGGTGTGTTTTCGACACAAATGCGGAAAGCCTGCATACGGCCCACGACAACACCAGGTTGGGGTGGCCTAGACCGTGCTAAAAATAGCGCGGGCCAAGGCGCAGTAAAACTGGGGCCGGCACGTGCAGGAGAAAATCGGGACGAATCAGGATGGGATCGGCGAACCGGCCTGCGGACGGGACTGCGAACGGGACTGTGCAGGTTCGTAGGGTGCAAAATGAATTTAAGCAATTTATTGCGCGAATATAAAGGTGTAAAAGAAGATATAAAGATGAAAATAGAGGTCATAGTGTAGACATTGTATGCGAATATAAAGGTGTAGCAAGAAGTCAAAATGAATAGATGGTCATAGTGTAAACATTGAATAGATAGAACAGTTCATGTCTGCTATCCTGATAGTAAAAAATTGAACTGTTCGGTTAGTCTCTCAGACTCTCACCCTTCAGTTCTTTAAAGGAGCAACAAAGCAGCTGCAAAAGGAGCAGCAAACATCCCTGCGGTCGCCGCGCCTCCACGATGAGTGGTGGAGGAGGGAGAAATCGACGAACTGGTTGCATTTGACTCGGTAGAGCCAGAGCCAGTCAGAACCAGTTGGGATGCACTTTCTGCACTTTCTGCACTGTCGGTAGCTGCTGCAGGCGTTGGATCAAACTGCAGCTCGTAAGGATGGTATTCCGGCTGGGGCTGCACTCTTCCATCTGGATCTACCAGATTTTTCGTGGGAGGAAGAACAAGCTTAAAGTAATTGGGGACGTAGTTGACATAGCTGGCAGAAGCTGCAGCCAAAACGAGGGCCAAGTTGATAAGAAGCATTGATCGGTTCTTGATAAAACGGTTCAGTAAAGCGATGGGTGTAGCGTAACTAATGTTCAGTGAGTCAATTGCCTAGAAGACAGGTTTCAGTGAACTAAAGTAAGGTTGTTGTAATCATTGGAGGTGGTGGGGCATGCTTAAATAGCTACAAACGGCGCTGATATGGCAATGACTCGCATTCTGTGCAGTGGCTTCACAGCGAGCTAAACGCACGGAATTCTGCACGTACACAACGGTTGCATCGTAATCAGCTATTCTGCAGTACGCTAATGTATGGTCTTCGGGGGTTCGCGGAGTTTACGTGAATTAGCATGACGCATGTATGCAGCACAATCGCGTAAGCGGCTGATCTCCTATCCCAATGCGGCCATGGCTCACAAATCATCCCCGAATTTGTATGGTGCCCCGGAGTTACTGTATCGTGCCATGCGTCTACCGTTATGCGGCTGCTATGTTAACGATGCTGATGACGCTGCACGATTGACGTGTCAATGCATATGCATTCGCAACCAAATCGGTTCTCTTTTATTTTAATGAATACTGAACATTCTAGCTTAGACCCCTATAGACCCCTATCATTCTGCTGAATGTCCAGCCCATTCCCTTGTCTCTTCCTTTGCATCCTTCGTTTTCATTCCATTACATCTTATCTTCTGTATGGTTCTTCTTCCTCCCTATTGCACTTCTCTAACTCTCTATATTCTGCACCTCGCGAGCCCCACCATTACCGCATCCTCTACACGAATTCCTTGTTCCATTTCGAGCTCTCCGTCAAATAATTCACTCACTTTGTCAACACCTTCGAATGCCTCCACCAGAAAACTGGCCTCAAGATCTTTCCAATTGCTCATCACCAAGAGAACCTTTCCCTCGCTAATATCGCCAAACGTTTCCTTCTTGATACCTGTATCGGGTTTGCCATAGAAGTCGTCACAGCTAATATAATAGGATTTTGTGTATCCAGAGGGGAATGTAGATTCGGTGAAAATTGACGTAAACGATCGCGAAACTCTGACGAAGTATCCAAACGTAGACTTGTTGCCAGAAACTCCATATGCGTCGCGCGGACTCACCACCTGCTTGTTCTTGACGTCGACGGTAACTCTGACGTTTACAGGAATATCGGGACCGGCCAATTCGAGTAGCTCATCACCTCCAATATTGACGTATTTGGTGACGGAAAGTTTCTTTCCTGGCACTTTTTTATTCTTTTTGACGATCTTGGGCGTCTTCTTGGCCACAGAAAGGCCTTCCTTGAAATCCTTATGCACGTCGTTGTTGGCCATGAATGGCAATGATGGAATTTTGGGCAACTTTTCAGCATATTTGAACTTCTTGCGAAACTTGCTGTCTTTGAAAACGGCCTTGACAAGGTATGGTGGAGTGACAAAGTATTGGAGAAGCGTTGCCAAGACAAGAGAATCGTCGTCGGTGCGAGTTTTATGATTTTGTTCGGTTTTCGGTGAACTTGCAACATCATCAAACATGATCTTTTGACCACCAGTGGCAGCAGAAACGACTTTTGGCCCGGTTTTTTCGGCCACGACTTCTGCGTCGGGTATACTGAGCACCACAATCTCAGAAACATTGTATAGGGTCGCCGCCTTGGCAATTTGGTACGCTATGAATGTGGCGTGTTGCAAGTTGCGAGCATTGGAATGGGAAATTACCGTCGATGGAACACAAAGTGCTACCTCTACTTTGGGCATTGACTTGGACGGCTTTTTCGTTGGCTTCTCCGGAGCCGAAATCTTCCTTTTGGCCATTGTGGTTTGGTGGTGGGTACGCAGCGGTGAGTGACTGATAGTCAATGGATATTTCAGATGCTCATCGCTGGTGCACGGGTGCACGGAGAGACTAGCGACCGAGACTACTCTTTGCCATATTTCTTCTTCATTTCTACTTTTTCTACTTCTTTTTTCTGCATTTTGGAATACATAGTATCTACAGGCTGGTTTCCTCTTCAGCTTCCTCGGCTTCCTCGGCCTCCAACTTGGCAATTCTTTCCTTGGCTCTCTCGATATTGATCTTGGTCTGTTCTTCTTGTTTTCCCTCAAGAGCGGTCAAAGTCTCCTTCAAAGTAGCAATTGTCTCAGGCACGTCTTCGGACTTTGTTGGCAAGGGAATGGCCAAGTCGCCAAGCGAAACAATCACCTCTGGGTCCACGGTGAAGTTCTTGGATTTGGCCTTCTTGCCCTTGGATTTCTTACCCTTGGAACCAGCAAAGAACTCTTCTTGCTCCTTCTTCACCACCACCAAGTCAGCGGGCATCTCCACCTTTCTGATGGTGGTAGGAGTGCCAACGGGCTCGGACTTGGGACCAGCAACCTGCGCTTTGGGCTGAGGCTTCACATAGCTGGGATCAAAGTAAGACAAGAGATTGTGGATCGCGGAGATCTCGGCGGTGAAGGCAGGCACGGAAGCGTCTGCCAACTGCTTTTCAGCATTTTCCTTGCGCTTGCGGCGCTTTTCTTCCTGGAGATGCTGGCGAGCTTCTTCGGCCCGCTTCTTTTTCTCCTCCTCCATTTCCTGCTTGAACTTGGCAAACTCGGCGGACTTGTCAGCGTTCAACTTGCGGATACGGTCGTATTTTTCGTCCTTGGACTTGCGGATCTGGGTTCTTTTCTTGAACAACTCATTGCGCTTTTCGGAAACACCCTGGTTTTTCTTGTTAAGTTCATCGAGTTCCGCTTGGATCTTCTCGAATTGAGCCTGGATCTCCCGGTTCTGCACCTGGCCCAACTTCTTCTTCAATTCCGCAACCTTGGCCTTGTCGGCGTCAATAGACTCTTGGGTCTTTTCCACCGCGCCAAAGTCCTTGCGAACTTTACGCAATTGAGACATCTCCATCACATACCGCTTCTCCTCAGCCAACTTCAAGTCGCCGGCCTCCACCAAGCTGTCCAAGTGCGCAATCCGCTTGTCGATTTCTCCCACGGATTTGAAGTTGTGCTTCGAAGTTTGCGTCTGGATCTCGGACAACTTGCGCTTAATCTGAGCGTCCACCGCCTTGATCTGGTCCATAATGGCATTTCTCTCGCCCTTGATGGCGTTCTGCTTGGAGATCAACTCGCGGAGCTGGCCCTGGAGCTCTTTGCGTCTTTCTGCCAATGCCGGTTCCGTCACCACCTTTTGGAGTTGGGCGGATACTTCGTTGGCCGACAAGTCGAGTTTTTTGATTTCATTCTTCAATTCCTCGATCTCCTTGTTGAAGGCACTGTCATCAGGACGCTTGATGAAGCGCCGGGGACGGCCATTGGTGGTGGTTTCGGTGGGGGAATCCATGGTACACAGGTGTGAGTCGGTATGATTTGGGTGAACTGGTGAAAATTTCGACATTGTCGTGTGGCGCCCAGAAGCTACGGTGGCAGGAAGGCAAATGAAAAGGGAAAGGAAAACTGAAAAAGTAAGACGGCGGGGAAAAAAGAAGTCAGCGGTGGTCAACTGTGTGGTGGATTTTGGTGAGTGTAGTGGTTTCGAGATATAATCCAAATCCCGAGTCAGCTTAAACTACACTATTGGCCCTACGACTACCAACACCACAGACACAAACGCAACATCTCATACTTTCCAAGTCTCGTCTGTAGTTCAAATTTGCAGCCGTTGACATATGCACAAATGTGTCACTTTTAATTCCGACCCTTCTCGAGGGTGTTGCAACCGGCCGGTTATCCCTGTTATCGTTCGAGGTTTTCACGTGACCGCCGTACCCGTCCTGCAGGCAGATACGACGTCGCAGCGATCGCGATTTGCGATGGTACGCTGAATTCTTCACCACATGTCGTACGACCAGCTTGTGAAGAGTTTGACGCCTGAAGAGGTGTTACAAACGTGGCCCGAGATCACTCCCTTGAAGAAGATTTCCGGGGTCCCCACATCGGCCAGTTCCGACTCGTCAAACGGCTCCGATGCGGTATTCGCCGGCCATGATGAGGAACAAATTCGTCTTATGGACGAGTTATGCATTATCCTAGACTACGAGGACACTCCCATAGGCGCTGGAACCAAGAAACTCTGCCACTTGATGGACAATATCAACCAGGGTCTTCTTCACCGAGCATTTTCGGTTTTTTTGTTCAACGAAGAAGGGAAACTTTTGTTGCAGCAACGTGCAGACGAGAAAATCACCTTTCCTGCCATGTGGACAAACACATGCTGCTCGCATCCGTTATGTGTGGCGGGCGAATTGGGCATATCTGCCGGCGGAGACTGCAAAACCTTGGACAACGCTGTGGCCGGAGCCAAGCTTGCTGCCCAGCGCAAACTCGAGCACGAGTTGGGGATCCCTGCCGAGGATGCACCCATTGAAGATTTCCAATTTTTGACAAGAATTCATTACAAATCCGCCAGTGGAGACGAAACGTCGAAATGGGGAGAACATGAAATTGATTACATTTTGATCTTGAAAACCAAAAATCCACACATCAATGCCAACTACAACGAGGTCAAGGACTACAAGTACGTGAGCGCCGAGGAATTGCAGGAAATGTTCAACGATGAGTCGTTGGTATTCACGCCGTGGTTCAAGCTCATCTGCAGCACGCTTCTTTTCACGTGGTGGAAGAACCTTGACAATTTGGAGCCATTCAAGGACAACCATGTTCACAGGATGTTATAGACAGCTATGTATAATCGATAATACGCCGTATCTGGAGACTCTTTGGCATTGGCACCAGCGCACCAGGACACCCGGGGCCGAGTCAGCACGTGACCGCACCAACCACACCGCATCTGAGGCTGCGGAGTTTTTTATCCGCTGCAACCTATACGACACAGCATGGTTCCGGTTCGAGGCCATTTAACAGCACTCCGGTGCTCGCAGAGCCCCACAAAGACGATATGGAGGTCTCTAGCCACGGCCGAGCCCCCCAAGCCAAAAAGAAAGAGAACTATTTTCACCGATAAACTCAACCAAGGACCATCATTTGCTGATTTTGTCAGCGGAAAAGCCTCCAGTATGACTGTGGACCCGTTGGAGGCTGCCCGCCAGGACCCGGACCAGCGGCTTCCGCTGTGGCTCAAAGTGCCGATTCCCAAAGGAAAATCGTTCCACACTTTGAAGAAGGATGTTCGTGAGCTTAAATTAGCCACGGTTTGTGAGGAGGCCAAGTGCCCCAACATTGGCGAATGCTGGGGCGGCAAGAAGTCCGAGGCCACCGCCACCATCATGTTGATGGGCGACACATGTACGCGGGGATGTCGATTTTGCAGCGTGAAAACGAGCCGGAAACCGGCGCCGCCCGACCCCATGGAGCCGGAAA
Source organism: Meyerozyma sp. JA9 (assembly GCA_003676015.1). NCBI lineage: Eukaryota > Fungi > Ascomycota > Pichiomycetes > Serinales > Debaryomycetaceae > Meyerozyma > Meyerozyma sp. JA9. The sequence continues at coordinate 123,952 of NSDU01000013.1, read as the reverse complement.
ACACCGCCGAGGCCATCAGTCGGTGGGGGTTGGGGTACGTGGTGCTCACAACGGTGGACCGGGACGACTTGGTGGACGGCGGAGCTCATCATTTGGCGGAGACGGTGCGAAAAATCAAGGAAAAAGCACCGCAGATTCTCGTGGAGGTGTTGGGCGGCGATTTCCGAGGCGATTTGGACATGGCGCTGGTGTTGGCTCGCTCGGGGTTGGATGTGTACGCCCACAACATCGAGACCGTCGAGGACTTGACGCCGCATGTTCGTGATCGCAGGGCCACTTACCGTCAATCGTTGTCGATTTTGCAGCGGGCCAAGGAAACCAAGCCGTCTTTGGTGACCAAGACGTCGATGATGTTGGGATTCGGCGAGACCGACGAGCAGATCATGCAGACGCTTCGTGATTTGCGGGAAATCAAGTGCGATGTCGTCACTTTTGGCCAGTATATGCGTCCTACAAAACGCCATATGAAGGTGGTGGAATATGTCACCCCGGAGAAGTTTGATTACTGGCGTGATACCGCTTTGAAAATGGGGTTCTTGTACGTTGCTAGTGGGCCCTTGGTGCGGTCTTCGTACAAGGCCGGAGAAGCATTTATCGAGAATGTGATCAGAAAGAGAAACCACAATGTCGGCGAAGCGCCCCGGTTGGGATCTGCCGCGGCGCAGGCATAGATCAGGCGGTAAGAGATATGGGAGATTGGAGATTGGAGAGATGGCATAAAGAATATGAAACTTGGTATGAGTTCTTGACAAGAACATGAGCTTTGTATGGAGTTCACAGAGTACGAACTTTTATGGGCTTCTATGCAAGAGAATAATAGAATATTCGCCAATTGCATGCGTTACGGTGTTTGTGTCACTTCGATTTGCAGCCAGTCACACTCAACCCCTCATGCTTCGGCGCACTCTTGCGCCGATCGGCAAAGTAGCAATGTATCGTTTCATAGATGACGATGCAAAGTTTAAAAAGTAGGTTGCATCCTGATTATCAAATGATATCGTGACCATTGCATAAGCCATTTCGCCCGATGTGGCGGTGTTACCATATTAAGTTACAGCCAATTTCAATTATCTGTCATGAGGCTTCAGCCTCACGTCATCGATATGGGGTTCGTAAGTGACACCTTTACACCAGGCGTAAACGGTTATAAGGCTGACAATTATGCACAATGCGGCAATGAGAACGAGCATTATTATTATTATATTTTCCGCGTGCATCGCCAGTGCTTCGGCACAGGTGCTTGAGCGGCGTTTTGGAGGAGGACGTTCTGGCGGAGGAGGACATTCTGGCGGTGGAGGACACGCAGGGGGTGGAGGACATTCTGGAGGTGGAGGATCTTCTGGAGGTGGAGGACATTCTGGAGGTGGAGGAAGTTCTGGAGGTGGAGGACATTCCGGAGGTGGAGGATCTTCTGGAGGAGGCAGTCGAGGAGGAGGCAGTCGAGGCGGTGGGGCAGCCGCCGGTGGGGCCGCCGGTATTGCTGGTGGAGCCGCCGCTCATCACGGAGGTCACCACCACAAGTCCTCCACTGGAACATCAGCCGCATCGTCCACGCAGGTGTCAAACGCCGCCGCACTCCCATTGGGCGCCGCCGTGGTTGCCGCCATTCACCTCTTATGAACCGGCAGCGTAATTTGCGAAATTTGCAGCCGACTGCATATGGCCAGGCGCAAGCTCGCGGATCAAACAAATCGAGGTCGCGCGACGACTCTGCACGCCTCGAATTCCGACCCGGTTGTTGCCACCATAATTATTCCGTTCTGACGTATAAATACACATAATGTAACATGGTGTTGTAGTTTGCCGGGGATTTTTCCTGCATCGTGGTCAGTGAGTAGCGGCCAGAATTGTCGGGCCAGAAAACTGGGCGCCGGGTAACCCGGCGTACGCGACGATTACGTGGTAAAAAAACTCAGACAAATCCCTGACCAACGAGGTTTGTTAACAACAACAACAAGAAAAATTCAGCATGGGAAACCTTTTCTCCAAATTGTTCACTGGCCTCTTTGGCAACAAAGAGATGAGGATCTTGATGGTGGGACTTGATGCTGCCGGAAAAACCACCATTCTTTACAAGTTGAAATTGGGTGAAATTGTTACCACGATTCCAACGATTGGATTTAATGTGGAGACCGTTGAGTACAAGAACATTTCGTTTACGGTATGGGATGTGGGTGGACAAGATAAGATTCGTCCGTTGTGGAGATATTACTTTCAAAACACCCAAGGAATTATTTTCGTGGTGGACTCCAACGATCGTGACCGTATTGCCGAAGCCCGGGAAGAATTACAGCAAATGTTGAATGAAGACGAATTGAGAGACGCATTGTTGTTGGTGTTTGCCAACAAGCAGGACTTGCCCAACGCCATGAATGCCGCCGAAATAACCGAAAAGTTGGGATTGCACTCGATCCGTCAACGTCCATGGTACATTCAATCTACTTGTGCTACATCGGGAGATGGATTGTACGAGGGATTGGAATGGTTATCGACCAACTTGAAGAACTCGCAGTAGGCGATTGGAATGTATTGGTGATATAGTTTATTCTGATAGCTGTACGAAGGTGTAGGAGAGGAAAAGGACGGGGAAGAAAAGGGAAGAAAAGGGAAGAAAAAGGAACGAGGAAAAGAAAGAGAAGATGGGAAGGAAGACACAGGAACTCCGGCGACAGGTGCAGAACCGAGGACCACTAAATCTTCATCTCAACTCATTCGAATAGGAGTCTTCGCGCACCCGCGCACCGCTCCTCCCACCGCTCCGCGCACTATTCCAGCCTACACCACACTCCATAATACAATGTTAACTCTAAGCTACCTCTAATCGGTTCTCACTTCTCTCTCCTAATCAGCTCCTCCTCTCTTCGCCATCTCCTTCCATCGCTGCGCCTCCATCTGCCACCACTGCGCTTCGAGTTTCGCCTTCGCAACCTCCTGCTCGAGTTCCCGAACCTTGGTGTCGAGAATCTCCACTTCTTCCTGCCGTCTTTGCCGATACCGCCGCGCAGCCAAAGTATTGCGGGTGCGCTTTGTCACCGACGCGACTTCCACCGGCGACGTTTTCGGCGCGTTGCGACGTTTTCTTTTTTCGAGCCGCTTGCGCACACTATCCACCTCGTCCCCCGCAGTTTTCGCAGCCATGGCGTCGTGCGAATGGTCCACCCACACCAACGACTGCGAAGAATTGCGCTGCGAACTGGAGTCCAGTTCCGGCGTAAGCGAGCCAGAAACCACCCCTGACGGCTGGGTCGAGGGAATTTCCGAAATGGAGCTCACAGAACCACCGGAAAAGCCATTCTTACCAACCAAAGACGTCTCAAGGGGTCCAGGTGCAACACCTCCAAACACACATTCCTCCCCATTTCCTTCCGAAACACTGCTGGATCCTTCACTCCCAAACGAGTATACCGAGTCATAGCCGTGACCAACCTGGTCTCCGTTAACATAATTATCACAACTTAAATCAAGTGGAAAACTTTGAGGGTGCGAACACAACTCAAAGTTGCCGTTTGGCTCTAAACACCAAGTTGAACATGCGTGGCACGTAAGCAGATACGTATTGTGTGACTGCCATTGTTCTGAAATAGAGGTCTTTCTGTAGGGCGCCGAGAAAACTAGTCTTATCGGCGCTTGGTACGAGACGGGAAACTAAAATAAAACTATCAAATCACCCAGAAATCTCCCGGGTTGGTGATAGTGGAGAGCTTTGCAAAAAATTAACGTGCACGGGGAACATGAGCTACATATATATGCGCCGAAAAGTGGAGCCGCGCCTGCCCCGTATTCCGCATTGGGAAGAATGAGTAATTTCTACTCATGCCCCCTGGGCACTGACATAAGCGCCTGGTGACATAAGCACTTAGCTAAAGGACTCAGATCGTATGGTTGCGACATGGATAGGTTCAGACGATGTCATTGCTCTTCCTGTATAGCGAGGTCATCACAGTCCTGCAGAACCAGCGGGAAGCTGCGTATAAGTAGGCCGAGGGGGTGCTCATCTACCGCCATAGTGATTCACGGTTACGATGAATTACTCATTGTGACATACTGCATACAAACCACCCCACCCACGCACCGGCGTTATAGATGCGCTTATGTAATCAGCATCCGACTACGGCAGCGACGATCCGCAGCGCTACAGAGGAGCTATCTGTGCCACCCACTTTAGTATTACATTTTAGTTCGTATCACTCCTCCTCTGTTGTCGCTCTTTGGTTCTTCACCTACCTTCGTGTTTTGTCATCCAGGGCTGAGCCCTACCACGTGACATATTCCTGCATCGCCGTTTTTCTCACCAGAAGTTTTTTTCATTTCCGAGAAGACACCGCTTAGTAGCATACACAAATTCGAAATGGTATGTAAATTTGAGTGATGAGGTGCGCTTGTCAAGCGCCATGTCGACTATTGCCACTACGTAGATTACACTGGCATCCGTATTCAACCCAAAAGTGGACTCCAAGCTCGATATTTCACACTTCCACGACAACAACCTCCAAGTGAAAAATACCATAATTACAACATTTACTAACCCCAGGCCGGAATCAAGACTTACGAATTACGTACCCAGTCCAAGGAGAAATTGCAAAAGCAGTTGGTTGAGTTGAAGCAAGAGTTGGCCAACTTGAAAGTGCAGAAATTGCAAAAGCCATCTTTGCCAAGAATCCACACCGTCAGAAAGAACATTGCCCGTGTTTTGACTGTCATCAACGCTAACCAAAGAGAGAGCGTCAAGGCTTTCTACGCTGGCAAGAAGTACCAACCAAAGGACTTGAGAGCCAAGAAGACCAGAGCTATCAGAAGACAATTGACCAAGTACGAGGCTAAGCAAATCACCGACAAGGCCAGAAAGCAAAAGATTGCCTTCCCACAAAGAAGATTTGCCATCAAGGCTTAAATAGCATCAATGGGGAGGAGTGTATAAGATTAGTCTTGATAATATAAAGCTACTGTGTACGTATGTAAACCACTGCCCACTATTCCGCCATCGTGACATCTTCATTTTCCTGCCGCCTCTCTTGTTTCTTCTGCATCTTGAAATCGTGAATCTTTTGCTTCAATTCCACATCTTCCTTCACATCTTCCAATTTCAACGGCATCCTATTGAAAGGGTCTGTAGGGTCACTCAACAAATGGGCTTTGATAGTAGACCGGTCAATGCTAATTTTGGACCCGGGAAGTATAACTGGGTCTTCCATCAACGTAAACATAAGAGGATCCAAGAACTCATCAGGCACCTCACCCAACTCCAACTCTTCGTCTTCGTCTAACTCTTTCTGCTTAGCTGCCTTCGCAGCAAACTCCTGGAACGTTTGTATAGTTTTGGGATCGGTATACGTCTTTGTCGACAAGATCTGGGCAGCCTTGTTGAAATAGCTGATATCAAACGAACGTCCATCGCGTGCAACAGCCACAAGAAATTCGTTCTGAGTGGCCAAATTGTTGTATATTTCACACAAATCTCCCAAAGTTTTGCGTGGATCAAACTCGTACTTTTGAGGATCTTGAACCTTCAAGTTTGAGCATTTGGGTCCCACCAACATTGCAAGATTGTAGTTCAACATGCTGGCCAACCGGTCGACAATTTCAGGCAAGACAAATCCTCGAGGAACCAGCTTGGTGAATAGCTTGAATAGCTCCATCGTTTTGTTTGTGAGACCCATGTACGATTTCGCCTTCCTCTCGGCAGATTCCAAATTTCCATTCAACTCTTCGTCGTTTCCAAAACTATCTGTGTCTGGCTCTGCTCCAGCTTGCCTCTTTTTGAGTTCCTGCTGATACTTGTGGATCTGGTTGAGTTCGTTGAAAGTTTCGTCCAACAAGTACGTCGTATCATTTAACATTCTGGCAATGAATCTAATGAAAAACTCAACATTGTGCTTTGAGTAGTTGTTCAACTGTTCACGATAAGTTCCATGCTCCCACAACTCTTCAAGAATCACCGATATGTAGTAACGACTGTTGAACTTGTCATAAAACTGAGAACTAGCCCCAGTCTTTTCAACCATGACATAGAAGTCTAGCAAGGCATAGAGAATATTCTCTCGAACCAACTCATTTGTGTTATAAATGTTGGAAATGAATCCGGGTCTACCGTCCATCATCGGTAATGTACCAACGAACAAAACTTCTACAAGATGTGCTTTCATGTGCGGGTTTCCCACCAATTCAGGACACCGTAATAATATGACAGCAAACTCAACGAAAGAGTTAAGTTTCTCATCATTTTGAAACAAAGGAGGGTTTCGAAAATTAGTAACAAACTTGCAATAATTGACAACACCTTCCAAAATATACTCAGGATAGTATTTCCATGGCGTAGGTGTCTTGGTCTGCAAAAACTCGTGGTCGTCCAATTCAGATACTCTTGCAATTGAGTATAATGGGATCTTCAATTTAGACTTGGGGAACAAATGACTGGGATCGACGACCCGAGTGAAAAAAGTAGTTGTGCCGATAACGAAATCAAAGAGTTCTAATTGCAACGACCTGAACCCAAAAATTGCCTGAATGGCATGCTTGGAAGCCTTCATTTTATTGAGTGATTTTTGCAAGGTTGGTAATTGGTTGCGGTAAAGGTGGGCCATCATAGGATTGGTGCCAGGTGGAACACGGTTGTTTGAAATGAGTTCGACACGCTGCGAGAGTTGCTTGATTTGATTCTTCAACCGGTCGTAGTGCAAGTAAATCCCACCAACTCCGTAATGGAAATATGCCAAAGTCAAGAAGAAGCAATCGGAAATGAAATTTGTTTCCCCTGAATGTTCCTTGGCGTATTCTTTGGCCTCCAGAAGAGAAGAGTTAATTCTTGACTCTTCAGAGACATCAACTAACGAGCTTTTACCAAAGAAGTCCATATCGATTTTGTCAATCTTGGAGTATGTGGGATAATCAAGGAAAGGTCCACAGAGTTTGATCAACATGAACGAAATGTTGAACATGAGGCCATCAGTGGGCAACTTAGACAAGTCCGCATGGCTTCCTCGTCTCAAATGACTCAAATTGATCAAGGTAGCAAACCATTTGAGGAGCGCATTTCTCGTCTCGGGGGATCCACGAATGAGCTTATCGGTGATGAAATATAATCTGTCAGACACCACCTTGTACTCGTTTTGAAGGGACTCGTAGCCTGCACTCAATTGAGCATTCAGCCCGTGCTCGACGGTTTCGGCGAAATAGTAGGAGCTAGTGGATTCTATCAACGGTGATAATCGATACATGGAGCCGAGTAAAGTCTTATGCTCAAAGTCAAGCGGCTGCGTAGGGTCTGGAGGCTGGAAACCATCAAGCTGCGAGAAAATTGCAGCAACCGGTTTTATAGCAACAAGCGTCTCAATCACACTCAAGAACTGAGAGTACCGACTATCGTTCAAGTTGACGGTATAGAGCTCAGCAGCCAAGGTGGGAAAAATGATATTCATGAGATCCGTGAGGGTCTCCTGTTCGACACTCTTGTTTACTATATCCACCAAGAACGCTGACATATCGTCAGAAGCGACAAAGAAAAGCACAGAGGCCTTTATGTCGTTGTTCACAAACATGTCGTCCATTTGAAAGCAGATGAGAGAGTACGAACAGCTGAGGGATATAATTTCGTTGAGGATACCGATTTTTGACTCGTATAACGGGTCCTTCTTGGGGAGTACTCTTTTGAGCTGGAACGATTTTTGGTATACGTGAAACAAGTACACGATAGGGATCGAGAAAGACGGAGGAGGGCCCATTTCAGTGAGGATTTGCATGAACACCGAGTCGAGATCTGACGCCGCAAGCTCTCGTTTTTCGTCACGAAGCTCGTCGGCAAGACTGGTGAGAACTCTGTCGTGGTTTCCGGAAAGACTGGCGTGAAAAATGGGTTCGAGTTCGTCTGTCAACCATTGCGAAAGTACTTGTTCAGGATCTTTGGGAGGAGCCAGTTTCTGGGATGGAGTGTTGAGGGCCGAAGGTGGAGCTGCCTGTACAATAGGCGCTTTTTGGGCATCAAAATTGGAAGTTTGGGGTGATTTTTCAGCTACGTTTGATGAACTCAAGCCGGCAGCAGCGCTATTGGTCGCCGGCTTGTTTTCGGGCTTGGGCGACTCTGGCGCCGAATTGGCACGCGAGGAGGATCCTCCGCCCATTGCGGCGAGTTTAGCGAGCCTTTTGGCACGAATCTGGATGTTAGTGGCGTTATTCGGAATGGACCAAAAGTGCTGGAGTAACAATCAAAAATAGTGGACAGTCCACGACCCCGCAATTGCTCCAAATGATTTCCTAGGAGCTACACACACGTTTGGCACCGCCTCTCCCGCTTGATACTTACATCCTGGTCACTAGCCATGGGAATCAGGAGTAGGTGCAATCTTCAACCTTCTGTCCGCGCACTGAATTCAGTCCTTCATATAGGCGAGGTTCCTGGAGAAGGGAAACCCACTTCAACCGGCAATGTGCGAGAGATAAGCGCCCAAAAAGGCGGATGTTGCCCAGCCACAACCCAAACCACATCCTGAATAGCAATTGACCCGGAAATGAGCCTCGTCGCCCACAACCCTTTCACATGTTGCACCCAGGCAGAGCTGGGCTATCTGCAGTCCAGACACCAGGAAATTCTGTTGATTCCTCGTTTATCGTTACACTTGCAGAGTTTAGAATGAGTCTGGCCAACGACGACGATTTGGTGCCCGAGACCGTGGAGGGGTACACCGTGGGTGAGAAGAAGACAATTGAAGAATACACAAAGCTCGACGCCGAGGATGAAAGTTTGGCAAAGTGGAAAGCTTCGTTAGGGTTGGCGGCCGACGCCGACGCATATCCTGTAAAGGCCGGAGACAAGCGGAAAGTAGTTATCGTGGAGATGGCGTTGGAGTTCCCCGAGCTGAAAAATTTGGACCCGATAGTCATCAATATGGAGGACAGTGACGGGAACACCATCAAGAAGGATATCAAATTTACCATCAAGGAAAAGGCGGTTTACCGGCTTAAAATCAAGTTCAGGGTGCAACACGAGATCATTACCGGCTTGCGGTACTTGCATCTGGTGAAAAAGGCCGGCATCAGAGTGGACAAGGTTGAAGAACCTTTGGGCTCGTATGCTCCCAACACCACCAAGCAGCCGTTCTACGAGAAATACTTTCCTGATGTCGAGGCTCCTTCTGGAATGTTGGCCCGTGGAAGTTACTCGGCTACGACAAAGTTCGTTGACGATGACCAGACGGTGCACTTGACGTTTCCATGGAGCTTCCAAATAACTAAGTAGGGAATATCAGGGAGCTTTTCGATTTGGAATGTAGGCGGGAGCTCGGCGGCGGTCGGGGATGTATGGCGGGGCCATTTTTGGGGCTGGTGCCGTCGCTCGGCTAGGGACATAGGACGGCGCTTTGGTGGAAATTGGGGTGATCTGGCGTGGTGGATTGAACCGTTTTTTTGGAGGTGCCTTTGTGATCTTTGAAAAGGACGATTGTGACCGATTGTCTTTGTCATATACTGGGGCCGAGGTGGAGATATCCCTGGTTTTACGAGCACTCACAAACCCAGCCGACAAATTTGAAAAGTCAATGTTCGCTTTTCCTTTGACAAACTCAGAAAGTTTCAACTTGTACATCGAGGCAAACTGGTCGATATCGAACGTATCGTCGTACTCACGAGCTAAGAGTTGATATAACGAGGCCAAGTCTTTTTTGCTGCAAATTGCCGATTGAAACTCACATGTCAGATCTGGCCGAATTTTCGTCAAGAATCGTGAAACGGCTTCGATTGGCTTGCGGCCCCACTTACCCTCTTCTTCGGTGTATGATGAAATATACAAGAGAGTCTTAGCTCTCGTCGTAGCCACGTAAAAGCACCGACGTTCCTCATCCGCTGACTGCTCGCTGTTATCAGTAATAGCGAACCCAGCAGGAAGCACACCTTCTGAAAGACCCGGAACAAATACAGCATGCCACTCGAGTCCCTTAGACCCGTGGATGGTGGAAAGCGTGATTTTGCTGGTGGTTTTCTCCTTTGACTGTGCAGACTCCTCCGACTCAAATAGACCAATTGCCTGAACAAACTTCTGGATATGATTAAATGGGTCATCTCCTTGATCGGCTTCGGAACCACCGACGAAAAGTTCTATCTGCTCATCTTGAGGCTCGAATTCAAGTAATTGTCGTTGCACTTCGGCGATATTAAGCACTTTGTTTGAATCGTCTTCGAACTCACTTTGAAGCCCCGAGCCCCGAAGGAGCTCGCTCGAGAGCCTTTCAAGCAGACTCTTGTCGTGGGTCATCTCGTAGTGATCCAAATGCCCCCGGCACCTTTCAATGAGACCAAGATAGGCACTCAAACCTTCCTTGGTTTTTGAAGGCAATTGACCGGATTTGCAAAACTCAACTAGAGTTTGATGCACCAGATTTGCTGAGTTCTGCAATTCATGCTCGATAATCTTCATAGCCTTTTCACCGATTCCTCTCTTGGGATAATTGAGAGTTCTAACGAGGGCCAACCTGTCGTTCTCGTTGGACACCACTCGTAGATAGTCCATGAACACCACCACTTCTTTCCGGTCCCAGAAAGCTTTGCCACGAAGCATCAAGTATGGGATTCCTCGCCGGGTTAGCTCTTGTTCCACTGCTCGTGTCTGGTAGGCCGCTCGAAAGAGAATTGCTATATCTTCATGGCGAAGTGGTTGGCCAGGAAGAGAAAGCAAAGTTTCGATCTGGTACACAATCCAGCGTGCTTCCTGCTCCTGGCCCTTGAGAGACGCAAGTACAGGCTTGTAGGTTGCAGCCTTTTGAGAACGAAGGTCTTTAGTGGTTCGCAGTTTTTGCTGTCTCATGATGGACTCAGAAAAGTCAAGTATACTTGCGGTGGACCGGTAGTTCTCTTGTAAAAGAATAGTGTTACATCCAAGACCCCTTTTCTCGTAAAATGTGGCCATCTTTTTGAAGTTGCCCACTTGAGCGTCTCGAAAGCCATAGATACTTTGATCTGGGTCTCCGACAATCAAAACGTTATTTTGAAAATTGGGGTTCGTCGGGTGTCCCTTCGCGAACTCGTACATCAATTGCAATTGTATTTCGTTGGTATCCTGGAACTCGTCAACAAGCACCGATTTGACAAAGTTGAGCACCGGATATTGCAACAATAATTCATGGCACCGAACGAGGCAGTCGTCAAAATCCAACAATTTTGCAGCTGTCAAACTCTCTTGGTAAGCATCGTACAAAGACAGTAGATATTCGTCGGAACAGGTTTTCTTGAACGCCAATGGTGTTATAGCACGACTTTTCAACGACGAGATCTTGGCTCTATAGCGCTTTGGATCCTGTTTTTCTTCGTCATTTTGTTGTGGATTTTTTCCAATTTTGTCCAAACACTCCTCAAGAAGGTGTACGCTATCCTTTTCGTCCGCAATCGTGAATCCTTCGAGGCCAATCAAGTGGCCGTACTTCTTGATGATACGGTAGCATATGCTGTGGAAGGTGCCAACCATTAGTCTATCTACATCAATATCGGTGTTTTGAAGCACCAGACGGAGGCGCAGGACCATCTCGTTAGCAGCCTTCTTGGTGAACGTTGTCACGATGATTTGCTGTGGAGGAATTTGATCGTGAAGCAAAAGGTGGGCGACGCGAGAAACAAGAAGTTTTGTTTTCCCGGTTCCTGGACCAGCGATAACACATATTCGGCTGTTTAGCGGGGCCGTGACTGCCGTGCGCTGACTCTCGTTCAACGAGCCTAGCAATTCGTCCAATGGCCGCGGCATGGTTGTAGGTACAAAATGTAACCAGGCTGCGAAAGGCTGCGAAATCAGATCGAGCTTGGCCGCCTGCAGGAATTATCAACAAGTTAATTTGCAAGGCTGCGACACCGGCGGCACGTATGCTCTTGTTTCTCGTATGTTTTGTATGTAACATATGGCTGGTTTTTGGTGTGAAGAACGCACAGAACGTGTCCGATGTGGTGGACACCGCCGTGGTGGCTTCTAGGACCCAAAGAGACATTTCTATGACGATTCCCATTGGCCAGACCAACAACATGGGAATTTCTCTCAACTCGGTTTTGTTTGAGAAAGTGGGATACAAGTCGTCCTCGCTCGAGTACATCAGGCTGATGTTGGAGGGAGGACTACAGACGTGGATGTTGGACTTGTACTACAATAATGCTACCAGTAAGTGGCAGTTGTGCCCTGCTCCGTTTCCCCAAAACTCGTCCTCTGACCCCTACGAAACACGGACAGTTCTGTGGAACAACCGGGACTACGAGTGCCAACCGGCGTTCACGTTGGGCCAGGTAATGCAGGAATTCCGATCATATTTCTCGAGCACCAACACCAACATTGCCGTGAGCTTGGTTCTGATCATCTTCAATCTCCACCAATTTGACTTTTCCGAGTCGAATAACAAAACTGTCACTTTGAAAGAGCTTAAGAGCTATGCTGCGTTTTCCAGTTTTGGCAACTCGACGCTCAATGCCAGTTTGTCGCCGGTGTCAGATTTGCTTTACACGCCGCAGGATTTCAATACGTATTTCAAACCTTCGGGGCTCTCTTCTTTCTACAATGAGTCCTCGTTTGAACTTCCACTGTCGCAGCAGTTCTTGTTGACATACTACAAGAGACTAGTTGCATCTGTTGCCGAGAACAACGTCCCCAAATCGGTGCTTGGTTCCAACGACGAAAACTCAATATTTTTTGACAAAAACTTCACCGAAATCTCCTCCACAGGCGACGGGAGCCTACTAGAGCGCTGTGGGTCGCGCACATTAAGCGACCTCAACTATCTTTCCTTGAAAACGAACTTCCGAACTGTCGTGGATAGCGACAACATTCCCTTCACCCCCAGCACTTTTCGCAAGTACGTCCTTTGCGGCTACTCGCCCATCCTCAATTCCCTGCGGTACTCCATACCAAACAAGCCAGTGACGTCGGATGTTGTCGATATACTCACCTACTACTTTCCCCGGTCGTACTGGTCGTGGGCGCCAGGCCAGCCTCAAGATCGAGACGATGATGCCAACACGACCTCGTTTGGCAAACGAGACTATAAAAACTCGGAGTACCAGATGGCCCGCAAATGCATAAGCCTTCAGGACAGTGGGTTTGTTGTAAGCAACTGTTACGACGAGCACAAGCTCGCATGCCGCAAGCACAACTCTCCCAACGAATGGAAAATTTCCAGCCTTGCAAAGGCGTACTTTTCCGACGACTTCGATGGCTGTCCCGAAGGGTACCTGTTCAACGTGCCCCAGCTGAGCATCGAGGCTGATGCGCTTCGACAGGAGATTGCCGAGAGCGGTGAAAAATACCCGATTTGGGTAGATCTCAACGACATAACCGTGACCAATTGCTTTGTCACAGGAGGCCCCTATGCCCAGTGCCCGTACCAAAGAACCGTTTCTGGCAGAAGGCTCGTGCAGCTAATTGCGCCAAGCTTCGTGGTAGCGCTGGTGATCTTAATCCTCATTTTCATGGAGAAGATCTTCCGGGTCAATCCTGTGCAAACCAACCGAAAACGGTACTGGCGGAGGGCCATCAACGAGTACAACAAACAGCACGGATACGAGGGCGTTCCGTCTTGATGCCGGCCGGTGAGCTTAGGGTCTTGGAGCCGGTGCCGTTAACAGTGGGTGTGTAGATGCGACATTTTCCAGGCCAAATTCAAGTGCGCATTCAAATTCGCCCCACAAACCATCGCCACCTATGAACGACCAGAACTGGAAAAACCTCTCCAATGAGCTCAGAAGGAGAACCAACCAAGCCCGCCGGGCCGGCGGCAGCAGCCCCCGTTCTCCGCTTGGAATGTTCGCCGGTTTCGGTGGACTTTTGCTTCTCGGTGGTGCCACTATGATTGCTCAAAACTCGTTATTCAACGTTGATGGTGGTCAAAGAGCCATAATATACTCACGCTTGAACGGTGTGCAACCCACCATATACCCCGAAGGAACCCACTTTGTTGTGCCTTGGTTCCAGCGCCCAATCGTGTACGACGTTCGTGCCAAACCAAGAAACGTTGCGTCGCTTACCGGAACCAAAGATTTGCAGATGGTCAATATTACGTGCCGGGTACTTTTCCGGCCCGAAGTGATGCAGTTGCCGGTGATATACCGGACTTTGGGCACAGATTACGACGAGAAGGTGTTGCCGTCGATTGTCAACGAGGTGTTGAAATCGGTGGTGGCCCAGTTTAATGCATCGCAATTGATCACCCAGAGAGAGAAGGTGAGTCGGTTGGTCAAGGAGAACTTGGTGCGCAGAGCTGGAAAGTTCAACATTTTGTTGGACGATGTTTCGCTCACGTTCATGACGTTTTCTCCCGAGTTCAGTGCTGCGGTTGAAGCCAAGCAAATTGCCCAGCAGGATGCCCAGAGAGCAGCGTTTATCGTGGACAAGGCCATCCAGGAGAAGCAGCAGCTCGTGGTCAAGGCCACCGGTGAGGCCAAGTCTGCGCAGTTGATTGGTGAGGCGATCAAGAAGTCGAAGGATTATGTCGAGTTGAAGAGATTGGACACTGCGCGAGAAATCGCCCAGATTTTGGCCAACTCTCCCAACAGAATCTTGTTGGACAACGACTCGTTGTTGTTGAATACCGTTGTAGATAGCAGAAAATAGGATGGGACATTAAGAAGAACTTTACTGTATCATTACCATCTACCTATATATTCTCAGAAAATAGAGTTCACAATATCGCTACCGATGGTGGCTCCCGCACCAAAGATAGCGGCGTTTCCCAACTTGCTTCCAAACTTCTTCAAGTGTGGATGAGAGCCTCCGGTTTGCTGTTGGTACATCTGCGGATCTTGGGCCATCGGCTGTGCGGGTTGCATGGCCATCTGCTGCTGTGGAGGAGGATAGTAGTTGGTCAGAGGAGGAGGATACTGCGCATAACCACCGTACGAGGGCTGTGGTTGCAACTGCTGGTTCATGGGCGGAGCGTACTGGTTAGGCGAGTACTGTGGGGGAGCCGGTGCTGCGTATTGGTCGTTATAAGCGGCTTTTTCGCCAGAGCTCTCTTTCGAGTCCTGAACCGGAACCGGAGCTGAGCCCCGCTGGAGCTCGAATTCCTGCTGAGAAATCACCGTAACGTAGTTTGAAGGGAAAACCCCAGCGTCGGCAGCACTGGTGCCTCTGCGGTAGCCCTTCCACCAGTCCTCGGAAAGGTGCTCCAACACCGCCACCTTGTCGTCTTTCTTCAACTCCAAGTCGCCAGACTCCTGGGCGTTATAGTCGTAGAGAGTACGGCAGTACCCCAAAGGCTTGGGATCCACTTTCGGAGCCGGGCGTGGAGGAGCCGCTGCCGGCGGAGAAAAAGTTGTGTTTGGCGCCAGTTTTGGCTCCTCCGAGTCGTTGAGGGACACTTTCGACAAGTTCGTGGCAAGTTTATCCCCGGCAGAACCACCGGCAGAACCACCGGTGAGCCGATCTACGTCCCACGAGGCAGCATTTTTGTCGTATTTTGTGGGGATCGAAGCTATGAGACGTTCATACAAAGCCTCGGTGATGACCTCCGAGTCCCGGAGGAACTCTAGTTCGGTTCTGACCGTCGTAAGAGACCGGTTTATAAGTGCGGCAGACATGGGACAGGAGGTGGCTTCGCCTGGATTTATATATAAACTCGCGCTAGATACAGTCCCGGTCATGGGGAACAGTTGGCTATGCTTATGTCAGCGGAAATCGTGATTTCGTACCGACTATGCGACGGTCGTTGACGGCTTTTCTAGCGGATTCCGGGTGCAATCCCCCACGATTTCTCCACCGCGTTCAAGATGCTGCTGCCGTAGTCGCCTGCTTCTCTGAGCTCCCTCTGGGCCGGGTTCCAGAGGTTGTAGCCTCGGATGGTGGAGTCGCTGAAAGCGGCACACATCGAATTTCCATCGGGAGACACCGCGGAACTCACTGCACGGAGATTGGTCTTGGCCGACGCCTGGCGCTTGCAATTGAGTCCCGGGTAGGTGTATATGCGGAGAATATCCGTGCTGGACCCGGTGCGACCAGCGCCAAGAATGGCTGCAAATTCGCGGCGGCTGCGACACCACACTAGCGATGTGATTTGGTAATCGGTGGGGATTTGCCGGACCAAAGTGCCGGTTCTGGTGTGCCAAAAACGTATGGTGCGGTCCTTGCGGCCCCCGCCACTGGCTAGGAGCCCGGGCGACCAGGGACAGAACGCCAATGCCTTCACGGCCGCAGAATGGTTCAACGTGAACTGGTGTACTGGAAGCGCCAAGTTGGAGATGTCCCATAAACTGCACTTGTTATCGTTGCTGCCGACGGCGAGAGTGGTCATTGCCTGGTTGAGAGCGAGGCCTGTGTTAGAAAAAAAGGAAGAAATAGAGAAAAAATAAGGAAAAAAACAGAATCTCAAATTTTCGATATGTGCAATTTTCACTTGCCTTTACTCCTATACTTACCACATATTTGCTGCTGGTGGAACTCGATCCGCCGGCGCACCACTATTTCCCTTTCGGATACCTGGAGACAGTATACTGTTCCTTTGTCGTTGCCCGCAAATACGTTGTTGGTGTTTCCGAGCCACTCTGCGCAGCAGATGTAGGCCCCCGCAAGATAGGTGGTGGCTACAATTTTTTGTAGTAGTTGTGAGTACACCACGACATAGCTGCGAGCAGTACACACCAAGAGGATATCTCTTCGGGAATAGGAAATGCATGTTATGTGGCCAAGCTGATATTTCTCTAATTTTAGTTCATCGATGCCATCGGACAGTCCACCCCAAAAATAGAGATTGGGGCCCAATGCCACCGCACGTCGATTGTACTTGCTGCTCCAGCTTACGAGACTCAAGTAGAAGTCGTCGACCAAGCCAATGCCTTGAAAATACTGAACTGTTTCTACATCGCCGGTCTTCTTGACTCGCTCATTTTTTTCGCAGCCATTTTTTTCAGCGAGATATGCTGCAAGACGGTGCAAGGGAGCACTCAGTAGTAAAGGAGCAGATACATCCACAAGTCCGAATTGGGCACTGTTTCGTACGTACAATGTCGTGGGACGAGTATCAAGTATTTGAGCAAGAAGCAAATTTATTTCTTTGGTGCAAAAAGGAGCAGGCTGCACATTAGAAGCAAGAAACCTAGAGTTGTCAACGGCAAATGATCTCTGCATTGAAAAGGGTCAGAGAAAGCAACAGGGGGTCAATGGCAGGTCAATTGAGCAAAGCAGCTAGAAAGCTAGTTGAGCAATAGTGAGCAATAAGAAGAGTGAGAAGCAGCTAACACAGAAACAAAGCTGCCACAAACAAAGAAAACGAGCATTGCGAAAAAGTTGTTTTATGAGCTGAATGGACTGTAAATTGATAAATGACCAAAGCCCCATACATTTACTAAAGATATTCATATATGGCTCATGCCAACCCCACACTCATCTGAACCCAAATCTTTTCGCGCGACTCGAATTCACCGATGGCCATAAAAGAGATCCACCTCCAAGCAGCGTTTGGGATATTCGTGGCTATAATATACCATCTAGTAAAGAAAAATGTGCGGGCTCCGTTCATAGATGAGATTTTCCACTTGCGGCAGTGCATAAAGTACTGCAATCATGACTTTTATAATTGGGATAACAAAATCACCACTCCTCCAGGACTCTATATACTTGGCTTCTTGTACGGGAAAGCCTTGAATATTGTCGGAAATGCAGATTACTGCTCCAATTACGATGTGCTAAGATCATTGAACTTATTGGGTGGAACTGTTGTTATGCCATATATGTTGCAAAGGTTCAACAGCAAAAATGGATGGGCAATCAATATCGTATCATTGCCATTGTTGTTCACATATTACTTCCTCTTCTACACAGACGTGTGGTCCACGGTACTTTTGGTCTCAGCTTTGGCCTTCGTTCAGCAACCTGCCGTTTCCAATAGTGTACTAGGAGGATTACTAGCATTCGCTAGTTTGTGGTTTCGACAAACAAATATCGTTTGGTTATTTTTCATTACCGTGGTGTTAGTGGAGAGAAAGATGGACATCGGTGATCAGTTCAAAATGTCTGATATTCAACTTTTTATCGTGGGCTGTTTCAGAAATTGGCACTTAATTCTTCCCTTTGTAGCCAACGGCATTTTCTTCCTTGCGTTTCTCGTTCTTAATGGAGGCATCACTTTCGGCGACAAGGAGAACCACGAAATGCAATTGCATTTAGTCCAGGTGTTTTATTGCCTCACCTTCATTACAATTTTCACCTGGCCAATTTGGCTCTCGCGCGGCCATCTTCGAAGATACTTGCAGTTCTCATATTTGAACAATTTCGGGTTCAATCTGTTTCTAACAACTATCTGCTTGTTTGCAATCACCAAGATAGTCGAAAAGTTCACCGTGGTGCACCCATTTTTACTCGCTGACAATCGTCACTATACATTCTACATTTGGAGACGAATTCTTCTGCATAAAAATAGCAGGTACCTTATGGCTCCCATCTACCATTTCGCAACCTGGACCGTGGCAGATTGCTTGAGATCCAAGAGAAACAACCCCTCGTTGGGCTGGACCGCGGTGGTGGCATATTTCGTATCAATATGCGTAACGGTGATACCCTCACCTCTCTTTGAACCGAGGTATTATATTGTACCGTTGGTATTGTTCAAAATCTATTGCAGTCCTCAGCTGGACGATATGCTTTGGCGCAAGGACAAAAACTTTTATTACCGCCAGGTGCTTGATTTTGTTTGGCTCAATGGAGTAAACGTGCTCACCATGGGTGTATTCTTTGGCTACGAGTTTTATTGGATCAGTGAACCAACAAGCATCCAAAGAATAATTTGGTGAATTGCCGATGGTTCTATGATTCGGAATCGGCCAAGTCAAACTCAATCTCTTGCGAAAGCGGGCTCTTGAGGTCTGATTTATCGTTATCGGAGCTGGTTTTGGAGGTGGTTTTCACCACGAGCTTTGAGCGTTGCTTCATGTTCAATGGCTCGTTAATAGTGTCGATTGATGCCAAGTTGCTGCGAATCACATCGTCCACGGACATTTCTTTCAAAGGAACAAGCATGGTCTTCTTGGCTCTGAACTGGCTTATCAACGATTTAACCGTTTCAGTTTGCTGGGATTCATCTATCGAAGAAAGCCATTGCTTCATGGCCCTTCGTTTGAGTACTTCAAAGTAGTCGAGCTCCTCCTTGGTTTCCTTGTCGTAAAAGACAAGCTCGCCAATGCTACCAAATAACATATCGCCATAGTCCATATCTTCTGTAGGTTGTTTTACGTTGAAATTGCCATTCTCCAAATCATTGGCAAATATCAAAAGAAAGTCACCCCAAGTTTTGGCAACTTGGTACTTTGTATCGAATTCTCGCCCGAATAGTATCACCTGTCCCAGGACTCCGGGTCCGTTTGGAGGTGGAGACAAGTCTATGCCTATACAGTTGCCCACGCCATCTGTGACAAGCGGAATCCACATATCGTGGGCGTAAGTATCGTGGATGGCTCCCGGAGGTATCGAGCGCTGTTTGGGTATGAAGGAATGAGAGAACGACGAGGTGTCGGTTCTTGAGTCAGAGTCCGGCTTTGAAGTCGATTCAAACAAATCAACAGACGAGGAAGAATGCGACGTGAGGTCCGACTCCGACACTTGGTGCACCTGGGCTTTCCCCAACTGCAGCAATGTTCGTTTTTGGTGATGGCCCGGAGCTTGCTGAGCGGTGGAGTGAACTACCTTTCTCCAATTCTCAGTTTCCACCACAACCTGGTCAATTGGGAGGAGACGAAGGCCATATATCAAGCCGACCGAGCCCTGGAGAAACTCTTGTCCATCGGTGAGTTTATAGAATTCCAGAACACAATTAGGAAGGATAATGCCCAAATCTTTCTGGACTTCGGCCAAGTCAGAATCTGTGCACGGACTCTGTAACGTGGACTCGACTTCGGGAAAGTGTTTCAGCGCCCAATTCTTTATGTGACGCCAGGCGAGTCGTACTTCGTGGACACCGTCCATTTGAGACGCCAAGTCGATGTCGGCGGAGTTTCTTTCGGGAGCCATAAGACTAGCAGAGCTGGCATTTGTTTGGTGGAAAAGCACGTCTGACGACGAATTGTAGACGCGGTTGAACGACTTTCGAGAGTCAAAGTCGGAGTACTTGTCGTTGGTCAGAAGGGTGTAGAACCATTCTTGGAACCGCTTTTTCATTGCAAAGGAAGAGACGGGAAGTAATTAAGCGGTAGGAAGTGTTGGAAGATGTAGGGTTGTATGGAAAACGATGTTTTTTTGGGATATTCTTGGGAAATGTTTGGGGAATTTCTTGATTATAGCGACGATATTGACCAAAAGCACCAAGTATTGTACCAAAACAGTTATAGCAAAAGTGCCGAGCAATCCGAGCAATTTTCAGTTCTCCAGTGTACTCTCAGGCAGCAGATATAGCAAGAAGGAGGAAGACGTAGGACCAGAAACAACGTGGTGGCGAACGACAATACTCACAAAATACAATCGGAAGGATACGCGTTGCTCGCGATGCAGAGACAAATATGGGGAAGAAAAGTGCAAGCGAGAAAGAAATGAAAGAAAAAATTGAAAGGGAAAATAAAGAAACAGAAGATGAACAGCAGAAGTGGGAGCAGAGAAAAGACACTAGTGCTTTAGTAGTGGCTTTAGTAGCACATTGCACTGGCATTTTTGCACTTTTGCACTTTTGCACTTTCGCTTTGCACTTTTGCTTTCAGCTTAGAGGTATATGGCCCGGGCATGAAGAACCTATTCTATGGCGGATCACTCCAGAATAAGTACGATAAACCGGGCAGTTGATATGGGAACCATGGCAAACAATCGCCCGAACAAACCAAGAGGAAAAGCTATAAAATCTGAAAACAGAAGCAGTTCCAAAGACATAGATCTCACCAGATAACAGACTCAGAACGAGAACGCCACCTGGTGCGAATACAAGTATCCACGAGCTACGGTGGACGGTTGATTTGGTTGGTTTCGTTGGTAATCAAATTGATGAAGAGAAGAAAAAAACCCGCGCTTTTATAGTTGGGAAAATGCGAAAAAAGACTGAGAAGAGCGACGAAAATGGCCAGTAGACCTAAGATACAAAGAACATCAGTTTTGGGCATCTAGCTCTCAGCCGGCTACCTCTAGCATCTACATTTGCTTCGCTACACTATATTATGTTATTTGGTACAGTACATGATTACCAGTTGGAAGCAGCAGCCTCCTCAGCAGCAGGGGTGGCACCGGACTCAGCCCAGTCGACGTCTTCGGTCTCTCCGGACCAGTCGGGCTCGGCGTCGGCAACAGGAGCCTCTTCAGCATCCTCGGCCTTGGATTCTTCAGCAGCAGTTTGCTCAATCTCTTCTGGGTCTCTGTAGAAGTACAAATCGGGCATCACCGACCATTCGGTGGATCTGTCAGGAATGATTCCTCTCAATCTCAACACCTCTCTGGCCAACAACCACCAGATCAAACCGATCGAGTGCTTACCCTTGTTGTTACATGGGATGGCAATGTCAACGTAGTCGGTAGGAGAGTCCATGTCGGTCAAGGCAATGACGGGAATGTTAACGTAGGACGACTCCTTGATGGCCTGGGCATCGGTTCTTGGGTCGGTAACAATGACCAATCTTGGCTCCTTGAAAGAACGAGTGATGTAGTTGGTGAAGTTACCAGGAGTGAATCTACCAGCAATTGGAGTGGCACCGGTGTGGGCGGCAAATTTCAACACAGCTCTTTGGCCAAAGGTTCTGGAAGAACACACGGCAACGTCGGCAGCGTTGGGGATGGCAGCAATGGTTCTAGCAGCCAATACGATCTTCTCCCATGTCTTACCAATGTTGATCACGTTGACACCATCGGGTCTGGTCTTATAAACGTATGGTTTGTTGTGCACAATCACGTTCTTGGAACCCAAGTGGACGTTAGCAGCCAACAACAACTTGGCGTCTTCAGCAGTCAAGTCAAAGGAAGCAGGCAATGACATTTTCGTGGTTGGTTAACGGTGAAAAAATCTGTGAGGGTTGAAAAATTTTAGAGTGCAGGGAGGTCCGCGAGGGTTGAGCCCTGGACGCATGTGCAGGCGCTCACGGGTGACGCGCCGCGGTGCACCGCGGTGCACCCAAAACACCCACGGCACCACCCTGCACCACCCTCCGTTGGTGCGCACTTGCGAGTTACATTTGTCACTTTCCACACCTGGTGCGGCTCGCCGCCAGATAAGGAGCCGTACGGCTCCAGTTTTTAACCTCCATGTTTGCTGATATTCTCGGTGGATCTTGATGCAAGAGACGAACCTTCTTCTCAATGACGACGCAGAGGCATATGAGGCCATTCAGGAAATTGCCGATGCCAGTTCCGATAATCTTTCGTTGATCTCAGATGAGGATGAAGACGACTATATTCAACGTAAACATCAAGAGTTGATGACTTCGATGCCGTGGTATCAAAGACCAAGCTTACAGTTGCTCGCGGTGGCATCGTTTCTATACACGATGTCCACGGCTTTCGCCGAAGGTCCTCGGCAAATAGCGGTGTTTAAACAAAGTTGCAATTCGGTGGCGGATTCGCATGGTATTTGTGACCCTATAGCCACCCTGGAGCTTGTGTCCCGGTACAACTTCTACTCGCTTTTGGTGCTGTCGATTGCGGGATCCACGGTGGTGGGTCGGATGGGAAGATTGGCTGATATTTATGGTCGCAAACCGTTGCTCCTAGCGTTGACATTCACCAATGTTGCGTCCAAGTTGGTCAAATTGTATTTCTTTTCTCACCATCAGAATGATGGTCTTCCCTTCTTTGGGCTACTTTTTGGCGACTTGATAAACGCAATACTCGGCGGCGAGTTTGCCTATACTTCGATGTCCTCCGCTTACGTTACCGACGTGCTGCCGGTCAGAAAACGGACAGTGAGTTTGAGTTTGCTCCTGGGTGCTTCGTGCATAGGAATGGCAGCGGGCCCGCTTCTCAACGACGCCTTGCTTCGTTTCACCGGCAATGATCCGACGTCAATGCCCCAAAACCCCCATGACGGGCTCCGGGCATTGGCCATCACGGAAGTCTCCAAGGTCTCCCTGGCGGAGATCTTTTCTCTCCGGATCGAATTCTTGGTGCTGGTATTGGCTTTTCTCTATACTCTGTTGTTGCCGGAATCCAGAGGCCACAAGGCGTTGGAAAAGTCGCGGGCTTCTTCGTTTGTGTCCACCTCCACCAATGACTCTGCTCGCATGTCTCTCCGCAGCACCAACCCCAGTGTCACAAGCTCTATTGTCACCCAAATTGTCAACTTTTTCAGGCCGTTGCAGTTGTTGATGTACCCTGACAGCGTGGTTGCCCAAACTCACAAGAAGCACGTTGGCCGTGCCAGAGCCTGTGTGGTGATCATGGTGGCTATTCACGCCGGGTGTATGAGTTGGCTTCTGGGAGTGTCGAACATTTTGATCCAATACGGCGTCTACAGGTTCAATTGGTCGGCAGGAGATATCGGGCACCTGTTGTCATTCTACTCTCTTGCCAGATTTGTGGTGTTGGTTGGTTTGTCCCCCATGCTCAATAACTGGTTGTTGCAGAAGAAGATGCGGCTCAAAACCATGAAACGCCAAATGGATATGGTGGACTATAGTGTCCTCTTGACCGGGTTCTTTGGCGAATTTGTCTCATTCTTTGCCATGGCTCAAAGTAGATCTGCATCCGGAATGCTTGTGGCTTTTGTGCTGGTGAGTCTTGCATCTTTGGTGACGCCGGCCAACTTGTCGACTATGTCCAAGTTCTACCCGGCTTCCAGAAGAGCAGAGTTGTTCACCGCAAACATGATGCTTGTCAATGTGTTGAACGTGGTGGTTCCGTACGTGGTGATGAGGTTGTACAACTGGAGTTTGCACCGGTCGTGGCCCTCGATGGTGCTCTACATTCACATGGGCATTGTGGCGGTGTGTTTCTTCGCCGTGGTGGCTGCAAAGCGCATTTTGCGTTTGAACAAATATTCCACCGACGAGGCCTTGATCTCGTCTGCGGCCGAGGTATCTTTGCGCGGATGAGCTCGATTGCAATCGCCTGTTGCAACGTTTATACCTCTCATTTGCATTTGTTAATTGCTGAGTATGGTACCATGCTTCGCTTCTGCTTTGCTTTGCTTTGCTTGATTTTGCTATATGGTGTGCTACGGATTTACTTCTTTTGGTATGCTGCTTCGGATAGATTGCACTATGGTACCTCATTTGCCTATAAGGCTTTGCTATTATTCTGCTATATATGGTTTGCTATGGATTATTACTGAACTGGCTACCCCTTACTGGGTACTTCTGTGGTATACACTCACAGCGGTATACTCACTGTGGCACATTCTTTTCTGTGCAATTGAAAGATTGTTTGAAAGAACTTTTGAAAGATTGTTGGTATACTACACCAGCAGCACATAACCAGTCAGCTATCTATCCCCGCTCGTTGTCTGCTATTTTCCCTTTCCTCGTTGTTCCCCTTCATCTTATCATGCGGCCGTCCGCTTTGGGAATATGGTGCCGCGCAGCAATCAGGAAAACATGCAAAGTGCATATATTGAGGCGATTACGAATTCTCCCCTTTACCACTACTAGACATGAGCGGACCCACACAAGCCTCCGGTGAGCGACTGCCCCTTATAGACCCGGCAACGGCCTTGGAAGGAGCTGTTAATGACATTTACGAAGCCATTATAGACGACGATGAGGAGGAAAATAATGAAGATGCCATCTGGTTACGAGAACAAAGAACCCTAAACAAGGCCACTCACTGGATGAAGCGGCCCTCAGCGGTAATGATCAGCTGCTGTGCTTTTGGCGTGGCATTTGCAACTTCTAGTGGTGAAGCTACCAGAAACATGATAACGTTGAAACTTGCCTGTAATTACTTGGCCAGTAGCAGCCACACCGGAGTGTGTGATCCCAGCGAAACCCAGTTGTTGGTTTCGAATCTCCTGCTTGCCGTGATGATATTGGCGGGGGTATTTCTGCTCATTGCACTGGGGAAAATGGGTCCCTTGTCTGACCAATACGGCAGGAAACCTTTCCTTGCTGCGATCATTGGCTCGTTTTTGGTGGCCAGAGTGACTCGTTTCTACTTGATGTACCATTACGACACCCTTCGGTTTGGCTGGATTGTTTTTTCAGAGATTTTCGGCAACATGTTCGGAGGCGTCATGTCTTTCGTCACCTTGGCCAACTGCTACATCTCCGATGTGGTTGAGCCCCACGAACGTATTTACTCGTTGGGGTTGGGCATGGCCGGTCTCTTTGTTGGCTTGTCCTTGGGGCCCGTGGTGGGTAACTTTATCCTCTCCAAGTCGATGGGCTCAAACAAGACTGCTTCGATGAAACAGTCGTACTACTCCACAATTGACCACGGAGAATACAGACCGCTCCAGTTCGAGATCGTTGTTTTTGCCTTGGTCCTTATTGTTTTCATGATAGTGGTGCCCGAACTGAGATCCGCAAAGGCCCGTGGAAAGTCCCGGTCGCTCTCCCGGTCGCTGTCGATGTCTGCTATCGAAGCACCGGAATCGGCGCCCCGGCCACATTGGCTCCAGGTGCTCAATCCAAACTTTTTGAAACCATTGCGGTTGTTGACCTTACCAGAGGATGCAGTTACAAATGCCCATAGACGTAATCTTCCTAGAGAGAGAATCGTGATAATGACGTTGGTGATCGTGGACTGCTTTTTGATGTGTTTGTCGGTGCCGATGGGTCAGGTTTTCGTTCTCTATGGCATCTACTCGTTTGACTGGACCTCGATCGAAATCGGCCACTTGCTAGCAGTATCTTGCTCGGCTCGAGCAGTAGCACTCTTGCTCGTGTCGCCAATTTTGACCCGCAAAGTCCTCCACCAGTGGTGTGGATTTACGATGATGAAGCGCCAATATGACTTGATTGACTTCAGCATATGTGTGATTGGCTTGGTGGCCGAAACCATTGGGTTCTTGCTCGTGTACACTGCCCCCAGCACCAATCTTTTCCTCCTTGCAATGGTGTTTAACAGTCTCAGTTCGTTCACGTCTCCTGCTCTCAACTCCACCATCATCAAGTTCTACCCCGAGTCCAAGATTGGAGAGGTGTTCGGAGCGTTGGCTCTTGTCAAGAATTTTTTTGCCATACTCTCTCCTATTGGAATTCTTTCGGTTTACAAGTTATCTGTATCGAAGTGGCATAACCCGGGAATCATCTACTTGATTCTTTCCGCCTTGACATTCGTGTGCCTCCTAGCACTCATCACTACAAAGAAATTGTCCAATTTGACGAGAGAAACTCGACCTGTGCTCTCCCGCTCAGGATCGTCGGTGTCATATGAGAATCCAGGCGATGACTCAATTGCACCATCGCTCCCATCTCACAACAGCTTGACGGATTTGCACCGCAAGAACAGCTTTGTGCAGCGTCTGAGAACGCAAACCTGAGCCGCTCGTAGCTATATATTTGCTTTATGTCTCACGACCTACCTCTAGTCTTTGCTATCTATTGCCTGTTCTGCTCACTACCCCAGATTGGTGCAGTGGGCCGTGCTTCGCGGCTTTTCGATTCGTCTTTCTTGCCAACTGTATGCTTTGGCGTGCCGCTGAAGTGGATCCTTATACTTCCGGTACTTACGAACATCTTTCTTCTGCTAGTGCCATCAAGGAAGTACTTATAAGGAGCGGTATAATCTCACTCTTGTTTTTAATCCTGGCAATTACCCTCTTTTTGGTAACGAGCGAAATTATTCACCGTTACACAATTCAGGAACCAAGCGTTCGCCTCCAAAAAGAGACAGCTGTCGTTTCTGACTGGAACAGCGACAACGAAGCAATATCCATTTTGCCAACCCAACGGTTTCATAAAAACGTCAACTCAAGCTCACCGTACTTGCGAAGAGCCAGTTTTGCCCAATAATGGGCCTAGTTTTCATACCTAAGCGCATCTTGAAGCGATGCCAAGGCGGCCACAAGTTATATTTGGTGGGCCACCTGTTCCCAGCAGCTTTGGTTATCGTCGATGGCGTGGAAGAACATACTGGAAATGCTCTCGTTGAGGATGGGGCGAAGCTTCCCAACGAATTGAAAATTTGTGGCCTGGCTAATTGTAGCATACCCAACCAGGACTCAGCTTTCAGGCTTGATATGGGCGAAGCGTACCCGCTTTGCACACAATACCGTAACATCGTCACATTTGAGCCACCCAATTTTCGAAATTTGGAGTATTTTTCAATCAGCCATATATTACTCCAATCGACTGGTTCCGTCAACATCACAACCAACCCACAACTTCTCGATACCCTAGCAATGGTGCGGCCTCCTCCTACTCCTATCACATCCACTCTTACTGATGACGAGGTCCTCGACAGTATCAATCAGTGCCACATGATTCGTGAAAAACTACACAAATACCTTTTGAAGAATCGCTACATAAGACCAAAAGTATACATACCGAACGTTTCCAGCTTTGTGTGGAGTGGACTTCGATACCACCTACTCCGGGTTCTTGTCCTTGTTGTTTGGAGCATAGAAAAGATCACAATTTGGGTGATATGGATACTCAATTACAAGGTGTACAACATGCGCCTTGTGACCATATCTCAGGCATTTAGGCAACTTGAGGTCCGAATGAGACAGATCAATTATTTTCCTGTTCAATTTCTCTGCTATTGCAACAAAGAATACCTCTACGACGACAAAAAAATCATCTCAAGCTTACAGATTCCATTGAAAAACAAAAACTTGAACGTCAATAACTCCAATTACATTAATCTTTTCAACTCCTTGTGGATGATCCTCAACGATGTCATACTAGGAATAACGTATTGGAGAGTAATAGAGCCAAATTTGGCTTATCTTGCGTCTTTATTTGACAGAACCATGCTTATGCGCACATTGGACCATGATTTGTACAAGTTGGTTTCTTGGGTCTCTTTCAATCACCCTGCTGGTTTCAAACTCAACAATGAATTAGGACTGTTCATGGGTAATATGTTTCTATGGAGCTTGAAAGTATGGCAAGAATATGTATCTAATGGTGTCATATACTCCATAACCGGCTCTGTGTCCCGCGAATCTGTTGGCCACGGCCGTGGAATCATGGAACGAATAATCCAAATATTGTGCTATTGTGGCTTTTCGTTCTTCTTGGGCGCAGTTGCAGACTTGACCAATATCATCACCTTCCATATCTATTGCTGCTATTACAGCTCGACCAGAATTTTTAATCGACAAGTGAACACTATAAAGTCTCTTTGCCAGTTGTTTCGAGGAAAGAAATACAATGTGTTGAGAAAAAGAGTCGACAACTTGGACAGCTACTCCAAAGTACCAGCTCAGTACTTTGAAATAGACCAGATGTTGGTTGGGACATTGATGTTCATCGTTCTAGTTCTTCTTTTGCCCACAATCTTTGCATTTTACGTTACTTTTTTCTGTGTCCAGATGGTCAAGTTGGGTATTATGAATTTGATTGAAAACATCCTTATTGTCATCAATTTTCTTCCGCTATTTGTTGTCATCCTCAAGCTCAAGAACTCGAACCGTTTGCAAGGTGGAGTACACTTATCATTCATGGGTCAGAGCTCAACTACAAATTATCTTGATTTGTCCAATAAGACATTGACATACCAAGAAATATTCGCTGACTTCTTCAAACTCTTCAGAAACAAAAATGCAAAGAAAAGAACCAAATTGGCGGTACTCTTGTCATTCTTTGCTGGCGAGCCAGTCTCGTTCAGCTATAATGACGATCTACGGATAAACTACTTGATGCTTCCAAGGAACTACCAGAACACAGCCTCGATCTGGGAGGGCATAATAGCCGGGTCGGACAAGCAGAAACTAGATTTATAGCCCTATAAGCATAGCGCTCATAACTCTTCCGTATACATGTATTATATACAGTACACTCGATATCGATTCTCAACTTTCTCACGCTTCTTTCTTAATTATC
The DNA here is from genome assembly GCA_003676015.1 of Meyerozyma sp. JA9. Classification (NCBI taxonomy): domain Eukaryota; kingdom Fungi; phylum Ascomycota; class Pichiomycetes; order Serinales; family Debaryomycetaceae; genus Meyerozyma; species Meyerozyma sp. JA9. The sequence continues at coordinate 95,125 of NSDU01000013.1, read as the reverse complement.
CCTAGATGACTTTAGGTCGAGTTCAGGCCCGAAACCTCCAAGTTTTGGTGTCCCGGCGCCTCACTTCTTTGCATGTTCGGTTGTTTTCGTTGAAAAATGATGATGGTGTCTCATTGGCTGATGCGTTAAATTTGCTTTCTCCTCAGAACGACCATAAACCTGTTGAATATCTGCCCTCTCTTCTTGATAATTTGAGACATGGACCTGTCAACGAGAAATTTTCGAAACAAGCGCCTCCGGAGCAATTCAAAATGCCTGCCAGTGATACGAAGAAACATTTGGACCATTTACTTGCGGGTTTGAATGTGTTCACCACCCACACCATGTCCAACTACGAACTCCTTACAAGTCCACAGCATGTGATAAGTAAGTACATAAAGGGACTAGAAGACGAAGCGGTTATCATCGACATTGCCAAGGTTTTCTATTTTCAAGATAAGTTGACATTTCCCGTGCTTTTCGACTTGGTGCTAAACAAAAATCTCGTTCATCTAGACAGATTACCCGTTGATGTGAACAGGCTATCGCCCGAGTCTCTTCCGTACTGGCCCGAAGAGTCGTTTTTGAGGTGGAATGTTATCATGTTGAAGAAGTATTATGACCAGAAGAAGCCGCTTCAAATTGTCAAGAATCTCAAGGAACATTTTGAAAAAGATTACTTGCCAAGCATCCAGCGAGGGTCAATTTCTCCGTTTTACGAACGGATAATCTGGAAGTTTCACCATGAGTACTTCAAGCTGCTGGCAAACAACAGTGACATGCGTAGTCTCAAGTCAGAGATCTTGCTCTGGGAAGCTACCAATGACAATCACGCTCTTGCAGTCCAATTGTCTAAAGACAACCAATTGGTGCCATTGCAACGCATACTTTTCGAGATATGTTCGAGTGTACTACAACAGAAAAACCTACCACGTTCAGAACAAGTTCGGATCGTGGGCCAGCTCAAGCATATATCGATCAAGAACAAATTGCATGCATTACATTTGCCTGATAAGTTTGGTACTGGTGAGAGAGACATGGTGACTCAGCTGGTATGTGCTAGTATGGAAAAGATGTTGATGTCAGTGGCTGGCACCGAAGAGTTGTTGAAAAAGGTCAGAAACTTACGAGACGCTTCCATTCCAAGCGAAGAGTGGATATTCATGCCTGCTTAGATACGAAAGATAACGACAAGTAAATGATAAATGATAAGAGATAAACGAACCATAGGCAAACTGAACAGAATTTAAAGCCAGACCCCAGACCGGCTTATCAGTCTCAATTTTTCGGTTTTATCGAAAATTCGCAGCTTGATCTCAGCGTTCTGTTGCAAGCATGAAGATAGTTACTGACCAAAATGTCCGCGAATTTCTAAACAATTCGCTCACTAGAGACTCCATACTAAACCTTTACCAACCAGCTCTTCTTAGCAGTCTAATCGACTACCAGAACAATCCAGAAATCGTTCCTCCTCGAACAGTGAGATCTACAACTACTAAAAACTCCGATTTGACTCATCTCTTTATGCCCTGTGTTGCACCCGAAGCCACCGGCGTGAAGTTCATAAGCGGAGGCCCGTCAAACTCGAAGAAAGGTTTGGGGTTTCAGGGTTTTATTGCTACTGTCGATAAGTTTGATGGCACACTAGCCGGGGTAGTGAATGCCAAAACAGTTACTCCGTTTCGAACAGCATTGGCCAGCTCAATTGGCTTGGTTAAAGCAATTGATCCGCTAAATGTGCCGGAGGCCATGACCTCGGACTTGACTGTATTTGGCGTTGGACCTCAAGCTTACTGGCATGTGAAGTTGACCCTCATTTTGTTTCCTAATATCACAAGTATCACTGTTGTGAACCGAAGCTACGAGAAAGCCCAGCAATTTGCAGAAGAATTGAAGAAAGACTTTGGTGTTACGGTAAATGCCTACCTGTATCAAGATGCTGCTCACATGGAAACTGTCAATCAAAAATTGTCTGAGAGTTCTGTCGTTTTTGGATGTCTTCCAAGCACCCTGCCAGCCATTGAATTCTCAGCGCTCAACAAGGACCCGAAGGTGCCGGTGTTTGTATCTTTAATTGGCTCTTATAAGCCTACCATGCGCGAGCTCGACTTGAGTGCTCTTAAAGCTTCCGGAAAGAAATTGGTGGTGGATACAGCGGAGGGAGTTGCCGAGGAAGCAGGAGAAGTAGCGGATGCTGGATTTGCTCGCTCGCAAATGGTGGAATTGGCACAATTGCTGAACACTAATAGGCAAGTGTTCACGACTGCAGAAAACATCGTTGTGCAAAAAATTGTGGGGATGTCTATTATGGACCTAGTAGTTGCAAAGATGCTCATTGGCAGTACAGGAACCACCTTTGATGGATTTTAGGCAAATTTCACATATAAAGTCTTCGAGTACACCACCATTAATGGTTCTGGGCCAGTATACTATTCCTGCATGTAACTTATCGGTCGTTCATTTCGCTGCGCTGAACGTGGTTCCGCTTAACAACTAGTGCCAGAATGGAGAAGGCACCCCTTTCTAATGGCCGTGGACGTGCACGCAAGCTGCCCGCCAGGCGCACAATGGAAGTTCTTTTACTTGGAGTTCTAGTGGTTTTGACGGTGATTTCTGGTTCAGGAATGTTTTCCCCATCCATCAGTGCCAGTCCCAAACCGAAAACGAACGTGATAATGATGGTCACCGACGGTATGGGCCCAGCTTCCCTTTCGCTCACCCGCTCGTTCAGACAGTATAGAGACAAATTGCCCATTGACGATACGTTGGTGCTTGATAAATACTTGATTGGTTCGTCGAGAACTCGGTCCAGCTCGTCTTTGGTGACCGACTCGGCCGCTGGAGCTACGGCGTTTTCTTGTGGGCTCAAGTCGTACAATGGTGCCATTGGCGTGGATCCCTCGAAGAATCCGTGCGGTACAATCTTGGAGGCCTTGAAACTTGAAGGGTATCTCACCGGTCTTGTGGTAACCACTCTCATTACCGATGCTACTCCGGCCGCCTTCAGTTCCCATGTCGACTACAGGTTCCAGGAGGATTTGATTGCCGAGCAACAGTTGGGTGACTACCCATTGGGAAGGACTCTTGACTTGATGATTGGCGGTGGTAGATGTCACTATTTGCCCACCTCGGAAGAGGGTGGATGCAGAGCCGACTCACGTAACTTGATTGAAGAGGTCCAAAAAAACGGCTCGTGGAACTATGTGGGAAACAGAAAGGAGTTCGACCAATTGGAAGGCGGAAACAATGTGTCTCTTCCCTTGTTGGCGTTGTTGGCTCCTCGTGATATTCCGTATGATATCGATCGTGATTCCAAGGAATACCCATCGCTTGCGGAGCAGGTGAAAACCGCATTGACCGCTTTGTCAAAAGCCACGGACAACTCAGACAAGGGCTTTTTCTTGATGATCGAAGGGTCTTTGATCGACCATGCTGGACACCTGAACGACCCTGCAGCGCAGGTGCGTGAGGTTTTGGCCTATGACGAGGCTTTCGCCGAGGTTATCAAGTTTATTGACAAGTCAGATACGGAAACCGTTGCCATTTCCACCTCAGATCACGAGACTGGTGGTCTCGTCACCGCCAGACAAGTGTCTCCCTCATATCCAGACTACTTGTGGTATCCGGGCGTGTTGTTGAACTGCACTCATTCTGGAGAATATTTGGCACATAAAATTACCAATTTCAAGGATGCTCATATGTTTGATTCTTTCCTCATCAAGGAAGTATTGGAAGGCGACATGGGCATTTACGACTACACAAACGAGGAGATTTCGTTGATAAAACAGTCGGCCAATAACCCTGCTGTCTTGTTGTATGTTCTCAACAATATGATTTCGGTAAGGTCGCAAACAGGCTGGACGACGCATGGCCATTCTGCTGTGGATGTCAACATCTATGCCCACACCAACTCCAAGAGAATTAGACACCAGTTATTGCAATCGCAACCGTACAGTGGGCTTCTCGGAAACCACGAGAACATTGAAATTGGCGCCTTTATGCAAAAAATCACCAATGTGGATGTCAAGAAAGTCACCGAATTGATCAAGGACACCAAACATTCTCCCTCAGCACAATCTGAAGTGCGCTTAGAAGGTGATTTGCATGCAAATCTGTATTAAATATATTATGCAATTCTATTAAATCTATCATTAGTCGTAGTGGATGGTGTAGTCCTCTTTACAAAGTTTGCCTCTCACAGATGCACCAAAGCGGTAGAAACTGAACGGAATGAGAATCATTGCCAAGGATATGAATGCAAGCAACCAACTGGCCCATTGGAGACCAAGGCGATGGTACATTTGCGTGACGAAAAGTGGGAAAGCGGCACCACCAGCCGATCTCAAGAACACTTTAGTAGCCAAGGCACTGGCAGCATATTTGGCATAGGTGTCAATGATATAGTTGTTCAACGAATAGTAAATCAACACCATACCATAGCCAAAGGCAATACCACTGGAAGCTGGGCCCACCCAAATAATGTGCCTATACGAGGTAGCACCCAAAATGAACAATGAAATACAAGGGAATGGTGCACCCACCATAGCACCAACTAGTCTATCTTCTGGGACTGGAGTACGTCTCTTGCAAAGAGCTTGATATTTCTTTTCCAAAATTGGAGTTGTACAAAGAGCCAAGAAGGCACCGATTAAAATTGGAACATACATCAATCCAATCAAGTTATCTTTGTAGCCGTACAATTCATTGAAGATCACTGGGTATGCAAAGAAAAATGCATACAATAACGAATAGATGAGGGCAACAAAACCACAAACAAGATCAAGAACAGGTTCTTGCACCACAAATTTAAGTGGACGATACAAATTGTTGTTGAGCATTTCCTTGAAAGATAATGGAGTAGCTTCTTGTTCAGTCATAATTTTGTTGTTTCCTGTTTCTTTTCTGAGTTTCTTGGCCCTCTTTTTCAAAATGACTGGCGAGTAGGTTTCAGGAATCAACCCAATGACAATCCACATCACTCCTGCAAACGCCATATTGACCCAGAGCATAAGATCGTATCTTCCGGAACCCACACTGATAAATCCATTAACAATACCTCCAAAGACTGGACCCGAGTAAGGACTGAAACTGAAGAAGGCAATGGCCAAACCTCTGGATTCTCTATGGAGATCCACCAAACTGGCACCAACATTGGTTAAGGCAGAAGACGAGAAAACTCCACAAAGGAAACGGCATACCAATAAGGTACCAATGTTTTTTGCGACAGCACAAGGAATGTTGAAGATGACGTACAAACCGTACGAGATGATGTAGACGGGGCGTCTTCCGATCTGTTCAGATAATGGAGCCCAAATCAACGGACCAACAGAGAATCCGAGAACCATCAACGACACAGATAACGTGGAGACCTCTGTGGAAACCCCAAATTTTTCATTAATCAATGGAAGTCCACCAGCCAACGAAGAAGATCCGTAGGCGGCACTAATGACAAAAATGGAAAACAAAAATGTGTAGAACCATTTCAAAGGTTCGTTCCAGTTGTGAGGATTTTCAGGATCTCCCTTGACAAAAGTCACGAATTCAATATCTGGATCAATGTCCTTTTCAACACCTTCATTCTCTTTTTCCGCGACAAAACTTTGCCTGGTACTTTCACCAGAAGCTTCTTCCGAAATCCGAGACTTGACTCTTCCAATAGACTGTAAAGTTCTTACAGGCACAAGACCGGTATCAGTTTCGAGGGTATACTCTTCTGGGAAAATGGGATCTTCTACTGGTGGATTGGTCAATTCCGGACCGGTCACCGATGGTACTTCAGAAAGTCCTAAATGATGCAAAGTTGCTGCAGTTTCTGTCTTTGTGAGAGCTACAGGATTCTCAGGTTGATTATATGGTTGAGGAATTGCCTCTGATGCAATGGATGCTTCGTCTGAGCTACTCATGATCGTGTGTAATAATCCAAAATGGTGCAGCAATCGTCCCCTTATATATGATATGACACCTTGCAGCTGGTTCCGGCTTGCTGCAGCGATCACGATTGACGCGGCTGAGAATTACTGCTTTGGGACTGGTAACCGTCGGATAATCGGGGCTGGTCACGTGCGGGGCATGGTGTTGGCTGCTTCGGACGCCGAATCGGATGCGGTGACGCCCCAGCTCGCATGTATCCGTGCTTATGTGCAGTGCGCGGTAGGTGTTCCGGAATGCGGCTCGGAACCGCATCCCACGGATTCGGGATTTTTGGGTGCAAATGTTTGTTTTCGGCAAGCCGCTGCGTTCTTATAATTCAAGTGTAAACCTGTTTTAGGGCAGGGGTTAAGCTGTTAAAAGCTAATTATAGCTTTTCAGTTGACGTTTTATTTAAGCTTTTAAATTGGTCTACGTCAAGTTACTTGAGCGTTATCTATTATACTCTTCTATTGTCATGCTATTTGTTATGCGCTGTCGACGGCAGCACTCATCATATCGTAGTTGTACATCCTGTTCTTGGCATGCTTGGCGGGGTTTTTAAGTGCTGCTTGGTAGCACTCCAATATCACCTGTTTGACTTTATCAACGCTTTCCTGGCTCAATTGAAAGTGGAATGCAATACGACCACCCATCAACTTTACTCCATGCTCGACACCTTTGCTTACCAAGAGTCCATCGTCCATACGATTGGCCTTCAAGTCGATGAATACAAAGTTGGTATCGACGGGAGATTCGAGTTTGATTCCATGTTCAACGCAAAAGTCGCCCACCTGTTTGGCTAATGCATGCGAACGGTTGAGTTTGGAAAAGTTTTCGTCAATGGCCGTTATGGCCATGCTGGTCATGATACCGGCTTGCCTTATACCACCACCGTTTTGTTTCTTGAAGTGATTACTTTTTTCGATAAATTTTTTGGAACCAACCAAGATGGAGCCCATCGGAGCACCAAGAGATTTCGACAAGCACAACGACACCGAGTCGAAGTACGAGCAATATTCCTTGATAGAGACACCGGTAGCGGCGCTGGCGTTCCATAAACGAGCACCATCGAGGTGGAGCTTGAGATTATGGTCCTTGGCAAACTGACTAATTCGTCTGATTTCTTCAATTGGCGTGATTATTCCGTGAAGAGTGTTCTCCAACGAGATCACCTTGGTAGGTGCCCCGTGGATATCTCCATCATCCGGAGTCCAGTGTTCTTCGATATCTTCAAGCGTCAAGTAATTTCCATTTGCGGGATGAACCGGGTGCACCATAGCCTGCGACAAGGTTGCTAAACCACCAGCTTCGTGGATGAAAACATGGGCACGATAGTCGCAGAGAATCGAGTAGGGAGGTTGCACCAAGTTAGCCCGGAGACCAATCTGGTTAGAAAGGGTACCACTGACACAGAAAAGAGCAGCTTCCTTTCCAGTAAGATGGCACATTTTTTGCTCGAGTTGAAGAGTGATGGCATCTTCCTTATAGACGGAGTCTCCAAACGTAGCATTGCTCCAGGCGGTTTCCATCATGCTCCGAGTGGGCACGGTGAAGGTATCTGAGCGAAATTCATTGTGAGTGGGGAAGATGGTTTCGTCGGTTTCGACAGTTTCGACGGTCATGACAACTCCGAAACCTTAAAGGTTATATAGTTATTAAGGGGATACTAAAAAGTCCAGAAGATGTGGACGAAATGTGCAAAAGCAAAACCGACCCGATGTACCAAAAGAGCAAGAAAGTTATGACTATTTAATTTACAGCATGACAAAAGAAATGTCGCGGCTCATCGCTACCGTTTGCCGCAACCCGCGATGCAAATGCCGCACACCGCTAGTCTCGGGAAGCAGAGCACCCGTACACCCACACATTCCCTGTGGAGCCACCGTTGGCGAGTCGCTGGCGTCGCACGAGGGTCCCGGAGCGGGCGCTAAATGTGCGCGGTGAGCGGGTTACCTGCAGGCGAGGGCCGCGAGTAGCCGGCGAGAGCCAGTGTGGGGAAGGTGCTGACGGCAGGCTTGGGCGAGGCAGAGTCAAAAGCGGGTATGATTTTATTTCCTAGCTAGTCCAGTTCTCCCCTTCGCTGTTTCTTCTGCCCGGGAATGGCAGAAATTCCTTGGATAAACTTGCTGGTTCGTGGCGCCAGATTTGCGAGTTGTTGGTGCTTCCATCTCGCGAGTGAGCATACATCCTATCATTATTCCATAGAGTAGAACCCATCTCGAACGGCTGTGAGAGCAATGGATTTGTGCGCTGCTGAGAAAAAGCACTTGTGTCGATGGAGGGAGCGGCACCTGTAGAAATTGAAGGTTGCATGGCACCGGCACTGTAGGGACTGAGATTGCGACCAAAGCCAAACCTTGATCCAGACATGTCTGTGTTCAAACTGGACGTGCTGTTGTTGGCCAAGTGAGGTGCCAAGGTGTTGCTATCGTTCCACATTGGCGTGGGGGCCATTCCTCGCTGCAAGTGCATTGGCGCTACCAGCGGAACCGGCGACAACGACGGCTGAATCGAGGGCACTATTGGCGGCTGGGGAAAGTTGTAGAAAGACTGTTCGGGGTTGAGCAACGGTTGCATGTTGAGAGGCTCGGGACTGAGCATGTCAAGTGGAAGATCTAGACGGTTGTTGAGCCGATCAAGCTGGGGAGCCTGAACACCAGGCGGACCCGGCTGACCAGGCTGCACAGGCTGCCCGGGCTGAACCGCAGGCTGCCGATTGTCAAGCCTGTCCATTGGCTGCTCGTCGAGCGGCGGCGCCCCGTTGCGATACATATACTGTTGCAGAAACTCGTCTCTCAAAGGGTCCAGATCCAAGTCGTAGGTTTGTCTTCCGTACATGTTTCGAATGCCACTAGCATCGGGTGCATACTCAGGTTCTGGCGACGGTGACATCTTTGTATGGCTGCCCCCAGAGGTGGTTCGGCGTCCTCTTTGTGGTTTGGGAAGAACATTGCTGAACCCTCCAAAGTCGATGCTTGCTTGAAACTCAGTGATTCTATTGGGCACATAGTCCGGCTGGCTCTTGGCCTTGGCTATCTCCAAACTATTGTAGAGCGCCACATACTTCTTGATAGCAGCCTTGAACGTGGCCTTCCACTCCACTTCGGCACCTTGGAGTGCCAGAAGCTCGGTCATTACCTCCGCTTGCCAGTCAGGTTTCACCTCGAAAATCTTCACGAGCGCATCAAGGGTGTGCCCATTTAGGGTGCCGTCTTTGTTAACGACGGTGTCGGAATCCATGAACGTGAGCACGAGCTCGCTCACCTTTTTCGATGTTTGCATGATTTCCCGTTTTTCATGAGTTAGATTCTTTATGCCTTCTGATGCCGCATTTATCTGTTGCTTGATATCCAGGATTTTTTCTCTTTCTTCAGCAATTTGGGCCTCAATTTTGGCTCGTTCGCTGGCCTCGCTATGTACAATTTGCGCCTGTCTCTCTTTGAGTTTTCGGTATTTTGTAGCCAAATCTTCGAGTTTGGACTTATAAATGGTCTCTGATGACTTGTAGCCCTTGAGCTGGTTCCATAGTTTCATCTTCTGGTACACCAACTGGTCTTTCTTCTTCTCCAAGTCCTTAACGCACACATCCTTCTTGTGCTTGGAGTCGGCCTCACTTTCGTACTCTTTTTTAAACTGATGTATTTCGGCCGTCAACCGACTTATATCCTTCGCACACTGCTCCTCGTACTCCTTGACCTCTGCCGAGAGCTTGACTACCTCGGACTGGAACTTGGCCAAATATTGGCCGAGAAGCTCATCGGATTCGATGTTTTTCACCTGGTCGGGAGTGATGTCTAACGACAGGTCGTTGACGTTTCCATCCACTTCCAATGGTAAGGGCTTATCCTGGCCATCAAAGGGAAACAGATGGGACTTTCCGAGCGTCTGAATGTATACTGGAGCCGATTGAGACCGGTAATTGTTGTTGGCGTTGACAGCGAGAATTTGCAATTGGTACAATTTTTTCTCCAAAAGGTTTTCTAGCGTGCAGCTGGTGGTGCCCACCGTGGCTGCCTCCTTGTTGTTTATGAGCACCACGTAGTAAAGATACTCGTTATTTCTAGTTTCTATGTCCCAATGGATCACCACCGAAGTTTCTGTCACCGAATCGATGCATATTGTGGGAGCATGTGGGATCTCCATGTGAAGGTCTTCCACTAGCTGTTCTACTGGGCGCCGCAAGAGCTTGAAACACCGATATAGAATCCAGCATATCGACGGAAGCACTGTCAAAAGTGCCTCTATCATGTCTGTGGTTGGCGACAAGAAATTTTCGTTTTCGCGACTCTGGGGAAGCAGATGTAGAGAAGATATATAGGAAAATGCAGGATCATATATTGTAAGTGGTACTGGTGGACCGGCGGTGGTGGTGGTGGTAATGGTGGTGGTAATGGTGTTTGTAGGCTGTTCTGGCCATTGTACCCATGGATTTTTTTTTTTCGTTAAGTCTGGGTGATCGAGCACGCCATTAGTATGGCATTGAACCCACCCAAAATGAGAAACGGTCCCATGATCCAGCTATCGCTCCAAGTTCCGCCTAGTTTAGTGATTATTAGGATTCCGACTCCACCGCTCAAGCTGTAGAGCCCTCCAATACTGCCCATGGACTGTCTGTCAAACTCGCGCGAGAGACTGCTGACAAGACTCATGCTCGCAATAATGGTTCCAATCTGTGAAAGACCGATTAAACTGACAAACAAAAAGCAAGCGGTAGACCGGGGGTCGTACACGGCCGACTCCGAATAGTGTACTCTCAGACTGGCATCTAAGCAAAGGCCAATACAGCCAAGGAGACCGCACAAAGAGCTCGCACTCAAGGTCTTATGGCGGCCCACCCGGACGTGGTCAATCATGAAGCCCCACAAGGGCGACGATACAAGGGCCACAGTTTGCGCCACGCCGGTGAGAATGGCCGAGAAGATGTAGGCGTCGTAGCAGGATTTTTTGGACGGCAATTCGTGAGACACATTTGTGCGAGAACCGCAGTTGCCTTGCTTGATGTAGTAGTTGTACACCACCAACGGGATGAAAACCGAGGTAGCCACCGTGGTTGAGCGAGCCACAAACGACCCCACGTACGCCAAGCGCACACGGCGGTTGTATCTGGATACTTTGAGCCCGTTGTAGAGGAGGCGAAGGTAGCCCGCTTCGGAGGGAATGTGTTCGGGCAGGTGCGACGAAGAGGTAGCGGAGTTGTAGAGGAACAACGATGCTATGAGCCCCACCGCGGCGGCCACGACACCAATGGCACAGTACGAGTACCGGATGGCCGTTTCCATGGTGAGGCCATACTTTTCCGACAATTTGACCGGCAAAGTCAAGAAAAACGACACCGAGAAAATCGCACCCAAGCCGGTGAACACTCCGACCAACGCCGATAGTTTGCCATTGCGGTGATTTGCCGGAGCATCAAGAAGCGGCGACGATGCTGGGGACCGTTTCTTCCACACTTGGAGCTGTTTGAACAGGAACCCGGCGCTGGTGACCTCGTTCAACATCACCGGCACCATGCTCATCGCCGCGGTGACACCCACGGCAAAAACACACCGGAAAAAAACCACATCAGGCACAAGACGGTGCGCTGCCTGGCCGTAGCCCCCGAGAGCAAGCGCTATCACCAAAAAGCTCACCAGAACCACCAGTTTTGTTCCGCCTAGTCGCAACCGAGACGTTGGGCTCGAAGACCAAACGTTGATTTTGTCGCACAAAGCGCCCACGAGAGGTGCTGAAACGATAGCGGTGAGCTCGTCGGCCGCGCCCAACGTGCCTATGGCCGAGCCGATTCGGTCTGGGTCCAATTTGATCACCTGGTCAAGAAAGTACGGTTGCGAAGAAGATAGAAACACAACAAACGCTATGCAAGCAAAGGCGCTGAGATTGAACGCGACGTAGTTCACAGCGGAGTACGGCATGGCGAGCCCAACTTTAGTTTGCACAGATAGTTTTGACAGAAATTGGACGACTGGTACGGTTGGGTGATGTCAGTTGTCAGGATGCGAAGAGCGCTGTTGCATGCGGCTTCTCCGACCGGGCCGCCTGATGCAGGAACGGAGCTGTGGGGGGGGGGGGGGTCAGGAAATGGCCAAGAAAATGCAGCTATACATGTAAGGATATGAGCCTCTTCCATTTATATCGCCACAGTTCACCGGCATAACGACTGGGGACGACCCCATTAATTATTACCATTGCCACGTGCTCGTGCCAATCTTATCAAACCCATTGCTGGAGAACTTTCCACAGAGCACCAAAAAAGACCGTTCATTTACGGCTCGTTCCGCCTTTCTGTTCTTCTGCACCTCAGCTCTCTGCATCTCTGCGTTCTGGCATCTTTTGGCACTTCCCTTTTGGCATTTGTTTGGGCATTTTGCTCTACACTCACCTTCCGTGCTCGTGCTTATCTACGCGCGAATCGAATTAATTATTCCATCTAGCAATGGGTGAACCCGACTCCGACCTCCCGCCGCTCCTGGAGGAGAACTTGAAACACCAGGACACTGGCATAACCAGGAACCCGTCCAAAAACAATTCCATTGCCTCGTACACAGATGACGACGATTTGCCCGATGATGTCAGCCTCTCGTCCACGTCTGCCGACCACTACACGCTCCGCCGTACCGACTCCAGCTCGTCTGTTCCTTTCATAGACTTGTCGCGGCTCACGTTCTTGCCCGACTTTGACTTTGGCCTAGAACTTGGAGATTCCACCAAAAAACGCTTCAATGATATGAAGTTGAAGACGCAGAAAACCTTCAAGAAATTCAAAGACGAAAGACGGTTCGACACCAATGCCGATATCTCGAAGCTCCAGGACTCGTTGAATGCCCGGTTGGCCAAGTTCGACCAGCGGGTTCATCGAAATCTTCAATCCTCCGCTACCGAAAAGCTCTTCTATGCCCTTGCGGTTTTCCTCATTGCTGCCGCCGGGTTCGTCATCGGCAAGTATCCACAATGGTTCCACGTTTTCTACACGGGGCTCTTCTGCGTGCTCATGCCCATTCGCTTCTACACCTACTTCAAGATGTCGTTCCTGTACTACTTGGCAGACTTGTGCTACTATGTCAACCTCTTATTGGTGGCCTTCATATGGTGGTTCCCCAACTCCATGACCCTCTTCATCTCGGTGTTCTCGCTCGCGATGGGGACGTTGTCGTTTGCCGTCATCACATGGCGAAACTCGCTTGTGTTGCACCTGATCGAAAAAACCACCAGTTCGTTCATCCATATAATGCCGCCTATCGCCTTGTTCGTTATCGTGCACGAAGTGCCGTTCGAATACAGAGCGTTGAGATTCCCAGGCGCCGCCGCCATTGACCACTGGAACTTCATCAACGGGATTTTGTGGACTTCTTTCTACTACACCGTATGGCAGGTTTCCTACCACTACTTCATCACCATCAGACGTCGCGAGAAAATTGCAAAGGGTAAAGTCACCTCGTTCACTTACCTCAAGAACAAGAACTCGTCCACCATTCTCGGTAGATTTGTCAACTCGTTGCCATACACTTGGATGCAAGTCACCGCCTTCACCTTGATCCAGTACTTTTACCAAATTCTCACCATGGCCCCGGTGCCCATCTGGTTCAAATACAAGCATGCCTGCGGAACATTCATGTCTTTTATCTTTGTCATGGCGTCGTATAATGGTGCCACGTACTACATTGATGTTTTCGGCAAACGGTTCGAGAAAGAAGTCAACAAGTTGAAGAAGGAATTGGAGCAATTGCAGCTGAAGAAAGAACAGGTTCAGCAAGCCACAGAGCAAGCGGAGGCTACCGAACAGGCTAAAGAGGCCCAGGCAGCTGCCTCGGGAGTGGAAGTGGTTCCCGTACATATCGAGTCATAGCTATCACGAGCAATACCTCTCTATACACCTTGTAGACCTACCTCGGGTCTATCTGCAGTCTGCGAATATTCGTTGAAATTTTCACTTTCGTGAGAAACACAGTTGAGCCATGATAAAGACCGGTTTCAACGGGTGGTGTCGATCCACTCGTGCCGTTGGTGTGCGTGCCTTCTCGTCGGCGACCCGTGTAATGAAAGAGGCAGACAAAACCGCTAAACACATCGAATTTTTATCCAAATTCTATACTCCAGAATTACTCGAAAGTGTGCAAATCACCGAGTCTTTGGTAAAACCCTCGACAATGCTAGAGCTCAAGGAGAAACAGTTGCGTTCCCGGGTTGCACCCAAGAACAAATCTTTTGACTATTCGACCAGTGATCCTCAATGGGATGAGCCTATACTTTACCCCAACCAAGCCAACGAACGATCACCTTATCCACCTATTCCCCAAATCCAGGCGGCCGACAGAACCGACTTGGTGTTGAGGTTCAAGCCTGATGCTAGTGCTGCTAAGAAAAGATCCCCATTGAAGGGAAAAAGAGAAATTGCTGAAGGGCTTGCCAAATTAACTGGTTTGGATCAACGGTATATCTCAAATTTATATGTGAGACCCATCGTTATGAAGCGAGTTTCGTGCCAGACGTCCAAGGGTAAGATCCCCAACTTTTATGCTTTGACCGTGGTTGGCGACAAGAATGGAATGATTGGTTTGGGTGAAGGTAAGTCCAGAGACGGAATGAGAACGGCGTTGGTCAAGGCGCACTGGAATGCCGTTAAGAACTTGACGCCAATTCCGTTGTACGAGAACAGAACCGTGCTTGGCGAAATCGAATACAAATTCCACGCCGTGAAACTTTTCATCAAATCGGCACCCAGTGGTTTCGGCTTGAGAGTCAACTCGAATATTTTTGAGGTTTGCCAGGCTGCTGGAATCAAGGATTTACGAGGCAAAATCTACAAGTCCAGAAACTCCATGAACGTGGTTAAGGGATTCGTGGAGGCACTTACCAAACAAAGAACCATCGAAGATCTTGCGGCTGGTCGCGGCAAGAAATTGGTAGACTTGCGTAAGGTATACTACTCAGCATAATGTACATAGAGGGAAGTAGTGAAGCTATACTTCTGAACGTGTATTCGTATCTTAATTTACTCGCTCTTTTCGCTATTTTCGCAGTGCTCGCTATCTTCGCTACTACGAATGTCTCGCTACACTCACCACTTTTTTCGCTCGCACTGCTCCTCTCGTCATATGCAGATTACCTAATTCTTCGCCAGATAAGCTCACAACTTCTTGCCACAAACATGGTCGTAGATTCCACTTACTATGACTTGCTAGGGGTAGCCACCGATGCAACCTCCCTCGAAATAAAGAAGGCTTACAGAAAAGCTGCCATTAGACTCCACCCCGATAAAAATCCTGATGACCCTCAAGCAGCAGCAAAGTTTCAAGAAGTCGGCGAAGCCTATCAAGTTTTATCCGACGACAACTTGAGGTCAAAGTACGACAAGCACGGAAAACAGGAGTCAATTCCCTCTGAAGGGTTTGAGGACCCATCAGAATTTTTTTCGGCGATTTTTGGTGGAGAGTCTTTTCGTCCATGGATTGGAGAACTTTCATTGATCCAAGAACTCACCAAATCGGCAGAGTTGTCGGGGTATGGTGACGAGGACGCTGCTAAGACTGGTGGAGAGAGTACAGGTGAGGATTATGGTGTAAAGCGTGACGAAAACAAGAGGTTATTTATTCTGCATGAAGCAGACAAAGGTGAAGTCGCCGGCGGAAGTTCCGAAGAAAATTCTAATGACAAAGTCACTGCCGTGAATGCCGACAAAGAACTCACCCAGAAGGAGAAGGAAGAGCAACGAAGAAAGGAAGAACTCGAAAAATTCGAAGAAGAATGTGCTCAGAAGAAAATCGAAACTCGGAAAGAACTCACCAAAAATTTGGTGGACAAACTTTCACTTTTCACTGAAACAGACATGCAGCCGGACGTTGTTGAGTCGTTTAGACAAAAATTGCATTATGAAGCCGAGTCGCTCAAGATGGAGAGTTTTGGCCTCGAAATTCTCCACACTTTGGGGCTGATTTACAAATCGAAACTGAAGATCTTCTTGAAGAAACAGACTTTTATGGGTCTTGGGGGTCTCTGGTGGTCAATGAAGGAGAAGGGAGGCATGGTGAAGGAAACCTTCAGTACAATTACCACAGCTTTAGACGCTCAGCTGACAATGCAAGAGTACGCAAAGATGCAAGAAGATAACGAGTATCATGCCAAAAAGGAAGAAGAGGAATTGAAACGCGAAATGGCCAAGAATGCCGCTGGAGCAACTTCTGATTCTGAAACTGAAGACAAAGCAGCAAAGGAAGCAAAGGAACAAGCTACCAAGGATATGAATGATATTTCCAAAAAATTGGAAGAAATCCGCGTATTGGCAGAAGAAGAAAAAGACCAGAAGAAGGAGGGAGATGATGTGGCAGGAAAGAAAGGAGCCAAGGCTGAAGTCATTCCCCAGAAGCATTCGAAAGAAGAATTGGAAGATATGGAAAGGTATTTGCTTGCCAAGGTTCTCGCTGCTGCTTGGTCGGGTTCCAAATTCGAGATCCAGGGCACCGTGCGTGGAGTCTGTGATAACATTTTGTACAACAAAGATGTACCCTTATTCAAGAGGATGGCACAAGCAAACGGACTTCGGATCATCGGCGATGTGTTTAGTAAAATCACCAGAACCGAAGAGGAGGACGAAGAAGCAAGAGTTTTCGAGGAAATTGTTGCTACTGCCAGCAAGAAGCGAGAGAAGAGAAACTACAAAACCCAAGAGGCCCCAAAGGGTCATAAAAACTAGACCACCACTCGGTATCATAATACTAGCAATTCAAGAACCAGCATGTAGAAACTCAACTTTACCAGTCTTCGGCATGGTTTGTTATGTTTTAGTCATAATCTTAGTGTTTTTGTTATTTTTTTTATACCTTTCACTTCTTCTGTTCAGCTTATTCAATCCATACACCGTATAATTTTCTCTGATTCTGCACACTCTACAGGCAATGAACGTTAAAGAATTGCGGTCCCGGGCAGCGTCTCAGGAACAAGATCCCTGTACATTGTCCAATTACCGGAGTTTCGGCGTAGTGCTGTCTTCTTTGGACTTGAACGTTTCTTTCGAAAAGAAAAATGTGTCGGGAACGGTGACTTTGGAATTGGAAAATCTCAAGTCCACGACTGAAGTTGTACTTGATACGTCGTTTTTAGACATTGAAGAAGCTTTTGTGGACGGGAAGGCTGTGGAGTTCAAGGTTGAGGCTAGAAAAGAACCTTTTGGCTCTCCCTTGGTTATAAAGCTTCCGAACGTTGAAAAAAAATTGACAATTTCCGTCAAATTCGCTACCACTGAAAAGTGCAGTGCACTTCAATTTATTGATAAAGAAGCCACTGACAGTAAAGTTTGTGACTACTTGTTCTCGCAGTGCCAAGCTATTCATGCTCGTAGCTTGTTTCCATGTTTCGACACTCCAGCTGTGAAAAGCCCGTATTCGTTCCAAGTCAAATCACCCTCATACACCTTGATGTCAGGCAGACCAATGGAGTGTTCTGAGAAAAATACCTACCGCTTCGAACAGCCGATTCCAATTCCTTCTTATCTCGTTGCAATTGCTTCCGGTAACTTGGCAGGCGCTCCCATTGGACCTCGTTCTACTGTGTATACCGAACCTCCAAATTTGAAAGCATGCCAGTGGGAGTTTGAAAAAGATATGGAAAACTTTCTTGTTGTGGCCGAGGGCCTCATCTACAAGTATGAATGGCTCAAGTATGATGCCTTGATCCTTCCGCTGAGTTTCCCCTACGGAGGAATGGAGAACCCCAACATAACTTTCGCAACGCCTACTCTCATCAGCAAAGACAGGTCGCAAGTCAAGGTTATGGCTCATGAGCTTGCGCACTCATGGTCAGGAAATTTGGTTACAAATTGTACATGGGAGCATTTCTGGTTAAACGAAGGGTGGACTGTGTACTTGGAACGGCGTATTCTTGGAGGCGTGGCTAGCTACGAAGCCAAACAGAGAGGGGAGAAGGATTACGTGGATGCCGGGGAAAAGGTTAGGCATTTTGCAGCCATTCTTGGGTGGAACGATCTCGTCGATACTGCCAAGACTATTCCATCTCAGTATACCCGGTTGGTGTGGGACTTGAAAACTGCCACGCCCGATGATGCGTTTTCCAAAATTCCTTACGAAAAAGGATTTAGTTTCTTGTTTTATCTCGAGACGGTCTTGGGTGGAACCGACGAATTTGACCCGTTCATGAAACACTATTTCAAGAAGTACCGCTACAAGTCGCTCGATTCTTACCAGTTTATCGATACTCTTTACGAGTTCTTTGAGCCCAAGGGTAAGAAAGATGCTTTGGATTCCGTAGACTGGAATACCTGGCTCTATGGAGAAGGAGTTCCTCCTTTTACTCCAGAATACGATACTCGTCTTGCAGACGAATGCTACCTTTTGAGAGACAAATGGGTTGCTTATGAGCAGAACAAGGGTACATTCAGCGCCTCTGATATCGAGCACTTCGAAGTAAACCAGCATTTATTGTTTCTCGGAACCTTGACTGAAAAGTTCACCTACAAGAAACCAGCACCAGAAGTGTACGAAGAACTCCGCAAAGTATACCCTCAGTACTCTGAGTCGACCAATGGCGAGATAATTGCCAGCTGGAACGATCTCCTTCTCAAATCGAAATATTTCAAGCCACTGGATAAGATTGTTCAAGATTTTGCAGCCTGGCTTGGTACTGTGGGAAGAATGAAGTTTGCTCGACCAGGTTACAAGCTTTTGAAAGACTACGTCGACGAGAATGTAGCAATATCCACGTTCAGGAAGTTTGAGTCCAGATATCACCCCATCTGCAAAGCAATGGTCAGAAAAGATTTGGGTCTCGACAGCTAGGTGTGGCTCGCATCCTGTACGGAGAAATTGTGGAACCAGTTGACGAAACCGAACCCACTGCTAATATATGGAGTACTTGACAACTTTACCAAAAGACACCTCAAAGGCCTATACAAGTATCTATGGCCTTGAGTACGCTCACCCTATAGAATACTACGATTTCCACGTATATTATGTAGGACACAATTCGCAATCGGTCGCTGAAGCCACCAGTCTTCGCAGCAAATTACTCGAGGATTTTGAAGCGGAAGGCAAGGAAGGATCCATTATAGTGAAGAAGTTGAAAGATCACAAGGTAATTGGACCGCATGTGACGCATTTTTGGGAAGTTGATGTTGTTCGGCCCGAAATTTTTGTGAGATTACTTTCATGGTTTCAGTTGTACCACGGCACTCTCTCGGTGTTGATTCACCCTCAAACGGGTGAAGATCTCTTGGACCACACCTCCCGGGCATTATGGCTCGGAAAGCCATTGCCTATAATTGAAAGCGTTTTCAACAACATTGGCAAAGGTATTCCGGAATTCGGAGTGCCAGGCGGAAAGAGGCTCACTACTGAAGAGTTTGAGGAAAGAAAGAGAAAGTAGATTAAGCCTGATATAGTGCAATTGATAAATAGTCTAGAACTGGGCCTCCTTTTTGAACTTGTCCAATCTCTTTTGGTGGTCCTGAACAAACTTGATCACCTTTCTTCTGTTCTCTCGCAACACCTCGTTGCCTGTAACGTCGATACCGTCGAGCTTCATGAGCTCTTTGAGAAGCATCTCTTCGAAGTACTTGTACTTGAATTGCACATCTTCCGGTTTCATACTCTTGTACTCAGACAAGTACTCGTCGATTTGAGGAACGTAAGTGTCCTCTACGTAATCCAAAACTTTTTGTATTTCATGATTGGCTTTCTGAGCACGAGACACCTTCTTCTTTGGTTTCTTCTTCTTTTTGCCTTGCGATTGCGTGCTGGAATTCCCACCAGCAACACTGCCGACAATCACCAACGTCGTGAGCACCACGGCAGCCAACGTTACCGTCACAGGGGTGATTTTAAGCCCCTTGACATCTTGCAACACTGATTCCGAATTGGCACTTTTGAGCTCGTTAATGAACAACTCGCTTTGAGCACCTATACGAGACTTTAAGCTGTGCAAAGTGCTCCATATGTCATTATTTTGGTGAGAAAACTGTCCCACAATGTGTGTCCAGGTATCTGTGATGGTGTCAGATAATGCCATTTGTTCAAATTTCGTTTCACGGCTGTGAAATGCGACAGGGCAAAGTGACACAAAATCACCGAAGTGTTGCTACCAATGGGGAAAGTGCCTAGATTAGTTATTTACGACAACGGAGTCTGGTTTGGGCGCAACCTTGGGCTTGGAAGCCTTGTTGATGGGCGGAGGTGTTTTTTTGACCACTTGCGGCGGGTTTTTCACACTTGGTGAAATTTGCAGCAACGTCGATTCCTGTGTGGAAGACAGGTGAGTTGACCCATTTGAGCTTCTTGACGAGGCTTTGCCAGGAAGTCGTCTCTTGGGGCCTTTTGCTCTCGTCTTGTTTGCGTGAGTAATTTTGGCAGGCGTAGTAGTTGCAGGTAAAGTTGTAGACCGTTGGGGTGGTCGCGGCTTCTCTGCAGCTGAAAGACTTGGCAAAGTATTGGTTTTGAGAAGCGTCGAAAGCTGATCGGTGAATGATAACGAAGATTTGGAATTGATACTGTCGCTGGATTTGTTCTCATTTGCGGTAAATGGTTTGGTCGAACTCATTGGTTTGGTAGGTTTGAGTTTCGAAATTGCACCAATTGCTTCGGTATTTGGAGGAGCCTCAGCTCCGTTTGATATGGAACGAGACGGAGATGCTGGTTTCGGTGGTTTAGGAGGTGTTTGGGGAGCCAATGACTGGGACTTTGAAGCCAATGGCTGGGGTTTCAACGGTCTTCCTTGATTGCTGGGAGCCGGAGCTTTGGTGAACGGCATTACAACGAACCCAGGACCTTTTTCTGCTGTTGATGTTTCGTTTTTTAATGGAGGCTTGGTGCCGATTCTGGGTTTCGGTTTTGGGGGCTTCTCTGTGATTTTCGATTTTGGGCTGGTGGCTTTGATTTCGGGTTTAGGACCTACTTTGGGTTTATGAGGAATGCTTTCCCTGGTGAAGGACACTGCAATAAATCCAGGTCCTTTAATCGGCTTCTTGGGATCTGAGGGCTCTTGCTCTTTCGGCTCTGGCTCCTTATCAGGTACCTCTTTCTGCTCTGTAGCAATCTTGGCTGGTTTTTTGGGAGGAGTTGCTTTGCTTGTTCTCGCAGTTGACCCGCCAATTCGTTGTCCCGTCTTTATTTGCTGCTCAAGGTCGAGAAAAGACTTGTATTTGGTAGCCAGTTGAGACTCGAATGATGTGTTGTTAAATGTCTTTTTAGTGGACTCGGCACCACTTGGCTCTTTCGTTCTCGATTGGGATTCAATGCTGGCCACTTTTGTCTCCCTAGCACCAAATTGTGGTCTCTTTTCCACGTTCAATGTTGGCTTCGGTGCTCTTGGCTTCATTGGAGCTTCTCGTTTTCGAGCAATTGGCGCAACCAAATTCACCTCAAACGGCGACTGGTTCCTCCGCGGCAAGGGCGGGGCTTCCTCCTCAGTTTGGTGCCTTCTTTGAGGAAGTTTTGGCGGTTTTGGAGGAGTGTGTTGACGTCGACTGGGCAATGGAGGAGGTGATCCCTCTTCATCCGAATATAGAGGAGCCATAATTTTACAAAAACCTAAACTTGTGTCCTTCTTCTGGTTGTCGTTTCACCCGTATATCATCAATTCAAGTTTCAATCTCTCAATCAACTCTAAATATCTCTACAGCTCACCTCCATTTCAATCGACCCGTATATATTTCGCGATTATGTAAGCGGTTCAGACCTGCGATTTGAGCGATAGTGGGCCAGAGACCTACCACTATACCCACTTTCACAGCCCACAAGTGCATCTATGAGGTCCCGGGCATGTCGCATCTGCTTTGTGTCGCTCGTGTCGCGAGACGACTCGCCTCTTTATATCCAGGCATTTGACTTGCCCAAAAACGTAACTGGCGAAGACACTGTCAATGCCAATCGTTTTCTCAAGTACAATTTTCTTTCACACATGGCGCTCGATATCTTTGCCTCGCCGATGTCACTATCGTTGCACGAGCAGCAGCTGCAGGAGCAACGGCTGGCCGAACTTGATTTGGGCGGTGCCACGCTTCTTTTCGTCCAAGACGATGTCACGGTTTATGGTAATGAAACCAGCACTGGTCTAAAAATAATAGTAGGAACAACTACAGAGACGGTTGAGGACGAGGGCGAAACGGTGAAAAAACAGAGTTTCAGCGACCTTTTTTCTCGCATTTTGCGATGTTATCTTCGCATAGTGTGTAACCCATTCAGTTGCATAGACCAGAACGATGCTGCGTCTGTGCTCCAAGGACCCAAGTTTGACAATAGCATACGGGAGATTGTGGAGCAGTGGAACGGACCTGCTGGAACGGCTGGGGCTGCTGGGGCTGCTGGGGCGGTGGGAGATGGCGAAGTGCCCAAAGACTAAAACTACCCGAAGGACATGTTTCTTCCACTAATACTTCTGAACAATCGTTGATCAAGTTTCGCAGCTAATTCTCCCTGGACGCTGACCCTGCCTCGACCGAGTTATAGCAACGTACTGCGTACTTGTAGTGCACTATCTGCACATTATCTAGGATTTCACTTGTAATTGGGTGAGGTAAATTTCAGATACACTTCATAGTGTCTATGTGAGGTATTCAGATACACTTTATAGTGTCTATGTGAGGTATTCAGATACACTTTATCTATGTGACGTATATATATTCACTTGTATGTTCACTTTAACACAACATTGGCCCCACGCAAACTCAAATACTCCTGGTCCACTCCAGGTGGCATATGCTTAATGACCTCTTGGTATATTTCAACATTGTAAAATCTCAATCCATTACTTGGATTCTTGTAACGAGCAGGAAGCCCTGTGATGTCACAATAGTGTTTCGCGGGCTTCAAGCTGGGTGGAGCCGCCACAGACACATATGTAGGGGTGTCGAACTTGATATTCAGTTTACTTTGAAGATACTTGATTTCGTCTCCCAACATCTGACGTGCTGGTTTGAACCTTCGTGCTCCTCCTGGAGGTGGTCTGTTTGGGTTTTTGAAGCTGTGGACTTTGGTGCATATATCAGATTGGGCCTGGAGATCCACGGCCCCTGGGGCTTGTGATTGCAGAGAAACCATGGCCAGATGGTGGATTCAGTGAGATTTGATAGCTTGAATATGTGCAGGAGAGGACTCTAGGAGAGCAGCAGATTATCAAAACTAAAGCATTGGATACATTTCAGTATCCGCTTTGTTTTCACGAGACTTACTCTAGCGGTTCCTTTAGCCCCACAGCACAAAAGCCTAACTTTTCCTGTGGAATGTAGCGTGGAATTACAAATTACATGGTGCTTCAATGCCATATAGATTTCTAAAAGAATGCACATATCTCAAAACTATGCATGAGAAACCCCTTTGTGGACCATAAACCGATAAGTAAGTGTTCTTCTATCTGCTTAATCGCAATCACTGACATACTTTGAAAAGTGCCAATTGGTTTGTCAACCACCTAGCAACAACCAGATTCATGGATGTGAGCCGCATCGAATTGAGCATCCAAAGTGTCCGAAGGGTCTAAACGGAAGATCTTGTCTGGGTTTAGAATTCTTCTTGGATCCATCAGCAATTTGAGGTGTCTCATCAAGTCAACGGTTCCTGTTCCGAGCTCTTTATGCAAGTACTTTCTCTTTCCTATGCCAACACCGTGCTCACCCGTACAGGTTCCCTCGAGGTCAATTGCTCGGTACACCATTCTGTCGACCACCTTCTGTACGTTTTTGTAGTCAGGGGAGTTGTAGAGGATGAGAAAGTGGCAGTTCCCATCTCCGATATGGCCCATAACCGAAAACTTGTCTCCGAATCCCAGGGCCCGAATATCGTCATTTGTTTCCGAAATCACCTGGGCCAACTTGGAAATGGGCACAGCAATGTCTGTGGTCCATACCTGGACATCGTCTTTGTTTTCGAGCACTTTGGAACCATATTCGTAGGTCGACCAAAGCCCTGCGCGACGAGCAGTCCATAATTTGTCGTTATCTTCACGGTTACCGGACGTTTCCAAGTTGATAAGCAGGTTTTTCGACGCAATTTTCCTAGCCAACTCAACCTGGGCATCGACGTCCTTTTTCGTTGGACCGCCAAATTTGAAGAGAAGGGTTGGTTTCTCCAAGAATTTATGATCATTTTGTCCTTGGCTCGAGTTCACAAACGATACCATCGCCTCGTTCAAGATCTCAATGGCGTTGGGTTGCAAGCCGCTCTTGGAAATGATCTCCAGAGCAGTGGCAGCGGCGTCTTTAATGGTGGGAAACGAAGCCAAGGTTACGAATTCGACCGCTGGTCTGACATGCAATTTCACCGTGATTTCGGTGATGATTCCTAGGGTTCCCTCGGCACCAATAAAGAGCCGGGTGATGTCGTAGCCGGCACTGGTTTTGCGGGGCCGTTGCTTGGTTTTGATAACAGTTCCATCGGCCAAAACCACCGTCAAGTTCACAACATTTTCTTTCATAGTTCCATATTTGTACGCATTGGTGCCACTAGCGGAAGTGGAAACCATCCCTCCGATGCAAGCACCCATTCCCGGGTCTGGGCCAAACATTAAATGGCTGGTATCGTCATTGCTCAAGAGAAATTGTTCGATATCCTGCCAACCGGTACCAGCTTCCACAGTTATATCGAGGTCCTCTGGGTGTATTTTCAAGATCTTGTTCATGTTGGCGAAGGATATGGCAATGCTATTGGGGCCCCTTGTGTGCATTGCTTGGCCCTCAAGGGAGGTGAACCCAGAAGTTGCAATCACAGGCACCCGATACTCGTGGGCAATTTTCACCAATTCCGCAACCTCTTCTGTCGACAGCGGATACACTAATGCTTTTGGTTTCTGCTTCAAAGGATCGGGTGGATGATGGGTGCTGAAATATGAGTCTGAATGGCCCTTCAATTCCGCTTCATCAGTACTGACATTGGTGTCGCCCACAACTTTTCTCATTTTTTCGACCGCCAATGCAAACTTTTCATTATCAGCATAAGCCACGGGCTCCACCGTCTCAATTGGACTCGTTGAAAGCTGGTACTTTTCGTGGTTTTTAGTCGTAGATCCATACACAGCAGCAGCGCCAATCAATGCCCCGCCAACGGCTGCGAAAAATACCCCACGGTTCAGCCCGGCACCATTTTTGATTCCCGTGCCCGAAATTCCGCGCTTGAATGCTAACTTGTGCCTCAAATGCCCGGAAAGTGCCCGGCTACCCCTGAGAAACATCGTGGGCGTAAAAGAGATGGTGTCATCCGCCACAGTGAACCTTTGATATAAGATTGTCTGTTTATGTAAGCGGGATCATCTCATGTCACGTGAAAATTGATAACGATATTTTTCACAGCCGTTGTGCAACTCTTCTACTACAACATGAGTCCCCATGCCCTCGCATCGAGTGCGTCCAGCGAGCACGAAAGCAAGGCCTCCGTGGGCTCCTCGTTTGCCACGGTGAAAAGCAACCCTTTTGGTGCCGTGGCCGATCCATCTCTGGTGCAAAACTCGAGTTATTTGTCTGCATCGACAATCATAAATCAAAGTTTGTATGCTATCAGTAGCAAGATCTTCAGCTACGACGCTCCAGGCGCGGAGAACTTGTTGGACGCCCACTTGCAGCTTTGGTCCCAGCACTATGGACGTCAAAATGCTTTTGGAGTGGTTCCTTTTTTCCACAAGTTCCAGGTCAGATCGGGAGCTGCCAATGCTATTTTGGGTTACTACAGCAAGAATGGAACCTCGGGCCAGCCATTGTCTGCGGTTGTTCCTGCCAATGCTTTGGTTTACATGAGACCAACTTTGGCTACGTCGAGGTCGGGTGACCTTCCGTTGTCTCTCAACGTCAGTGCCATTGATTACGATGAGCACACCAATTCGCTTGTATCCAACTATATCAGCGCTTTGTCTGTGGCCCGTTCGTTGGAGTACCCAGTGATCAGTCCTGTGGATACAACCAATGGTGTGGAATTGCAACACTTGACAGTGTTGAACCACTTTATCGCGGCGATGTCAGGAAACCCATCGATTTTTTTGGCCGACGGCCCGGAGTTTTCCAAAACTTTCACCAGATTCGATAACTTATTGGCGTACTCGGAGTTGGGCTCCCTCTACCAAAACTTGTTGTCGGGTGCCAGTGCCGAATCCGCGGATCTCGTGGGTTATGCTTTGGACAGATTGAACTCCATCGCGGGCACTTCTTACGCCCAATTTGAGTACTCCGGTTCCATCTCCCCCAACGTGGTATACGTTGTGTACGGTGCACACGAAGCCACTCAGCTTGCCTCGGTTGTGGACCGTGTAGGAAACATTGCCAAAATTGGACTCGTCAAAGTTAGAGTTCCGTTACCTTTCAACGCAGCCAAGTTTGCATCTGTGGTTCCTCAGTCCGCCAAGAAGTTGGTTGTTTTGAGTCAGCACAACGCCTCGAAGAATGTGTCAACTTCGTTGAAGGCGGATGTGACTTCGGCGTTATTCTTGAGTGGCCGTTATCACACTTTGGCTGTGGATGGATTTTCCTATCCTTCGGATTTTGTCTGGAGTCCAGTGACCATTGCCAAGCTTTTCGCAGAATACGACTCTTCTTGGAACCCGGCCGCTGCCTTGGTTGAGCCAGACTACTTTCAAGACGAGAACATCACTGCCAATACTTCTCCAGAAGGAAAGTACTTGGTGTGGGGACACGACAATGGAACGTTTGTCGAGGTTTCCAACAAGCTTGCCTTGTCGTTGTCATTGGATGAGAAAAAGAAGGTGTTGATTAGAAACAAGTTTGATAATTCCCGTGGTGGTGGATTATTCCAAGCCCAGATCACTTGTGCTCCCAAGGTTGTCGGTGCCTCGACGGTGGATTCCGCCGATGTTATTTTGGTCGAAGATGTATCTGTTCTTGCCAACTATGACATTTTGGCTACGGCAAAGCCAGGTGCGACGATCTTACTCGGAAACAAGAAACCTATCAAAACGTCGATCGAGGAAGATGTGATTCCCAAACTTCCAGCTGGTTTCAAACGTGGGTTGGCAAAGAACCACAACAAGTTGGTGTTGGTAGACTTTTCGATTGTGGACGATCTTGACCAGATCAGTGACTCGACAAAGGGATTTTCTGAAGACTTCTTGACCCAGGTTGCTTTCTGGAGAACCGCATATCCTGAATTGAACGGGTTCATCGTGAACAAGCTTTTGCAAGCAAACGGCAACAGTTTTGAATTGTTGGCTGCTGTCCTTGACAAATTCATTGCTACGGTTGATGAGAAGCAGGGCTTGAAGGCCGTTGAAGTTGCGAAGGAATGGGCCGACTTACAAGATGAAGTGACCGAAAAGGAGGGGGAAGAAGAAATAGAAGAGCCTGAACAGCTTCCATTTTTCCCTACTGAATCCTCTTTCTTTCCTAACCCACGTATTGTCACTGAAGACGCTGAGGAAACGGTTGATGGAACCGCTTCGGATTTGGCTAAGAAGATCACTTTCGCTGAAGCCTACGATGTGAAGACCGACCTTCGCCCAGACTTGCCTGTGAAGAACTTTGTGGTGAAAGTTCAAGAAAACAAAAGATTGACCCCCTCTGAGTACTCGAGAAATATTTTCCACATTGAGTTTGACATTACTGGTACCGGGTTGACTTACGCTATTGGTGAAGCTTTGGGTATTCATGGCAGAAACAATTCGGAAGCCGTTGAAAAGTTCCTTGAATTTTACGGTGTTGATGGCAATTCCATCGTGCAAGTTACAAGCAAGGAGGATGCCTCGGTTCTCGAAGTCCGCTCAGCCAGACAGGCGTTATACGACAATGTCGATTTCTTAGGAAAGCCCCCCAAGCGTTTCTATGAGGCTTTGGCAGAGCACGCTACCAACGAGAAGGAAAAAGCCCACTTGGAGAAATTGGCCAGTTCCGAAGGTGCTGAAGAGTTGAAGAAAAGACAGGATGTCGACTTCGACACTTTTGTGGATATTCTTGAAGAATTCCCCTCGGCAAGACCTTCGTTCTCGGAATTGGTGAGAATTATTCCTCCTTTAAAGAGAAGAGAGTACTCCATCGCCTCGTCGCAAAAGGCTCATCCCAACGCAATTCACTTATTGATTGTGGTTGTCGACTGGGTTGACCCTAGGGGCCGTTTGAGATATGGACATGCCTCCAAATACTTGTCAGATTTGAAGATTGGAGACGAATTGGTGGTGAGTGTCAAACCTTCAGTGATGAAGTTACCACCTTTGTCCACCCAACCGATCATCATGTCCGGTTTGGGTACTGGACTTGCTCCATTCAAGGCATTTCTTGAAGAAAAGATCTGGCAAAAGCAGCAAGGAATGGAAATTGGTGAAATCTACTTGTACATGGGATCTCGTCACAAGAAAGAAGAATATCTTTACGGTGAGCTTTGGGAGGCATACAAGGATGCTGGGGTATTGACCCATATTGGAGCTGCTTTCTCGAGAGATCAACCTCAAAAAATTTACATTCAAGACAAAATTAGAGAGACAATTGAACCACTTACCGAAGCGTTTGTTGAGAAGAATGGTTCGTTCTACTTGTGTGGTCCAACATGGCCTGTTCCTGATATCACCGCTTGTCTTCAAGACATTGTGACCAACGGAGCCCGCAAGAATGGAACCGAGGTCAAGGAAGTGGCCAAGGTTGTTGAGGAGTTGAAGGAGGAGGGCCGGTATATTTTAGAAGTTTACTAGAAGAAGTTGTTTTAAGTCTAGGTACAGAGTGTAAGTCTGGGTGTATTCGAAATAATTTGTTTTATGGCACAATGAATACAGTACAATGTATTTCCTGTAGGATATGAAATCAAGCCTACCGAGGTGGCATAGAATAACATGGGTGCTCACTAGTGGAGTAGGAGCGAAGAATCTATCATAAAGGTATCAAAATTAGAAGAAACCAACCAATGGGATCAAGGCCAAAGCCAAGAAAGATTTGGACATACCAGCAGCGGCAGCCTCGTAGGTGGAAACAGAGGAGGCTTGAGGAGCGGCAGAACTTTGGTGAATGGTAGCAATCACGGTAGAAGTGATGTCTTGTTCAGGAGCCTCGGTGGCTGGAGCCTCAGTGGTTGGGGCCTTGGTGACTGGAGCGCCGGAGCTTGGAACCACGGTGGCAGGAGCCAAGGTAGTTGGAGCAGCAGTGGCTGGGGTGGAGCTGTTGGTGAAACCGGTTGGGACGGTCACTGGGGCAACGGTGGATGGAACCACCGAGGTAGAACACTTGTTGCCTTCACAAGAGGTGACGGTAACGTAGACGGTGCTCTCAGGTTCTTCAGAAACTGGGCACACGGTGGTGTAAGCGGTAACCTCGCCGTTAACAGTGACGGTGGTGAGGGTTTCCTTACCAGGAAGAACAGTTGCCGAGCACTTGTTGTCGGAACAAGAAGTGACGGTGACGAAAACGGTGCTAGTGCCTTCGACTTCGGTGCTGGTACCCTCCTCGGTGAGTGGGCACACAGTGGTGTAAGAGGTAACTTCACCATTGACGGTGACGGTGGTGAGAGTTTCCTTACCTGGCACCGCAGTCTCGACACACTTGTCCTCGTTACAAGAGGTGATGGTGACCACGGTGGTGGAAGTAGAAGCGGCCTCCTCGGTAAGAGGACAAACGGTGGTGTAGGAAGTGACCTCGTCGTTGACGGTCACGGTGGTGACTGTTTCCTTACCGGGAACAACAGTCTCAGAACACTTGTTGTCGGAACAAGAAGTGATGGTGACCACAAGAGTGTTAGTTTCAGTAGCGGTGGAGGTTGCAGGAGCGGCAGTCACGCTGGCGGAGTCGCTGGCAGCGGAGATATCAAGCACCTGGAACTTGTGTCCATCAACCAAAGTACCGTCCAAAGTCTTCAACGAGTCAGCCAAATCAGAGGCACCGTCTCTCTTGTAGGCTTCGAATCTTCTCTTCAAAGTGGAGTTGGAAGCTGTGGAGTTGGAAGCTGGCGACTTTTCGGCGTGGACGTGGTACAATGGAGCCGAGTCAGCACCGTACAACGACTTGGCAGGCACGGAAATGATACGGCCGGCATTGACAATGTCGTTGAAGTATCTGAAGTTTTGAACAATGGTGTAGTAGAAGTCGGTCTTGTATTCCTCAGCAGAAGTGAAGTCGAAGCTGACGGGCAACGAGTCGGGAATTGGGAATTGACAGTCACCGGTGTCGAGGTCGACGGTAGAAACAACGGTACCATCAACGACACAAGCCACATCTTTGGCGACGGCAACAGCAGCGGAGGTAGCGAGAGCCACCACGGAAGAAAATTTCATAGTGAGTTTTTGCTGGTTTTAAAGAAAGTGTGCAAAATGCTGGAGGTAAAGAATGACTTGGTGAGAAAAACTGCAGTTGGGGCCGGCGCCATGGCCTTAAATACCGAGCGATGAAACAGTTGCGCCGGATGGCTGCAAAACGCTGCACAACGCGAAATGTCGGTCTGTGGCGCCGCACTCCGTGCGGGTTGCCCCTTTGTATTTCGCGTCGGGGCGCCGCGAGTGGGCGATTGACGAGAAAATGTGCCTGAAATTTTGCAGGAATGCCGTTACGGGCCATTGTAGCAATGAAGCACCAACCAGATTCCAGACGTAACAAGGACCATTATTCGCAACGTTGTGCGTCGGTTATGGACGAGGTGCCCGATGAGGGCTGTTTATTTGTTTACGTGAGTTTATTTGTTTCTGGGGATCGCGTTTCACTCCTTCCTGGAATGCCCAGAGTAAGCCGAGAAACGAGAAACGAGGAACGAAAAAGTACCTCGTGGGCTTTCGCGCTGCGCCAGGGGAGCCGGGATTTTAATGTGCGGTGCGATTGCCGCGAGGGCCGCAGCACACCAATGGCTGCGAAATGCGCTTCTCTACTCTACTCTTTTAATCTCTCTCTTCTGGGTATTTATGTATTAGAACGAAAACGAAAGTCCAAAATTAAGAAATGCCGAGGAAACCAAGCCCAGTTAGGCCTCTAGAAGAACACACATGACCGAAATGAAAATAGTACATGATCTTAAATCAAAGCCAAGAAGGGCATCAACAAGACAGAGAGCAACGAGGCTCCGATGAAGCTTCCAGAAGCCTCGAAGGTAGAAATGGCCGCGGTGGAGTGCGCAGCAGAGCTGGATTGGCCAGCAACGGTGGGGGCGCCGGTGACAGCAGTGGATTGGCCGGCCACAGTTGGGGCCTTGGTGACGATGGTGACGACCTCTCCGCCTGGGGCGGTCAGTACGACAGTAACGTGGCCAGGAGCAGGCGAGCCGGTCTCGGTAGTGGCAGCCTCAGTGGCAGTTCCAGTTGGAGCAGCCTTGGTGGTGGTGCCGGGAGCGGCAGTCTCGGTGACTGGACACCAGGTGACGTAGGAGGTGACTTCTCCCCCAATTTCGGTGGTGGTCCAGCCGTGGGTGGCGGGGGCCACGGTGGCGTGGCACTTGTCTTCGTGGCATGAAGTAACAGTGACATACTTGGTCTTCTCGCCCTCGGAAAGTGGGCACCAGGTGGTGTAGGAAGTGACCTCTCCCTCAACGGTAGCGGTGGTCTCGCCCCAAGTGGCAGGAACGGCGGTCTTGGAACACTTGTTCTCGCTGCACGAGGTGATGGTGACGATGGTGGTGGACTCCACGGTCACGGTAGGAGCAGGAACGGTGGTCTCGTGGCACACGTTGTCGGAGCACGAGGTGATGGTGACGATGTCGGTGGCAGTGTTGGTGGCAGTGGAAGTGGCTCCAGTACCGGAAGTGGCACCGGAAGTCTCGCTGCTGGAAGCGCCAGCAGGGTCCTCAACGGCAAACGCCAAGGCAGGAATCTCGGTTCCGTCGAGAGTCTTCAAGTAGTCCACCAAGTCGCTTTCCTCGTCTCTTTGTTCAAGAGTAGGAATGGCTGCAAATCTCTTGCGCAAAGCTCCGGTACTGTTGGAGGGAGAGCTCTGCTCGGATTGAACCTGGAAGAGAGGGAAGTCTCCAAGGCCATACAAGAATCTGGCAGGAATGACAATGCTGCGGCCAGCGGCGGTGATGTCGGTGAAGTATCTCACAGCATCAACCACGGCATAGTAAAACTCGGCCGAGTAGTCCTGTGGCGACGAGTACTCCCACACGGCAGGCAGGGAAGCAGGAATGTTGAAGCTACACGAACCAGTGTCCAAGTCAACGATGGATTGCTGAACACCTCCAACGGCACAGGCAACGTCTTTAGCCGCGGAGGCTCCAATTAAAGCGGCGACTGCAACAGTCTTTGAAAACAATGAAACCATTTTGAAGCGAGCGAAGGTTACAATGTATGAAACCGCCCTGATATCGCAGATATATATATTGTCTGATCCACATTTAATTTTCTGGGTTCCGGATTCGCAACCAAACCAGCCATGGCGAAAACGTTCTGACGCAATCAGTGAGGCGCGCCGTCCGTAATCGGATACTGCCAAAGCAACCGTCCCCTTTTGGACGTCGGCGCGAATACCTTCCGTTCAAGTTACGATGAGCGATGGTTGCAACCGTTTTATTGACGTGGTTATTGTTCAAACTTTAACCTAATTTTGAGCATATGACGCCGTGTCCGCTTTGGGCCCTGGCGCTGTTCTTTCCGGCCATCATCCGCTCCCTTATTTTCTCACTTTCTCCCAGCGGCTGGCTCGGCCGCGGAGGGCTGAGAGGGCCGCGGCGGTATCCCTGCACGTTGTGCATGAACCACGAGATGCTAATTTACGACGTGCGTGAATAGGAGCCCCTTCCGCAAATAGACCAGAGCCCAACACTTGGCGCAGCAGCCCCGTATCCCTGAGGCGTACGATGTTTAAGCATCAAAACATTGGTTGTCCGAAGTATTCGTACAGGAAACAGACATGAATTTCATGTAGTGTCGCGTCAAACCGTAAAAAATATCCGGGAGGCTTGGGTTGATAATATTCAAACAATAAGGTTTGAACCATTTCCATAAGCCGTACATCACTCTCTCGGAAGATCTGCAGAAGTACCCCCGTTCAACTGATAATCACGTTGTGCTGCGCTCGCAACCGATGCAGCTATGGTTACACTTGCTCCATTGTCAATTGCGATTTATTGCGCAAGGCCTATCTATATACATGCACTAATGTAAGGTACAACTGCTTCCATCTACTCACTCAACCTTCGCTCAATCTGAAGCACACCTCATCTTCGATAAGATCAAGTTTGGATATCTCAAATGGCCCCTCAGCCACTTTCCCCACCGAAAATGTGCCATTTTTGTACTTTTCGATAAGGTTTGGCGTCGGTTCCAATTTGGCCCGAAGATTGTTAAACCCCACCACGTTGACTCTCACATCGCCAAATTGGGGGTGACTCCGTAGTAAGAGCCGGAAATTAATTTTGTGCCGCCGTTCCCGCGTATATGCTCGGAGAAAAATACCCTCCCAAAACTTGCTTGAAGCCGCTTGCACCTGCTTATTAATTAGTTCCCGAGCTTGTAAATGATGGCAAATGTAGTGTAGTTGTTCCAACAGTAATAATGGTGTTCCCAAGAAATATTCTTGGAATTTCCAGTGGTTGACCATGTCAACGTGCCTTCGCAACGGAGACGTCACTGTGGCGTAGCCTTCAACTCCCAAGGCCTCGTGCCGGTGTCTTCCTACTTGGTACTTGGCTGACGTTAGCACCGACAATACTTGACTGGTTTCCTCCACCGATAACGGCGTCGCTGTTTCGTATCGTCTTCTGGTGAGATTTTGCAACTGCTGCAAAACATTTTTTTCCAAGCTGATTTCTTGGCCCCGATGAACAAGCTCTATGCCGTGAGTAGATGCAAACTGGGAAGCAGCAGTGTTGGCTGCAACCATCAAATTGGAAACTAGGGTCTGCGATTTGGAGTCCGCGGCTTGGTCGGGGTTGGTGCCAATGCTAATAACGGGGTACCCTTTATCGCCGTGGGTGTGCTGGAGCGTCATTTCGTACCCATGCTGTGACTCCACAAGCCCCGGCTTGCCATTGGGGTCGTAATTCACCACAACGGAAGACCTCGGGATATCGATGTCAATTGCGTTTCCGGTGTATACTCGAGCATTATGAAGGAGCCTGGCTACATCGTACAAGTCGGCCAAGTTCCTGGCGTGCTCACACACTTTGGCGTCCTCGCTTAACGTGGGCGAGTTGAGCACCTCGTTCACCTTGGAATAGGTGAACTTTTGGGGGAAATTGGATGCGGTGCAATATCGAACATTGGAGCTGGTCTTGACTTGATTTGCAACTTGCTCAAACACACTTTGTAATTGGCTACCGTAGGCCTTCAGAGCTCGAAACTGTTCCAAAAGGCTCTTGGAGATCTCGAATTCTACCACAAACGTTCTGGTCTCGTTTGTTGACCCGAGGCCACAGAGATCAGAGATAAACTTGGGAAGCATCATAATGGGACCCTCGGGAAGATACGTGGTTGTTCCTTTTTCAAACGCAACGTTGCTGAGATTCGAAAATAACCGAATGTAGGATGTGGGGTCAGCAACATGAACCAGAATTTTGTAGTTATTCTCATTGCTGGTTATTGCGATTCCATCGTCAATTTCGTGGGCGTGTTCCGAGTCGATACAGTAGACGGGAACAGGCCCAAACGACTCCCGGTGCCTCACAAGCGGGTCTTCAGAGTGTAACTCTGTGTCTTTAATCTCTTCAACTTGTTGCTGATTTAGAGCAGTCGCACTTAGATAGTTGTAGAAATCGGAATTGAGGTCCGACTTCAACAGGATTCCTGGATTTGAAGACAAGAGCGAAGCGTTCCATGCGGACGGATTCTCGATCCAGCTTTTGTTGACGGACTCATACTGTTGTAGCAATTCGTAGCATCGGGTCCGCGAGTATTCATATAAAAGAGGAACATCGTCTTCACGGCGGTGCAACTGCTTGTCTATCAAACGAATCACCAGGACCAATTTTGCCTCGATTGCGGAATCATTGGTGAAATTCCCCGCCACGTAGTCTCGAAAAAGCTGGATTACTCCCAAATATTTGGAACTCAATCTCTTCTTTCCCTCGACTACACCCACAAAGTCCGCTGCAAATTCAATTTCTCCATCGCTGCTGAGGAGTGCCAACGTAGACTCTATAAGTTGCGCATCTTTCAACGGCAAGACAGTTACGCTCAATGGAGGATTGCTTGAACCTTGCTGGTTCACCTTCCAGAGACGACCTTGGGTCCGTAATGCTATAATCGAAGCGAGAAATGTAGAAACATGGAAAGGTCTGTCCAGGACATCTTTCATCTTTGGCACCAACTTGCCCAAATGTGAAGTGCCTTCTTCAAACTGGTGGAGTTTGTCGTCAATAGAGGCCTTGAGTCTGCGGCAGAAGGTATCCATGGGCTCCTGCGGTACGTCAATTTCGTCGAAAAGTTGCAAGTATCTTAACATGTCAAAGATGTAGACAGTCTTGGGAGAATCCAAGATATCGCCATCTTCGGTATACTGGAGTGCTCGATGCAAAACCTCAAGTCTTCGAGCAATCTGGGGAACCTGGTTAAAGGCTGACAAAGATATGCTGGTAAGGGATTTGGAGTACAGCTCGCGAGCCGAAGTGGGCACGAAAAAGGTGTTCACATTGGAATTTGTGAGCAATTGTGAAGATGCCAGGGCAACGATAAACTCGGTATTGAGGTCTGAATCTTGCGGCTCGCTCACATCGGCCATTGATGGTTCCTTCGAGGATTTCTTCAAGGCCAGCCTCATCAGCGGCGGAGCCGACTCGTCGGATCGAGAAAACGAAGCATCAGAAACTCCTATGGGCGCAACATTTTCGTACTTGCGTTCGAGTTGTACGAACGTTTTGAGCGTGTCCACTAGTTCCTTGTCTATTACTCCCGGAAACCGCATTTGGATCATGAACTTGGACCCGTACACTATTTCCCCTTCGTTGTTGATGAACGTATAGGCATTCGAGCCTATGGTGTCGGGCTGGCCAACTACCATGTATAGTTCCATAGTATCGTCACTTAGCGTAACCAAGTCCCCAACACCTAGCGGCTTTGTGATCGAGTCCGGCGATATGGTGGCGTTATCCAAGCACCTTCGAAGCTGATCGGTGAACTTTTTGGAAGATTTCTGGCTAAACTGTTTCTTCAATGATTCACTCCAACTTGCAGACGGTATCACGTACCTCTTTTTCATCCTGTCTTCTGTGGCTTGCCTAATCTGCAGAAGTAGCTCCTTGTTGCTTAAATTCAAGTTCAACGTTTTGTTTTCTGGATCATAATATGTACTTTTGTTTCGACCCAAAATCTCTCTAGTTGCATCTACCGCTCCATTGGAGGGTTTTGTTTGGCTTGACGGCTCCTCGCGTACAAACCGCTGTTCTTTATCTCGCTTTGTGGTCCTGGCTCCAGTGGCAAGTTGCCTGGTGCCTTGAAGACGCCATATTCGTTGCCGAATCATACAGTTGATGCTCGTACTAGCCATGATCATCGCATTGGATATTCCTGTATACAGCGGGCGGTTCAATGGCTGCAACTTTCCATACATACTTACATAACAGAGACCACCGAGGTTCCGTCCTGGAATCTCGTCCTAAACACCCTGTTGGCGTTGGTAAACATGCCTTCTTTGAGAGACACGATGATGAACTGCGACCCCTTGAATCTTGTTTTGATCAAATGTCCGATATTTTGGGTGTGCGACAAATCGAGAGCAGCGTCCACCTCGTCCAAAATATACATTGGAGCTGGTTTGAATTGCAAGAGGGCCATGATAAGTGACAAGGCAATCAAGGACCTTTGTCCTCCTGACAACTCTACCAAACTTTCCTTCCAAACAGGCCCCAACTTTACTTTCACTTCCAAGCCTTTGGTGACATCATCGTTGTCAACCGGCACCAATTTGGCAAACGACCCGGTAAGCAAATCGCCAAAGATTTGTCCAAAGTCAACCGAAACCTTCTGGTATGTGGCATTTAAGGTATCCCGTTTGTATCCGTTCAACTTTTCAATGGTGTTGACAATTTTTGCCTTATCTTTTTCAATGGTACGAATCATTTGTCTAAGCGACACTTCCTTCTTTTCGACATTGTCAATCATACTCATAATATTGGGGTTAACCTTCCGCCTCATACCTTGAAAGCGTTCTTCAAGCACTGCAACTTGCAGGCGACATTCGTTCAAATCAATGTTGGGGTACAGGTCAATTATGCTTCTGAGTACGTTAGAATCTGTCACCCAAGAATGCAGTTCTATCAACTTGTCAATATGGCTCTGCAAGCTGTTTGAGATGGACGTGGACTTTTCAAGTTCATTGTCCAACTTCTGGATGTTTAGCTGAAGCTCGTTGATTTCATCTTTCTTTTCTTGTATAGCCTTTGTGACAGCATTCAATTCTTCCTTGAGTCCAAGCAAGTTGGCTCTCTCCTCATCTAGCTGAACCCTGATACTGGCCAATTCAGTAGACAAGTCCGCAATCTTTTTGTCTATCAGAGCCAGTTCGTTTTCGTTCTCTTTTATGGCCGCCTCACAGGTTTCTAAGTCTTCCTTTAAAGTACTGAGTTCTGCTTGGTATTGTTCTGTCTCCAGCTCGATTGACTGGAATCTTTGTGATTTCTCCTCGATCTCATCCTCTTTTGTTACGAGCAACTCTCGTAATTCATTGACTTCCTTCTCTATCCGCTTCAATTTCAGGCCCTTGTCATTGTTGAACTCCTTCATATCTTGTTCAATGGATAGTATATCGCTTTCATACTGTGCTGATCTTTGCTTCTCTTCGCCAATCAATGTCTCAAGGTTGGCGATCTCCCTCTGATTGGATTCGTTATTACGAATAATGTTAGAACTTGGATTATTATCCAATTTTCTCTGTAAGAGACTAAGTTCATGCTTCTTCAAGTTAATCTCGCTTTGCAAAGAAGTTGTCTGCTTCCCTATAATGCTAAACTTTTCCAACTCTTCTTGCACGAGGGCGAGTTCTTGCGCAACCTCGTTCATACGAATGAGCGCCTTGTTGTATTTTTGCATGTTTAGAAGAATGGAAGAGGTGTTTTTTCTTGAACCTCCCGACAAGTTACCCTCGGGATCATAAATATCACCTTCCAAAGTGATTGATCTGGCTCTTATCTCATTGGAAAAGGTCACTTTCTTAGCTGTGTCCGGATCATCGCATATAAAAGTCGAGCCGAAAATGTACTCCATTGCTTGTGTGAGTTCATTCTCGAAATCAATCAAGTTGATTGCGAGGTCTACCTTTCCTGGGCATAACGACTTGGCAGTATTGACAGTGTTGGCACCGAGAGGCCTTGAAGATATCTTGTCGAGTGGTATAATCGTCACTCTCTTTCTGAGCTGGCCCTTTTCCAATATTTGCGAAGCCACATCAGAAGTATCGACAATGACATTAAAAAGACGACCTCCAGCACAAACTTGAAGTGCCATGGCCTTGTCTGTTTCAGATTCTTTCAACGTGAATAATTGTGCTGCAACACCACGCACCAAGTTTCGATTGAAATTGGGAGTGGGATCGGAATAGGCAAAATCGATGTTTCCCACTTCTCTTCTAATTGCGTTCAACTGGCTGTCTAAGGAATGTAACTCGTTCAGTAAGTCATTCTCCTGCTTTCTGAGCTCGCCAATACGCCTCGTATCATATCCTAAGTTATTCAACTCCTGCTCCTTTAGGTTGACTTCCTTCTCGTATTGCTTGACACTTTCTTTCAAACTGGCAGTTTCTTGCCTTGCCGCACGTAATTTTGACTCGTCATTACTAATTTGCTCTCGGAGATGGGAAATTTTGAGCTGAGACTGTTTTATAAGTATGCTGGAATCATTAAGCATCTTCTTGCTCTCCTTTAACAGAGCAACGTATCCACCATCAGTAGCACCTGAAGCCGAGACTCCCGTCGACAAGGTAGATAAAAGCTCTTCTTTTTTGGAATGCTCTTGCTTGATTTCGTTTAGTTTTTGTTTAGCTGAATTGAAAGCAGCTTCTGCGTTCTTGTAGATATCATCACTATTAAGAACATGCTGCTCGACTTTGGTATATTGTGCTTGAAGCTTTTGTTTTTTCTTTCTTTCCTCCTTCAAGTTGTCCACCGTTATTTCTTTCGTGGTGTTGAGACGGGTGATCTTTTCTGTGACTTCGTTTTCGCTGGCTTCGAGGGACTTTATAGTGTTATCTTTCTTCATTTCCTCTTCATGCTGCGACTTGAGATGGTCTAGTTCGTTATGCAAATGGGTTATTTCGTCGGTTCTTTTACTCATTTCTCGCTGGTATGCGTCGCGTCGTTCACGCTGGGACGATAAGCCGTTCTTGTGGTCGTTGTATTTTTCGTTGTAGGTGGTATAGTCGTGGGCGGTTATTATGCGGGTGAGTTTCTCGAGGTCGGTTTGAACTTGTTGGTACTCGACAAACGTACGCTTGTCGTTTCTGAGCTTTTCGAGTTTGGGTTCGATTTCTTCCTGAAGCAACGAGCGGATCTCGGCAAGCTTTGTGTCCTTTTTCGCCATGGTTTTCTTGGCCTTGTCCTTGCGCTCTTCAAAAGTACGGGTTCCAGCCGCCTCTTCGATGAGGGACAAGATTTCAGACGGTTTCATGTTCAAGACTTTGGTGATTTTACCCTGCATGATGAGGAAGTTAGGGTTGTTGATGTTGAGTTGCACCGACTGGAACAAGTTGAGCACGGTCTGCTGCTGAGCTTTGTGACCGTTAACCAAATATTTGGAACTTCCTCCGAGAATGATCTGTCTTGTGACACTGATTTTGGAGCAGGATTCGAAGCCTATAGGAGACTTGGAGGCGTCGCTGTTGTCGAACACAATTGTCACACTCGCCTTGGTCACCCCAGCTTGTCCTCTTTTGTAGATCAAGTCCTGTAAGTTCGAAGCTCGAACCGTGGTCATCGAGGCAATACCAAGAACAAAGCAGATGGCGTCCAAAATGTTGGATTTTCCCGATCCGTTCAAACCGGTGATTGCATTGAACTGTGGGTCCCAGTCTGAGATCACGGTACGAGTAGCATACGATTTAAAGCCATCTATAATCAACTCCTCCACCTTCATTGCAGAGGTGTTTGTTTACGCGAGGCTGCGAAGTAAACTGTGGGTGGTATGCAGGACGCGAAGGGGTGTTTTCAGGGTGTGAATATTTGGGGAAGGAAAGGTGATAGGAAGCAGGAAGAAGGCAATTGCGTTGTGGGCGGCAGTGGGGTGGTGCTTGCTTCGTTTCCACGCAGAAAAAGGATTTTGGGCGCCTTCTTCTTGTGGTGGTATCCTGGCTTGTGTGCACTCCCGAACGTGGTGCGGAACGTCAAAGTTTTGAATCGGATTGAGAATTACGTTGAACACCCTACAAACTTCTGATCGTTTCGCGTCATTCGGTGTCTTTTTTTCTCGCACATAACGAGCACCGTGGGCTCCAGTTACATATAACGTTCTGTGGCCATGAAAGCTGAAACCCTTCCGGTTTCGCTGCCCTCTCACCAAAACGGGATTCTCAAACGAACGTCATTGCCGACAAAAATCGGCCTTTCTTTGCTAGTCACGGTACTAATCATACTAGGAGTACTCGCGCCGAGTCTAGGAGGCAATAAGCTCTATGTTCCTGATTTTTCCGAAGATTCCAGTATCACATTTTACGACCTCAACCACTCAAAGGGCAGTAAAGACGGCTGGCAACGAGACGAACGGGTG
This sequence comes from Meyerozyma sp. JA9, assembly GCA_003676015.1. NCBI lineage: Eukaryota > Fungi > Ascomycota > Pichiomycetes > Serinales > Debaryomycetaceae > Meyerozyma > Meyerozyma sp. JA9. Next base: position 54,718 of record NSDU01000013.1, on the reverse strand, counting down.
CTCTTCTGTGTGCCGCTCAGGGACGCCGCGGCCCACTTGCCCATGTTCTTCGGACACATGAAAAACCTCACATATCCTCACAACCTCATCGACTTGGCGTTTTTGGTCAGTGATTCGTCGGACGATACCATGGGAGCGTTGCTCAAACACTTGAACGAAGTGCAAAGCAGCCCCAATGTGGCGTCGCGGTTCGGCGAGATTGAGATCTTTGAGAAGGACTTTGGCCAGGCCATCGGCCAGGGCTTCTCGGATAGGCATGGGTTTGCTGCCCAGGGCCCTCGTCGTAAATTAATGGCGCGAGCCAGAAACTGGTTGTGGACTGTAGCCATCAAGCCACACCACTCTTTCGTCTACTGGCGTGACGCCGACGTGGAAACCGTGCCGGCAACCATTCTCGAAGACTTGATGCACCACGATAAGGACGTGATTGTTCCCAATGTGTGGCGGCCGCTCCCCGACTGGTTGGGCAACCAGCAGCCATACGACTTGAACTCGTGGCAGGAGTCCGACGGAGGATTGCAATTGGCAGAACAACTCGACGAGGACGCTTGTATAGTGGAAGGATACGTCGAGTACCAAACATGGCGGCCCCATCTTGCATACTTGCGGGACCCTTATGGAGACCCCGAAGTTGAAATGGAGTTGGATGGAATAGGCGGAGTTTCTATATTGACCAGAGCCAGCGTTTTCCGGTCTGGTGCACATTTCCCGGCATTTTCGTTTGAGAAGCACGCAGAAACCGAAGCGTTTGGAAAGTTGTCCAAGCGGATGGGTTACTCTGTGGTGGGGTTACCGCACTATGTAATTTGGCATATTTACGAGCCGTCGTCCGATGACTTGAAACATATGGAGTGGATGGCGCTAGAGGAGGTCAGGCAGAAGGAAGAAGCCAAGATAAAAAAAGTCTACGACAAGGTATGGGACGTTGCGTTCATGGACGTTCAAGATGAATGGCAGCAGGAACGGAAAAACTTGTTCAAGAATACCGATCTTTCCAATGCCCGCAAAATCCAGGTCAATTGGCCCGGCGTGGACGATTGGATGTTGGAAGCAGGAGGCGATAATAAGAAGTTGGCGAACTTCAATCCGTAGTGTACTGTATACATAGAATGCATCAGATCAATTGTGATTTTTTGAGTTTTCGCAATCTTTCACATTTTCGTCAACTTAGTTGATGTCGTGGTCCTTACCGCTATGGTAAGTCTAGATCAGGAAGCCTGCTGTTCACATCACTAACTCAGTTCCTTTCTTGCTGTGACAATTCTCGTTTTCTTCAACTTGCCTAAATTTTTCAACTCCAGTAGAAATTTCACAGAAAACGACGTTGCACTTGTGACCGGGGCGTCCCGTGGTTTGGGCCACAATGTTGTCCAGGAACTTCTTGGCCGCGGAGTGAAGCATGTGTATGTTCTAGATATCAATGAGCCGACTACAAGGCTAACAGGTGTTGAATACGTGCGTTGTGATGTTGCAAACGAACATGAATTGAAATCAAAATTAACGGAATTGGTGCGTTCTTTGGCCGAAAGACATCTACAAGTCACTATATGCGTTAATAATGCTGGGGTTCGACATTCGGAGTCACTACTAAACCTTTCAGACGACTCAATTCGCCGAATCTTCAATGTCAATACTTTTTCACATTTATGGACCATTAAAACCTTGTTGCTGAGCCATCTCGCTGAAACCCCAGTCCCCGTACAGCATAAAAGACTCTTCATAACGTCGGTTTCTTCAGTTCTCGGCGAATTGGGACCAAAAAACCTTTCCGCATACGCTGGTTCCAAAGCGGCATTGACGCAAATATATGAATCTCTACGGCAAGAATTGCGTGGTTATCGACTGATACTGCTCTTATTGGTAATTCCAGGACAGCTAAATACGCCTATGTTCCAGGATGTGGTTCCAAGTAAACAAATCTTGGCCCCGATTGTCCGCAGTGATAAACTAGCAAAGAAGATTGTGGACCGGATTCAACAAAACCACGGTGGAGTTCTATGTGCTCCTCTTTATGCCAATGTACTTCCAGCGATACGAGTGTTACCTATGTGGTTGCAAGCTGCATTTCGTTGGTTTACCGACATGGACAATAAGGTCATCGACCAGACAGAAAAGAACAAGTAGTAATGTATTAAAAGAAGACGTATATGCCTAGGCGTCGCCGGCCACCGCCTCGTGTTTGGAGTTCTTGTACATGTAGAATTGCAAAAAGATAAAGATATCCTCCAGAATGGTGCCGATTGACCCCAATAACCAACTCAAATTAAGCAAGATGTACTGTGAGTCGCTTCTGTAGAACAAAATCTGTCCCGCATAGGTGATGTTTCCAAGAGTAGATAAAAGAAAGAAGAGTAAACTCAATCCCTCGACCGACCTTCTCCTGTGGTTCTGTATGATTTGCGGGATTCGGGCACCCAAATACAAAAATGCTGAAAGGTACCCCACGATTTGAGGTCCCAATGTCATTGGCTTATCGTCTTCAGAAGGACCGCTAGAGGATCCAGAAAGAAAATAACCCAAGGTGCCAGCACCGAGGACGAACAAAATTGGAAGCACGTAACTGACAAACACATTTTGGTATGGTTGTTCCATCGCGATGTCCGTAAGTGTGGACGACCTTCTGCGCAAAAGTGGAGCATTTTCTTGGCCCAGAGACGATTCGTGAACTTCATGGGACGAGTTATGGGAGTGCTTACGGTGGGAGGATCTGCGCCTGTGGTGCTTGGGGAAAATCCTGGTATAGTAGATGTAGGAGAAAATCATCAACGAGTCGGCAATGCAAAACCAGATAGCCAAGAAGATGACCTCTGGCAATAAACCGGCCCAAATGGAGCCAATGAGGTTCAAGACATCACCCAAAAACCAGATGGAAATGAACCCGATGGCGATCCCGTCTGCGGACTGAAGTCTCCACTGTTCAATCAATTGGGGCATCAATAGAACGATCCAACAAGCCAAACTAGATTAGTAAATTAGTGATGAAAAAAGACAAAAAGCCACTTACGAACTGGAGCCCATTATGCCCGAAACAGCCACGCGCCAGGAGTTGTCGCTCGAAGCGCCCTCAGCCATATTGATCAAGGGGCCAAACATAGAGAGAAGGAGAATCTTATCGTCCAAATGTCGGTCGAGTACCAGACGTATGCAGTACGGCGACGAGCTCGAAACCTCGGGCATGCAGTACGCCAGCCGTGCACCACCAACACAAATTTTTCGCAATTTTTTTCTTCAACTTTTTCATCTAGTTTTATACCATCATGGTAAGTTTGACTTTTTAGAGACGCTGGACCTCCTGCTTACATATCTTTGATCTAGATCTTGTGTCAGGAGTGTGGCCTCGCTCTATGTACCGTAGTTAGGCTGGATAGTATCCAGGCCGCACTCTTGCACAGGCTGAGTATCTCGAGATACTGTAGAGTATAGGAGGGTTCTGGCACCAGAACTCATACTAACTCAATGACACAGCCCGCCAAGAAAGTTGCACCAGCTCCGTTATCTAAAAAGTCAGCCGGCTCTTCCGCCGCCAAGAACCCATTGATCGAGTCCACTCCCAAGAACTTTGGAATCGGTCAATCTGTTCAGCCAAAGAGAAACGTCTCCAGATTTGTGAAATGGCCTGAATACGTCAGATTGCAAAGACAAAAGAAGATTCTTTCTTTGAGATTGAAGGTTCCTCCAGCACTTGCTCAGTTCCAAAACACCTTGGACAAGAACACCGCTGCTCAAGCTTTGAAATTGTTCAACAAGTACAGACCAGAGACCGCTGCTGAGAAGAAGGAGAGATTGACCAAGGAGGCTGCTGCCGTTGCTGAGGGCAAGTCTGCTAAGGACGCTTCTCCAAAACCCGTTGTGGTCAAGTACGGATTGAACCACGTTGTTTCTTTGGTTGAGAACAAGAAGGCCAAGTTGGTTTTGATTGCCAACGACGTCGACCCAATTGAGTTGGTTGTTTTCTTGCCAGCTTTGTGCAGAAAGATGGGTGTTCCATACGCCATTGTCAAGGGCAAGGCTAGATTGGGTACTTTGGTTCACAAGAAGACCTCTTCCGTTGCCGCCTTGACTGAGGTTAACTCTGCCGACGAGGCTGAATTGGCCAAGTTGATTTCTACTGTCAATGCCAACTTTATCGACAAATACGAGGAGAACAGAAAGCACTGGGGTGGAGGTATTATGGGATCCAAGGCCAACGACAAGATTGCCAAGAAGGCTAAGACCATGGACGTTAAGCCAGTGCAGTAATTTACGAATACAAGAGAAATTAGCATCTAGTAGAGATTGGTAGACACTACATGGCCAGACATGAACTCGCAGCCAATATACGCTAGGGCTGAGCCCGTGTCACGTGCAGCTTTGTGTAATGAAAATTTTTGTGTCGCAGTCTCATAGAAATCTGAGAGCGTCCGTTACTAGTTACACAACAGAGCAGTAAGTACGCCAATTTTATTGAGGGGAAGGCATGTAGAATCGAGTTATTCCAGCCATGTATCATGATACCGACAGCTGGGCGTTTTTTCACAGCGTACAAGACGATGATTGACCATATAAATCTATTTTTCACCATGAACCTTGCTATCAAACCCATGATAAAATACTAACATCAGAAATGGCTAAATCTAAGAACCACACCAACCACAACCAGAACAAAAAGGCCCACAAGAACGGTATCAAGAAGCCAAGAACCAACAAGTACCCATCCTTGAAGGGAGTTGACGCCAAGTTCCGTCGTAACCACAGATACGCTTTGCACGGAACCGCCAGAGCGTTGGCCAAGGCTCGTGCTGAGAAGTCTGCTTAGTTATGGGGTAATACACAGAATATAATCCAGAATGTAGAGAAGTGCTGGTAGAGGTATTGATTTAGTTATACTAGGTTCGGTGCAGACATTCTATTTGTGCTTAGGTATCTACATCCGGCTTCTTTCGTTTTCGGGTCAAATGTAGAGAAGACATGAAGAGAAGTGCTGGTATCGAGGAATTGGTTTCCGTATATACTTGCTTACGTTCGACATCTGATCTGCACTTATATATCTTCTTAGGTTCTGCTTGGAAACTGCTCACTACGTTCACCTTCTCTGCTACGCTTCCGCTCGTCTTTACTTTATTATGACAATATACACCTAGTCCTGGGTCTTTTGGGAACCACGCAACAAACCAGTTCTTCTGGCAGCAATCAAACCAACCTTTTGACCTGGAACAGCTCCTCTGGAAATAGTAGAAGCCTTACCAATATGTTGATGGTTACCACCACCGTGAGGGTGATCAACTGGGTTCATGGCCACACCTCTGGTCTTTGGCCACGAGTGTCTCTTGGCCTTGTACTTGTGGTAGGCTCTACCAGCCTTCAACAATGGCTTGTCGATTCTACCTCCACCAGCAACAACACCAATGACACCTCTGGCGTCGGAAGAAAGAACCTTCTTGGCACCAGATGGCAACTTAACTCTGGTCTTTCCCTCATCTGGGTTGTGTCCAATGATGATCACATAGTTACCGGAGGTTCTACCCAATGCACCTCTGTCTCCAACCTTCTCTTCAACGTTGGAAACAATGGTACCTTCGGGCAAAGATCCCAAGGGCAAGATGTTACCGATGTTAAGAGAAGCCTTCTTACCGGCGTAGATAAATTGTCCAGTGTACACACCCTCATTGGCAATGAAAGTTTCCTCTCTGAATTTGTACTTGTAAGGGTCTCTGAACACAACCTTGGCAAGAGGAGCACCTCTACCGGAGTCGTGGACGATTTGCTTCACAATACCACGGGTGTATCCATGACGTTCAGCGTAATCCAAGGTTCTCAACTTGGCGGCACCTTGTCTCAATCTGGTGACGGCGGTGAAAATGGACCCAGCACCTTTTCTTTGGTTACGAATGACTCTTCCTGGATGTTAGTTTGGATGTTGTGAATGTTGTGGTAAACGCTTTGACGTTCAATATCATATACATACCCATTGCTACTTGTGTGGTTAGATCCTTGAGTGGGTTTTCAGTGAAGTTCGCAACAAAATTTTCAGTTGCGCGAAGTTACACAAAGCGCCGGGGCGGGAGCCCTAGCACGTGACGATACGAATGGCTGCAAATAGCACCGAAGCCGCTCAAGGTCCACATTAAGAGGTCCATATATTAACCAAGAACATAGATATGCTAAACCGTATTAATCCATATTACTAGACGTATACAGCCATAACATATATATCCAAATTCGTACGAAGTCATCACTTCTCATCATTCCATCTCTTCTTTTCTCTTCATTCCACCTCTTCATTCATCTCTTCACCCCACCTCTGTTTGTCTACAATATCCACATTGAAATTTTATTTAAACACAATCAAACTAAAAGAAACTACCGGGAATTTGCGATGTATCCGCTTCATCGGCTTCAAGTTCATCACCGGTTCTGCTGTAGCCACCAGCAGTTCCACGATTGGCACCGGAAGAAGTAAAGCCACTACCACTTCCTTCACCATATTCACTTGAACCGAGTTCCGAGTGGCGGAGCCCCGTAGTGTTATTTTCTTTGGATAATCCAGCACCCGAGGCAGACACACCCGAGGCGCCATAGCCTCCAGAAGTGCCCCCAGTGCTGCTTCCAATACCAGAGTGAGAGTCAACTCCTCTGGACTCAGAACCGTGAGAAGCAAGTCCTCTGGCATCTGAGCCGTAGGTGCTAGTACCGTAATCAGCGGTACCGGTGCCATGAGCAGAAGTACCGCGGGTACCAGTAGTTTCATAAGCACCAGCACCAGAAGTAGTAGCACCACGGGTTCCAGAAGTACCATAACCAGCACCAGTAATGCCAGTACGATGAGAACCAGAACCAGTAGCACCATGAGTATCAGTAGTACCACGAGAGCCAGAACCAGCACTACCATAGCCTGTAGTTCCATGGGTACCAGCACCATAAGCACCAGTGGAACCAGTACCAGTGCTATGACCGTAGCCAGAAGATTCAGTACCTTGAGTGTAGCCGTGGCCAGAACCTCCAGAAGTTTCTCCATATCCAGAATTCAAACCAGATTTACTTTGGCCGTAGCCAGAACCCACTCCAGATGTTTCATGTCCGTAACCAGAGCCAGAAACACCTCGTCCAGAAGATCCATAACCAGCAGCACCAGCAGCACCAGCGGCACCGGCAGCACCAACACCTTGACGAGCAGTTCCAGAGTGTCCTTGTTCGTGGTGGTCATGGCCTACATGCTCGATGACATTTCCTCTTTCGTCTGTCACAACTCCAGTTTGCGAGTCAATCTGAATCTCCTTGACATTTTTCAACACTTCTGGTTGACCTTGAAGTTCATTCACGGTCTCATGAGCCAACTTGGTGGCCTCAGAATTGTTGGAAGTACCTTGAACCGTAACCAATATATCAGATGGTTGCAACCGGTCTTCTTTTGAACCATGTCCAACATCTTGCGCATGTCTTGGTTCATGGTTGTGCTTGGCATAGTTGCCAGCAGCAAGGGCAGCAGCTGTGGCTCCACCTCCAACTGCCGCTTCTTTTCCATGCTCTCTTCCATGTTCTCTTCCATGTTCTCTTCCGTGGCCTCCACTTACAGAATGGTCAGTTGGTGGAGCCACATTTCCCAAAACACCTTCATCAGCAGCGTGGGCCAATCTAGCCTTAGCTTTTTCGTGCTCTCTGTGACGCAGCTGCAAGTCGGGCTCTTCTAAATCGTCTTTGAAGGAAGCGTCGGGCTGAGAGCTTTTGGAATGGTGGGCAAAGGCAGTTCCGGCACCGGCTCCAACACCGGCTCCAAGTCCAGCTCCAGCCAAGCCGGCACCAATACCAGAACCAGAACCACTTCCTGAAGTATCTCTTGTTCCGTGATTCTGGTTGACACTTGTACTATGGGTCCCAGAACCAATACCAGAGCCATTTCCTGACGAAATGTCTCTAGTACCATGGCTCTGGTTGCTCGAACTATGTGTTCCAGCACCAACACCAGTTCCACTTCCACTAGCTAAACCAGCACCGGTAGCACCAACACCGGTAGCAACACCGGCAGTGCTTACTTCACCGATCTTACGGCCCTGAGGACCAGAGGTCCCGTCAACTTTGTAAACCTCATTGGTCTCGGCATTGACAATCAATTTTCCGGAAGTCAAATCAACGCCCTTCTGGTCAAGATCCTTACAAGCTTGGTGGGCAACCTTCGACGCCTGTTCTCTGTCCTTCACACCAATGACTTCCACTTGGAAAGTATCAGCGCCAGCCAGGCCGGAGGGAGCAGAAGAACCAGTGTGAGCTGAACGGTTACCTAAACTAGAGGCACCCGCAGCACCAGCAGCTCCAGTAGTAGCCCCAACAGCAGCTCCAGCTGCAGCTCCAGTGGCACCAGTAGAACCATGGCCCCTTGGTACATCACTGTAATCTCTGGCGGCTTGAATTTGTCCCGCTTCCGTAGCTCCTTGAACAATTCCCGCTTCATAGAATGCCTTTCGGTCCGACTCACTCAAGCCTGAAAGCCCGGTACCATGGGCTCCGCTTGAATGTCCAGAGGTAGCATGGGAAGCTCCTTGGTTGTGGCCCTGGTAGCCCTGGTTGTATTCCTGGTTGTCATGGTCCTTGTGGTCATGGGCATATTTGGCACCAGCACCAACTCCAAGAGCACCAAGAACAGTACCAACAGCTCCAGTATGGTGGTCTTTGTCTTGTGGAGCATTTTCGGTTCTAGAGGCATCCTTAGCAGAATTCACATTTCCAGCTTCATAGGCTCCAGAGCGAACTCCAGAACTGTAGGCATCGTCCGAGATATCTCTGCCGGTAGAGTGGCCAGATTGCCCATAACCAGATGTCCCTGTAGTGTGGCCAGGCTCACCATATCCAGTAGTCCCTGAAGTACGAGGTTCACCATAACCAGCAGTACCTGAAGTGTGTCCTGGTTCACCATAACCAGCAGAGGGTCCAGTATGGTCAGTTCCAGAATGGTCAGTTCCAGAATGCTTCTTGTGGTCATGGGCATACTTTGCACCAGCACCAACTCCAAGAGCACCAAGAACAGTACCAACAGCTCCAGTATGGTGGTCTTTGTCTTGTGGAGCATTTTCGGTTCTAGAGGCATCCTTAGCAGAATTCACATTACCAGCTTCATAGGCACCAGAGCGAACTCCAGAGCTGTAAGCTTCGTCTTTGATATCGCCAGCTGAATGGCCGTCGTGACCCGAAGTACCAGTATGTCCAGTACGGCCAGATTCACCATAACCAGAACTTCCAGTATGGCCAGTTCCAGTATGGCCAGTACCAGTATGGCCAGTACCAGTATGTCCACCATGTCCAGAAACTTCACGCTTCGTATCGAGATCTCTGTGGTCTCTGTTGTCCTTGGCATGCATGGCCGAACCCAAGCCGGCACCCACGCCAACAGCAGCAGCACCATAGCCCAAATCACGGTGGTAGGATTCCGCCGTAGATTGGTCTGCCGGATCTAAAGACCTTCCGCTGGAATCAGTTGGACTTTTTTTTTTGTCCGTATCAGTCAACGAGCTTTTTTTTTTGCCATCCGCCGGGGAAACATCGTGCTTCAACGTCTTGTCCTTGTTTACAGCACCAGTAGAAGAGGTGGCATGCGAGGCTCCACCTGCAAGTTCTCCACGCTTGCCGCCCGAACGAATAAACTCGTTCTGGTTGGTGAAGGCTTCCGTAGGCACCTCTTGAACTCCACCTTCAGCACCGGCGGTGGTCTCAGTCTCGTCTACGGCAGCGCCTTTCTTGTGGGTTCCCAATTGCTTGATTTCGGGATCAACACCCTCGGCAATCTCAATCAACGATCTCTTGTCGTCGGTCACTCCGTGCTTACGGTTGTGGGCGGTGACCTCTGCCTCGACATTTCTGCTATTGGTTTCTGATTTCTCCTTCTTCTTGGAGCTAACATCGTTACCAGAAGAAGGTGTCAATCCTGGAACGGGTTGTACCCCATCGCCAGTCTCCGAGGACTCGCCAACGTCCTTGGTGGATTTTCCACCAGCATGCTTTGGGGCGTTCCTGACATCCTCGTAGCCAGCAGCAGGCTCGATCAAAGAACCATGTTCATTAGAAGTTCTGTTGGAACTGGACAATCCAGTGGCAGCGGCACCAGCAGCACCAACGGCACCAACGGCACCGGCAGCACTGGCAAGGGCACCGGTGACACCAGATCTCCCACCAGAAGTGGATGACGAGGTTCCAGAGGTTCCAGAGGTTCCAGAGGTGTCAGTCCCAGTGCTTCCAGGCTTGGTAGTTCCCGAAATTCCAGTAGGTCCAGAAGTGGATTCAGTAGTTCCGGTTTTGGTTGTTCCTGAAATGCCCGTGGGTCCGGTACCAGTAGCTCCAGTACCAGAATGGGCTCTGTCAGCATCTCTCGAAACATCGCTGTCGCTTCTGCCGCTAAGACCAATTGCGGCAGCAGCTCCGCCTAAAGCACCGGTGATTCCACCAATGATTCCAGACGAATGACTGGTGTTGGTATCATCGTCGTCGTCTTCAACTCTGTCAAGAGATGGAGAAGCGATCTTGTCTTCACGATGAGCCTTGGGATCAAGAGTGGACCCAGTGGATCTAGTGGATCCAGTGTACCCAGAAGTAGTTCCAGAAGTAGTTCCAGAGGTAGGTCCAACCTTGGAATCATGTCCAGAAACACCAGTAACATCACGATCGCTGATTCCAGAGTGTCCGGTGTGTTTTCCGGGCTCAGTGTGTCCAAGACTTTGAGTGTTGCCATGTCCAGTGTGACTTTCAGTCTCACCAGTGTGTCCAACACCTTCAGTCTGACTTGGTTCGCCATTGGCGCCCAACCCAATGGCAGCACCTGCAGCGCCTGCGGCACCAGCAATGGCTCCAAACACACCAGCGTTGCCGGCTCTGTGGTAGGCAGAATCGCTAGTGTTTTCGGTGTTCACTGACTTGCTGTTGTCCAAGGCACCGATACTCTGACTTCCTGACGTTGCGGGCTTGGTCGAGCCTGCCACCGCCAGAGCGTTGGTGTGGCCAGTACCAGTGGCATTACGGTCAGTTCCAGTAGAAGTACCGGTAGAATTGTGGCCGGTAGGGTGGGAATCGGCACCCAAAGCAGTGCCCAGGGCTTTTTCTCTGTGAAACTTTTCTTGACCGGCTTGGTATGCTTCAGACTTGATTGAAGAAGCGTCAGCAGCTCCGTAGCCCAAGGCCCCAGCAGCAGCCGCTCCGGCCGCTCCAAGAGCACCCCTGGCACCATCCAAAATACCAGGCTTTGAGGAACCATCATCATGGAGGTTGGACTCATGAACACCAGAACCAGTGGTGTCGTAGACCTTGCTTCCTCCTTTCAGTCCACGGTTCAAGTCAGATGGAATTGCTTGTGACGATCCACTGTCGTACGCTCCAGCCTTGACACCTTCTTGGTAGGAATCATCGATAGGCTGGGTTGTACCCTTGCTATGGCTAGCAGCGCCAAATCCAAGTGCTCCTCCAACAGCACCGGCCAAAGCTGCTGGTTTCAAGTACGAAGCAGCAGAGTTGCCCGAGGTCTCTTTTTCGTTTGGAGGACTATAAGGCTCGTGGTACACTGCCGTGGACGAAGCCTGCTTGCTGATCTCGGGCTTGTTCTTGTTCAGCGATTCAAGGCTTTCGATCTCTTTTTCCGTACGAGCAATCTTGGCGTTCAAGGCGTCGAACTCACGATCGTAGTCAAAGTCGGAGCTCGAAGGAGGCACGCCAGCGTCGTTTTTGTGGCTGCCTTTGGCGGCAGCGGCTCCGGCGCCAACTCCGGCACCGACTCCAGCGCCCACAGCAGCACCAGAACCAGAGCCAGAACCAGAGCCAGAACCAGAGCCAGAACCAGAAGCCGCATTAGAACCAAGGCCTCTAGAACCGTGGCCAGGTCCCGTGGCTCCACTGGCTCCACTGGCTCCACTGGCTCCACTGGCTGTATGGTGGCTGCCTTCCAAAGGCGCCGTGGTGTGGGCGCTGGTTCCAGTAACATTTCTGGTTCCAGAAACATTTCTTGAATCGTCGTTCTTGTGGTCGTTCTTGGGGTCGTTCTTGTGGGACTTTCCACGCAACGAGCCAACCACGCCAGAAACCCCCAGATTGTTGTACGCAGACTTGTTGGTCTCGTGAGCTTCGGTAGGATCCTCATGGTTGCGCTTGGAGGAGGTGCCAGAAGAGGCAGTGGACTTGGAGTCTTGCTCATATGCATCTCTCCGGGCCGCCTTGTTGCCATGTTCGTAGGCTGCGTCCTTGATCTCCTGCTCTCTTTCCTGCTGCTCGTAGGCAGAAGGCTTGGTCTTCAAGTTGCGGTTCTTGTCGAGCTCAGCAGCAGTGGCTTCATTAGTAGTATTGGTGTTACCCACAACTCCACCCTGAGTGTCTCTGGGGTTGTAGAAAACCCCGGTTCCTTCGTGAACGGCAGTATCGTTGGTATAGGCCGGATTCGTGTTTGGCTCGACTTCTCCACCCCGCTGTTGCGCAGCAGCAGCTCCGCCCGCCCCAGCGGCTCCTCCGAGAACAGACTCGTCCGTGGGGTTCTTTTCGTTGGCAAAGTCGCCGGGCGGAAGTCTGTCCACAGGCTCACGTCTGACTTCTGGAGGTGCGGTGACGACTTTACCCATCGACGACGAAGAAACAACTCTTCCTTTGGACGAAGCGTGTCCAGCAGCGGCGCCTGCGCCCGCCAACGCCGCCCCGGCAGCAGCAGCAGCCCCGGCAGCTCCATGGGTGGCTCCTTTGGAACTGGCGAGATAGCTGTTCTTGCCCTCGATGTAGGCGGCATCGACCACCTTGTGGTCGCCTGGACTCAATTGGCTCGTGCCGTGGCTGGAGTGGCTTGCGCCGTGGCTGGAGCTTTGGTTGGTGCCGTGGTTGGTGCCACGAGATCCGGTTCCGTGACTTGTGCCAATCACTGGAAACCCGTACTTGGACACTTTCCTGTTGTACTTTTTCTCGGCGTGGCGCTGGCCCTCAATGTAGGCCGATTCCAACACACCCTTGTCGTGAGCACTCAAATTGGCGAGATTGGAGTGGTCAAACAGCAGATGGCCGGAGTCGACTTCGCCCGACTTGACACTCGAGGAAGACCTCGAATGGGTTCTGAAGGGATGTTTTAGCTTGTCCATAAAGGACTGTTTTTCTTCGGGTTCGGTATTTGACATTGCAAGTATCGAGTAGCAATGGAATCAATTGAGGGTAAACAATTGGGGAATGATGAGTTTTATACTTGTCCCCGCAGGTGAAATTGATGACTGCAGCAACCACAGCACAGCAACCATTATGTAGTGAAATCTGGTGAATGGATGCTTCTCTCGCATCTCTACCCTGCAGCCTGCATATGCGCCAGGCACGTCAAAAAAATTCAAATCAAAAAAATAAGGCAACATGAACCCGGGGTGGGGTGATAGCCGCAGGGGTCATTGGCCCTTGCATTAGGCGTTGCTAGCGCCAACAGTGGTGAGCGGTGTAGTAACGCTCCGCTCGCTTCTGCCGCACAGCCGCTCTGGCAGACCTACGGTTATTGTTGTCACGTTATGACGTCACTGTGGGACCCGTGGTGCCTGGCGGGGCCTGGTGGCCTGGTGGGGCACCAGGCTGGTGCATTGAGGTGGCTGCAACTATTTAATCTACTGGTCCTTCTCCACATTGCCTGCTTCTTTCCTTGTTGCTTCTTACTTGTACTGCGGCTGCTTGTTCGGCTTGTTATACACTAGTCGCGTCACGAGCCACTCGAGACTCTCGACAAGACCCTGGTTTTCAAGTACCGAAACCGGCAACAATTTGGAATCGGTGGCCTCCAACTCGCTGACCAACCGGATGAAAACCCCGGTTTTCAATGCCACCAAATCAACCGCTTCGGGGAGATCTTGCTTATTGGCAAGCATTAGTATGGGAACATTGACCATTTCTGCGGCATTATTCTCCTGGTTTGTCCACGACAGATCATGGGTAATTTCCATGAGGGTATCGTAGCATTCTTGAAACCTTTCAGTATCTGTAGAGTCTATAATGAAGATGATTCCATGGCACGAGGTGAAGTAGCGTGACCACATACTTCGGAGTGATCGTTGACCTCCCAAGTCCCAAAATTTCAAATTGATGTTGTTGTATTGTGCTGATAATTGCGAGTCTTTGGACGTCTCGAACTTGACGGTGATGGTGTTTTGGCCCACGGTTGGAAGAATGCGCTTGGCCTTGAGAGCCTGGATCGTGGATTGGTCGGAATTGGGTTCGGTGGAGGTTCGAGATTTTCGTGGGGGTTCGCCGGGAGGAGGATAGAGGAGCTTTAGATGCTCAAGAAACGTGGTTTTTCCCGCATTGTCCAACCCCAAGATCAACACGTTGTACTGCTCGCGTTTCGTGTACTGGGTATAGAGCGACGATGCCAAATGAAACATCGGGAACTGGGTACAAGCCGGCCGCCGGTTACCGGTCTTCGCGAAATCACCGCGCACTTGGCTGTGCCGGCACACGACCGGCGGTATAAAAGAATTTCTGTGCGATGCGACGACTGAGAAAGGTAAGTACTTTATGATGAACAACGATAGGGACAACTGATACCCATGAAGATAGTTGTTCAGATAGTAGAAATTGTCTGAGAGTACTAACAAAGAAGGAAAAGAAGAAATACGGAAAGGAAAGAAATGAGAAACGAATGAAACCGAAGGAAAAAGTGCCAATCTCGATGACGCTTTCCTGGTCAGTTCTCGAAGCTTTCGTAGTCAATTCTCGAAGCTTTCCAGGTCAATTCACTCACTCTGGGTGATTCTGGACTCATTCTAGCTTCAATCCCTTTTTTTCCTGGCTTTATTCTCAAGCTCTTCCCTCTACCTCTGTCCTCACATTCTCTTCTCGTACACCGGTGCACCGCCACCTCCACGCGCGATACCACTTTTCTCAATACCGTTTTCTCGATACCATCCCTTTATGTCGTTCAAATTTCCATCCTTCAACTTCCAGGCGCTCCAAGAGTCTCTCCCTGACTTCGAAAACCTCTCCAAGTCGTTCTCCCAGCTGAATGCGGGCAAAAACCTCGACCAATTCCGCGAATCCTTGCAGCCGTTTGCGGCCAAAACCACCCAAATGATCTCGTCTCAGCTCCAGCAAGTGCAGCAGATGGCAAATATCCACACCGGGAACGCTGGTGTCGAGGTCAGCGAGCTTCCCGCAGAGTACTTGCAATTGGAGGCCAATTGTGATTTGGTGCTCAAATTGTATACCGACTTGATTCATTTTTCCAACGACACTTTTGCCAAAGTTTCCTACGATTATCCTCCCGCCAACAACGCCATCAACAAGATCCGCGATGCCAAGGTGGGGAGTCTCATTGGCGAGAAATTCAACCAACTTAAAAACGTGTCGACTCCACAGGAATTGGAAAAGGTGTTGATGGGCGGCACCCCGGACGACGCCGAATCCACCGTGGAAGTGCAGACGGTTTCTGCCAAGGTTCCCAAGACGTTGTACGGGCAATTGGCGCAAATTGCCAACAAACACAGCGAAGAATTGAAGAGCCAAAACAGCGCTGTATCGCTCGCTTTGCTCCAATTGTCGTCCACGTATGTGGAAATCGCCTCTGCTCGTCTTGACATGGACTCCAAGATCATGGACCAGTTCAACCAGCAATTGATCACCATTTTGAACGAGCAGTTTATCCTGGTCAACGAGTTGAGAAAAAAGGTTTATTCTACAAGACTGGAGTTTGACCTCTTGAGATCGACATCCACGGCCACAGAGGAAGAGGAGGAGAACGAGGAGATCATTGCTAAGGAAGACGAGCTCGTGAGCGCGACCGAGGCTGCGGTGGTGGAAATGAAGAAATTGTTGAAGCCTTCGAAAAACGTTTCGTTGGTGCAGATTTTCGTCAATGCCCAGAAAGAGTGGTTTGAGCTCAGTGCCAAGAAATTGGCTTCTCTTTCCGAGTCGTTGGCCGCCATCGACGTCAAGGACGAAGACGACTAGAGGGGAGTCCCTGGTGCATTGGGTGTGAATATTTATGGTTTTTTCAAACACAAGGCTGATCGGTCCATGACGGACTCTTATAATGACAAGAGGCACGTATTGAACGGCGCAAAGTTGGTAGAGCACATTGTGCGCCACCGAATACACGATTCTTTATTCTACAAGCAGCATCTCTACCTCACCAATGAACAAACACTTCTACCTGTCATCGTGGAAAATGTCACCTTCATTGGAGGAACTGATGCCAACGGCCGCCCGAGTCCGTTTATATGCTGCTTGTTGCGGCTTCTAGAAATTGAGCCCGAGGAGCGAATACTAGCCATGTATGAGACCCAATTGGGATACAATAGGTTTAAATATTTGACTTGCTTGGTGATGATATACTACCGTTTAACCAAAAGTGGTGCCGACACTTACCGACACCTCGAGCCGTATTACAAAGATTACAGGATGGTACGCATGCAATTGAAGGTGCCCGAGTTTGAAAATGGAAGTGCTCGACATTTTAAAGTTCACACCATTGACCAATGGGCCGATGACTTGTTGCAGCAGGAGCGGGTAGTTGACATAATACTTCCACGGCTTGTTCCACGGCACATACTAATGCAACGGGGAGAACTAGAGCCGAGGGTGTACCATATAGAGGAGAGAGAGACCGAGAGCGAAGATTCGTTCGAAAGCGATAGCGAGTAGAGGGTGTGTACATGCATTGACAGAAGTTAGACAGGATAGCGCAGTGCATGGAAGATGCGTGGAAGGCGTGTGGATGGCGTGTGGATGGTTGCTGCATGGCTGCATGACTGCTTCTTTTTGAAGCGTACCTGCGTGGCCGCAGATCGATTCGCTGCATTTGGCGCATATCTCGCCTGCCCCGCGTTCGCGCTCCTGCAGTCAGCACCTAAAATTCGCCGACAACAACTCGACTATCCATGAAATGGCAGTAACAACACTCAATGATGGAGACGGCTCCGTGTCGCCGAGAGCGTCGAAAACAAAAATCATTTCCATAATTTTTCTCTTTTTACTTTCCTTACTAGCATTCGTATGCCAAACCGAGTTCACGTCAAGAGCTTATACGGTGGGGTTCAAAGAACCCATTGCACTTTTACTCGTCACCCATGGGATGTGGTGGATTATCTGGCCCATACAGGTGATTCTGATTGCGGTTTTCAGAACCGGGCATCGTTTGATGTACCAAAGAAGGTTGGGAGAATACGAGCCTGTCAACTCGCCAGGACAGATTCACGACCCAAATTTGCTGGTTACCAAGCCGGTCAACGTGTACAAATACTTTAAGAAATCGATTGTCAAGCAGGTGCACAACGTGTACCACACGTCCATCTTGATCTACGAAGCCAATGTCAATGGCGATACAAGAACCGAACAAATAAATCAACTTATTGATCTGAATCCTCATATTTCCAACACTAGCTCACTTAGAGCTTGCTTTAAGTCTGCTTTGGGCACCCCGTCGATCAAGTACATTCTCACCAAGTCAGCCATAATCACCATGGTGTTGACTATTGCCGGGTTTTCGTGGTACGGTGCCATGCTGATGACATATGCTTCCGACGTCACCGCCATCTATAATTGTCTGGCTTTCACCGCCTACGCTTTTGCTATTCCCATCTTGAAGGAACGGTTTTCATGGCTCAAGGTCAGCTCGGTGGTAATTGCCATTGCCGGGGTGTTTATCGTGGCGTATTCCGGCGACGCTGCCGATGGTGACAATCCGTACCCTTACCGGTTTTGGGGAAATTTGATCATTCTGGCTGGTGCGGTGTTGTACGGGTACTACGAGGTGCTCTACAAGAAGTACACATGTATCCCCGCTCACCTAGCTACCATCATCACGCCTCGGCGCCAGCTTACATTTTCCAACTTTATCATGGCGCTCTTTGGCACGTTTACATTTTTGTTCTTGTTCACCTCCATGGCGTTGGTGCACATTTTCCACATCCACCACTTCAATTTGTTTGACTATGGCGACAAAACTGGGCTCATTTGGTTCTATATCATTGGTTCGCTCATCTCCAACATCTTGTTCAGTGCTGCATTTTTGTCACTCATGGCCTTGACCAACCCGGTGTTGTCGAGTGTTTCGTCGTTGACCACCATTTTTCTTATCGGGTTGACCGAGTGGGTTTTATTTGGCATCAAGTTGAGCTTTCAGCAACTTTTGGGAGACATGTTCGTGATTGCCGGGTTTGTGTTGTTGACGGCAGCTTCATGGAAGGAGATCAGTGAAGGAAACGACGACGACGATGTGGAGAATGTGTCGACGTTTTCGTTCCCTGTGAGCACGGACGGAACGATATAAAACCAGAACAAAAGAGCACAAAAATGTACCTATACTAGACAGTTGATTCAGTTGTGTTCGACTAGTGTACAGAAACATGAAGCGGATAGAAGCTGTGCCTATACTCTTCAAATGGGCTCAAATATATATTCAATATTCAATAGTATAAGTATATGACGTTCTGAAAGTGATCAAGAAAGTTGCCCCATTGGTTTCTCATTTCCACGATTGCTCGTTGTTACCTCTTCCTCAGAATACTCGACTTCCAATTCTACTCCACAATTCTTTTTTCTATTCTATTTTCCACTTTCTCACTTCTACTTCTTCTCGCTCTCACTTCTCACTTTCTCAACTCTCTCACTTCTCACTCTCACCTCTTCTCCTCCCATGACAACAGACTTCGACGGCTTCGCCGGCGTCATGCGGACGCTCAACCTCGACCCAGACAAGTTCCCCAGCTACAGCGGCGACTTCAATGCCTTAAATTATCGCCAACTAGCAGCGGTGAAATCAGACATCGAAACCCAGCTTTCGGCCCTATTTGACATGTTGACCAATAACTTTGCCGCAGACATGTCCACGCCGTTGGTGACCGAGGACGGGTTTCCTCGGAACGACATTGACGTCGTCAGCATTCGGTTGGTTCGTGTTCGAATCGTCATGTTGAAAAACGACTTGAAAGCGGTGTTGGAGTTGTTGGAGGAAAAGTTGCAACAGCAATTTTCGGGCCCAACACAGTCGGCTCCGGCTCCAGTGGCGGCTCCGGTGCCAGTAGAACAGTTGGTGCCGTTTGCGGTGGTTACAGAGATGGCGGACGAAAGTCCAGCGAAAAAAGCTGGGCTACAATTGCACGATAAGATCGTCTACTTTGATGATATAAATGCTGCAAACCACAACAGATTACAGGCCATTGCCGGGCACTTGAGACTGCGCCAGGACCAGGAAGTACAGGTGCTTGTTCTCCGTGAAGGAGAAAAGGTTCGTTTGCAACTTGTTCCGTCGGATAATTGGCTGGGTAATGGTCTCTTGGGGTGCCGCTTGGTCCCATTGTAAATAGTTGTTCAGCCCCCGTGAAGCGTACTCGTGAACGTCACCACGTCGCCTGCTTCAAGCACGTACTCCTCCTTGCCTTCCAACTCCCAGTCGGTGTCGTTGATAAGAACCAATATTCCTGGTCGAACCGTGCCGTTATCGAGGAACACCAGCACATCTTCTTTGTGGGTGATAACCGTAGAAACGATGGCCTGCAACAAGTCCATGATGGTCACCTCGCCTTCGTTGCCCGGCACCTCCACCTTGTGGTCTCTGACCTTGCTGGAGATGGCATCCAAGCCGCCTAGAAATTCCACCTTCACCTTCATGATGAGAAGCCTGCAGGAAGTGAAAAATTATGGGGAAGAGAAGAATGAAAATGAAAATGAAAAAAAGTGAAAATAAAAAATGAAAAACGAAAAACAAAGATACCCTGTGTACTGATATGACACTGTACACCACAATATCTCTTGCATCTCTTGTGCCAATCGCTATTTTCCTGCCCTTTTCTCCTTGCTTCCTTCCTTCCTCCCTCCCTCCCTCCCTGCAGTACGCGAACCTACTTCCTCACTGAACACGACACCAACTTTAGCTATGTTTTGGATTCTTCTTCCACTCCTTTGCAGCCTCGTGCGGGCTCTTGCGGTAGACGACCGCATGCTGGCATTGGTGGTGTACGACTCACGCTCGTATGACATTGAAAACATTGGCCAATTCGACAAAAACGTCAAATCCGTCATTGACAAAATGCAAAATCTCGACATTAATTTGGTATACAAGGGTTATACCGACGAGGATTTGGCCATATTGTCGAGCGGCGAGCCCATATATGACCATTTGGTGCTTCTTCCTACTTCCAAAAAGGCAATTGCGGCCAAATCGAAATTCAACCAAAAGGCGTTGATGGACTTTATCGACCGCAATGGCAACATTCTTGTGGTGGACAACGTGGAGGCGGCGCTCCCAGACGACGTCCGTGCCATTCTCAACGAGGTGGGCATCTATCCTGCGCCCAAAAACTTTCGCCTTGTAGACCACTTTGAAAGCGACGGTGAGGCGGTGCAATTGACGGCACAAAACTTGGTTCCCAACAGCGTGGTTTCGTCGTTTGAACCCCAGTTGTACTATGGCTCCGCGGCCTTGATCTCCAACAACAGATTGGTGTTTCCCATCGTCAGGGCCACGAAAAACTCAATCACCATCGACCTGGGCGACGAGCCCATCACCCAAGATAGGACCTGGACGTTCGGGGAGCAGGGCTTTTTGAGTGTAGGCTTCCAGGCGTTGAATAATGCTCGTGTTGCGTGGGTCGGGGCTCCCTCGCTTGTTTCCGACGAGTTGATCCAGTGGGTATTTCAAGAAAAGAACGTGTTGAAATTGCAATTTGTCCAGCATTACAAGGACGAAGCTCCACAAAACATCAATCCTAGCTTGTACAGAATCAAGGACCAGGCCATCTATACCATTGGTGTTTCCCAGTACAAGAACGGAGAATGGGTTCCGTACAAAATCGAAGATCCCAGCCAGCAACTCCAGCTTTCATTCAAAATGTTGGATCCCTACCAACGGTTGAATTTGCAGCCATTGGGGCCAGCAGCGTCGACCCCCCAAGGTGCTGAGGACTGCTTTGTCTACTTTGCCAACTTTACCGTCCCCGATCACCATGGCATGTTCACCTTCGAGTTGGATCACCAGCGTGATGGATATACTTATTTGCTTGATAAAAGAGTGGTGACCGTCAGACACTTGGCGAACGATGAGTTCAAGAGATCGTGGGATATCACCAATTCCTGGATGTACATGACGAGTGCCTCGTTGGTGATCGTTGCGTGGTTGTTGTTCGTGGTTAACTTTTTGTATGTGGGGAGCACTGACAGGGTGAAGAAGAATGTATAGACAGCTGAATGCTGATGCTGAATGCTGAAATTGCTAAAGGCGCAAAAGCTAAATCATTGCTAAATCAAATTGCTAAAAATTGCTAACAAAATTGCTAAAAATCGCTAAAATCGCTATAACCGCTCTTATCGCTTAGATTTGGTAGTCGGCGCCCAACGGGTTTTCCCAGTCGGTGCCAAACCGTTTCGTGTCACAGAAAAGCGGCACAACATCGCTGGTGGCACAGGCAATCTTGTAAGCGCCCAGCAGCAAAAGTCGTTGGATCTCTTCGTGTTTTTCGAAATCTTCGTCAAAGAGAAACTTTCTCACATCTCGACTATACCGAATTCTTCGGCTTAAGGGCCGGGCTCGGATAAACGATGGTTTCAAAAGCACCTGACCCACCTTTCCCTTGCCAATTGAGCAGCTAACCAGGCCCGAAATCGTGGTGGAAAGACTCAAAGACGACCCAGCCGATGCCGTCAATGTCAAATCCTCGATAACCCAGCTGATACCCAAACCACTTGTTACGGTTGATCCCTGGCTATAAGAATACGAAAAACCAACACTTCCCCCGTCCCCATACTCGTGGGACTGACAGGGACTGGCGGGAATGAACCCGGGGTACTCTACCCGCTCGGCGTTGTGATACGCAAACTCGACCCATTCGAGGTTCTGCGAAGAAAAAAGATTGCGCAACCAGCCTTGGGCACCGACAAAATCGAGGTTGACAGGCTTCAGCCCGTTGGCTGGCGCCACATAGGTGTTGGTGCTGTTGAGGTGGAACACGGTGTTTAGCGTGGGAGCCAGAAGCACGGTGGAAAAGTTGGTGTAAAGTTCTTCATAGTCTTTGACGTGAACGATGGTAGCATCTTCACTGGCAATTGGCAACGCAGCTGCAAACAAAGCACACAAGGCAAAAGCAAGGTATTTAGGCGACATGAAGAAGAAGGGTCAATTGCAGCATTTTAGCATAGGGCATCTAGCAGAACAGAGTGGGAATTTGCAGTCGATACTGCATAGTTTGCAACCTTTTCTCAAAATGGGAACATTGAATCGACGCAGTGCAAAAAAATCCAAATGTCGGTGGAGGAAGCACAAAAGCAGCAGGCGCAAGACCAGAAGGCCCAGGCGTTGCAGGTGCAGTACAACAAGTACCAGGAAGATATCAGCGAATTCCAGTCGCATTTGGCCGCATTGGCGTCGAAAATACAAGAACAGGTGATTGTCGATAACACATTGAGTTCCATTGCTCCGACCAAGCGCGAGGGCCGGCGATGCTTCAAGTTGATAGGCGGCGTGCTAGTGGAGAAAAGCGTGGATGAGGTGATTCAAATGCTCCACAACGACCTCAAGGGCATGAAACAAGAGCAAGAAAAGTTCCAACAGGAATTGGCACGGATGAAAAAAGACATGGAAGCATGGATGACGAAAAACAACATAAAGATTGTGAGTAAATAGGCTATATCATACGGTGATCGACTGGACATATTCGGTTCTGGCATCGGTAACTCTTCCAGTGTCCCGGTTGATGGCCTCCCATTTGGGCTCATCTTTGAACAACCGGATGGCCGTGACCTCGCGCAAGTTGCTGCTCAAGGTGAAACGATGGTAGATCCCGGCGGGCAACACCAACAAGTCGTTGGGACTGAGTTGAGCTCGGATCCATCTTTCGTCGTGGGCGCGAACATCGAAGTACCCTTCTCCATCTACGATATATCTAATTTCTTCGTCTTCATGGTAGTGCTCGGTGTAGAACGTCTTCATTTTGGCGTTGAAGGCGTCCACATCGCCTCCAAACGAGCCCAAATTGAGAGTAATTTGGTCTCTATTCTTGTAACCCCGCTCTTTGGCAATGGCATTGAGTTCATCCATCGATGAGATTTTGCGGTAAAACACTCCCAACTTCAGAAGCGTCTCTTCAGACACTGGGTTCCCCGAGTCGTGTTCGTCGGTAAAGTCTTCGGGGGTGTCTTTGTTGTCGTGGTAGAAAAAACGGGCCATGGTAAAAGAACACAGAAAGAACTATGGCTCAACTAACGTATATGAGCGCACGTGATGGTGCCGCCGCGAGTAGGAGGGGCTGAATTACTAAGGATTACTAGATGTCGAGTAGAACGAAAGTTGCCAATATTCGGTATTGGACTGGTATGTAAACGTCAATGTCAATGTCAATGTCAATATGCAGCCCCATGGGGGGGTACCATCTTGCAGCTTGCATAGTGCATTTCCCTCTAATTCAATATCCTGCATATTATCTGGGTGCGTAGTAAAGTGCATATTGACACCTGCGGAGATTTCTTCACCATGTACGGCAACCGTCCCTATGGCCGTCAGGACCGGTCTACGTACCAGCAAAACATCGACCAGCAGCTTGCGTCGCAGGAGAAGAAAACGTCGTTTCGTCGAACAGTAGACCATGGCAGCAACATGGGCAGATGGCATATCCAACGAAGCCTTGGAATTACCGATAACCCAATTGGCAAAATACGGCCCGAATCGTCCTATTTGATGGATCTTCTCCCCTCCCTTGCATACAAGTCGTCGTCTGTGAATCCCAATCGAGGCAATGCCGCGATCATGGATGTCCAGACCAAGTTTGTACATCTTTCATCCAACAAGGCCAAGCACTCAATCAACACTGTCAAGTGGACGCCCGAGGGTAGACGGCTTCTCGTAGCGTCCCATTCCGGGGAATTCACCATCTGGAACGGAATGACATTCAACTTTGAAACTATCATGCAAGCACACGATCTGGCGGTTTTGGCGCTCAAGTATTCTCACAACGACGACTGGCTTTTGAGTGGAGATCAAACCGGAGCGATCAAATACTGGCAGCCCAACTTCAATAACGTCAACATCATCAACGGCCACAGCGACGCAATCCGAGACATTGCGTTTTCGCCCAACGACTCCAAATTTTTGACCGCTTCCGACGACTCGTCGATGAAAATTTGGAATTTTAATAACGGAAAAGAAGAAAGGACGCTTGCCGGGCACCACTGGGACGTCAAGAGTGCGGACTGGCACCCCAGCATGGGTCTCATAGTCTCGGGCTCCAAGGATAATTTGGTCAAACTCTGGGATCCTCGAGCTGCGAACAGCATTTCCACCCTCCACGGCCACAAGCACACCATCACCAAAACCCGGTTTCAAACCGCAGGAACCAGCCGGCTCTTGGCGTCGGTAGCCCGTGACAGATCGTGCCGGATTTTCGACTTGCGGACCATGAAAGATTTCTTGGTTATTCGCGACCAAGATACCGACTTGTCGTGTGTCGAGTGGCACCCTATCCACCCTTCTATGATAACCACCGCCGCCTACGACGGCTCCATGAGCCACTACCTCCTCGACACTTTCATCAGCGAAAGCAATACCATCAAAAACGAAACCAGCGCCAGCTCTGGGTCGGCCATAGAAGCAGTTCACAAAGTTCCTTACGCTCACGAAAGAGCCATAAATGCCCTCGAATACCATCCTTTGGGCCACTTGCTCTGCTCGGCAGGTGCAGACAGGTCTGCCCGTTTCTGGTCTCGAGCGAGACCCAACGACCCCATGTCGTTCAAAGATGCGTTGTACACCAACGACAAGGTGGGAGCCTGGTACTACGGAGTCAATAATAACATCAATGCAGTTTTGGAAGACACTTCTGCTTCCACGACCGAGGTGGCAGCACAGCCCGGAATCAACTTGCCTGGACTTAACAACTTTAACGGCAATGGTCCGGAAATGAGAGATTCTTACGCTATACCGGGATTGAGAGGGCATTGAGAAAATTCATGTATCAAGAAAATTCATGTATCATTAACTATCATTATATCGTTACACTTTTTGAGTAGAATGCTTCCACGGCCTCCATGTAGCGCTTTCCGTCGTCCTCAAGGTACTTTTCTGCAAATTGGGCTATGAGCATGACGATCTCGTCATCGCAGTTGCCCGGTCTATATATGGCAGTTGTTTTCCCGCAGTTTCGAATATTGACCCAGGCGGCAACTTCTGGATCAAACCCGTCGATTTCCTCTTTGGTGAGGGGCTCGTACGCCTTGTAGTAGTGTTCGGTTCGTTTCTTAAAGTCGGCGATGGCCACTTCGTGCCGTATGTTTCTGTAGTCGGCATTGAACGCCTTGCCGTTGATGTTGAACAAGAGATACTCCTCGATGTCGCACGCCACGTCGAGGATGATGAAGTGGTCGACAATGCCCGCTTGTCGGCTCATTTCTATCATACTTTTCCTTCTCTCGATTGAAGTGTTGGTGGCATCGAGAAACCCTACGTTGATCACCTCGTCCTGGAGATTGGCCAACAAGTCTGTCATTGCCATGGTGGCGAACGCATCCCGCTGGCGCTTCGCCGTCACGTTTTCCGGGTCGAAAAACTCGCTGGTGCTTAACTGCTGGTGCATCTTGCGTCGCACGTCTCCGGCATTGAATATGTCACATTTGTACCCACTTTTCAGAAGAAATCGAGAAAGCTGGCGGGCTATGGTGCTTTTCCCCGACGCCGGCAACCCTACAAGCATAACCACGGTTCGCTCAGTCTTGTGTTTTTTCGCTATCCACGCCTCCAACTCTTGAGGTGAAAAATGGTATTTGTTGATGGAGGTGGCTGGGGTGGAAGTTATCGTTGTGGCGCCAGTATTGGCATCCATCACTGCATTCGCCGACGACTGTGACGACGATATTCTCATTTTGGTCGCTCGCGGATTCAAAGGGTTCATTTCAATATCCATATTTTGAGTTTATGCCGATGTGGATGTGGATTTTTTTGGTCTGCTACAGTTAAATTATGAGCCCACGTTGCCACTATGTATGATGTGTTTCGAAAATGGTGTATACCTATAGGAACTTATATTTCCGGCTGACCCTGGTCGTGGTATGATGAAGAAGTTTGAAGTGGCGTGTATACTTTTTCTATAAACAGAAGGGCTCCTGTGGTCCGATGACTCTTCGGCGTCGGAGTTGCAGTCCCCGCGCCGTTCTATGCAGAAAAACGCACTGGACGGACGGGACGCATGCGGCGGGGCCCGAACTTCCGGCTATCCGTCATGACGTACAATGCACATTGTCCATTTATCCGGCGCTGTCAAATGGCGCATATTAAATGTACGTAAAATCTAGTTGCAGCTGGGCACGCAACAGTTTTCAACTCTCATTGCTTCGGCTTGTAAACCACCCGCGCCTCGTCTTTTGGTTCCCACCTCGTGGCGCGCGCGGCACCAATGGCCAGATAAGCTTTCATAAGATCGGCTGGATCCTCAATGTTGATTTCGCCCTCCTCCTCTGGGGGTTCCGGAGCATGTTGCGGTTCGTTATTTGTTAACAATTTTGTAGCCTCCCGAAGTAGTTCCAAATATCGTCCGGACCCTCTCTCAACTCGCTTGATGGTGTAGGATAACGACCAAGGTTGAGACTTGTGGCGTGGATATCCGTGTGGGTCCTTTATGCTTGACTTGTTAGAACCAAAAAGATTCTCCACATAAACGTAATAGGATAATACTCCAGCTTTTGCGGTGTCCTCATTGAAAGCGTCAAGCTTACTGCTATGATCCTGAAGATTCGCAAACCGTTCTTGTGGGTCGATATCTTCTCGGAAACTGGTTTTGAACGATTTGGGAAACGCTTGTAGCGTAGAGACTTGTTCTGATGAAAGTGGAACCGCCATGACATGCATCCTGTGTCTCAGGTATCCTACCCGGCGCATGGTTTTGAGTACCAATCTGAATGCGGTTTCGCCATGTTCTGCCTTCAAATCGTCGATAATAGTTTTCAACATATTTGTCCACACATCCAACGACATCTTGAACTGGGTGTCTGCCACAAACGAGGGAAGATCGTCGTGCAAGTCTTCGAGTTTTTTGACATTTATGGACTTTGGCGCACCCTTATCGTAGGAATAGAATACCCTGTCGATCTCGTCAAGAGGAATATATTGGAATCCAAAGAACGAATTGATATTATGGTAAGCCACATATATTCCGTCCATTTGGCCGATCCGGGCCTGAAACCCGTACTTGAGTAGGGCTCCTGTTCGAATCAAGTCGTTGTACTCTCGCTCAAACGACTCAAATTGTCCATTCAATTTCCAGATTTGGTACTGGTTGTTCTCAAGATGGGGATTACCAGAGTCGTACCGAATGGCACACACGGCCCGAGTCTTGAGATCGAAAGTTCCGTTTCCCGGAAGCCGCTCATCGTAGCAATCGAGCTGCGAACGCATCAAAAAGTCCCCGTATGTTGCGTAGTTGTAGGTATTCGGAGTGGGCGGAGGGGTCTCGGGTGAGGACACTTTATACTGCTCAAACTGCTTTTCTTCTGTGGTGAGAAGTGCTTCCAAACAGTGTCCCATTGCCGACAAAAGAATCTCGGTATCGGCCGACTTGTCGGACTCTACAGCGTACACCGTCTGGCCATTTTCGTGGTTTTTTCCTTTGGGCTGGATGATAAGCGATGCTGGAAGGCGGGCGCTGGCGCCGGTGAACTTTGGAAACGGAAATCTATCGCTGCTCGCCGGGTCGTAGTTGTTGAGTAGATAGTAGAACTGGATCAATGCAGACGTCATGGACGACGTGGACGAGTAGAATTGCTTGCCGTGTTCGTTGGCCGCTTGCAAGAGCGTGGCGTCCTTGGAAACATTGACAAACGAGCCGATGGCTTCGAAATTGAAGTCGGTATGCTTGATGATGCTTTTGAGATACGGAGTGAAGTTGTACACCCTGGTGCGAGGATCCTGAAGAAAATGGACCCCGGGCGAAAAAAGCGCTCTGTCAAGGTTGTGCTGGAGACGAGGAATCGTGGAATTGTCAAGGGTGTTGCTTTGAACCACCGGTGAATTTCCAGCAGTAATTCCTCGAACGGACTTTTGTTTGGCACCCAGTTTCCGGTCGGCTGTCCATCCTAGTCTTTCGTGCGTATCGTCAGCTTCACGGTCGGTATGTTTCCCGTCCAGAAACCCCTTGAGAAGCCGCTCGTTCGTCTTACGTCGCAAGCTCGTTTCTTGTGTGTCTCGTTGTCTCAAAGACGATCGCTTGTAGCTTTTGTGTTTTGGGGTAGCTTTTGTGTTTTGGGAACTGGCAGCTACGTCGCCGCTCTTGCTTGGGCCTTTAAAATTATCTAAATCGGCGACTAACGTGGCAAACTCTTTATTTGTCACTCGAAGCTTGGAGGTGTGTCGCAACGCATCGGACAAATCCTCAGCTTTTTCGTGCTTGGATGCTGTTACTTTGCATCTTATAGCCCTGAGCGGAGTCCAGGAACCTCCGCAGTTCCTCAAAGAGACCAAGGGCCTTCGATTTAACATTGGAGTGACAAGTATGATTGCGACTGGGTGCGATTTCAGTGCGAAATCACTGCGAAATGCGATGAGATGTCTGGGGAAGTTTGGGTGCAATGTTGGACCAGTAGGGTTAATATTTTTTATATCTTCTTCAGGGGTCTTCGGGATTAGCTGCAGAAGAACGCTTTCAGTGTTATCCCAACCTCACTTTCCGAGCTTTCTCAAGTTTCCACTTGTCACGCACTTTCACCATCACTCTCAACTTTCTCTCGCACTCCACTTTCACCTCTACGCTCTCTCGTTGCTCGTTACATTCTACCCTAATTATATACTCTCCTGTCGAGTTCCCGAAGCACGTTGGCCACGGACTGGACCTCCACTTGCATCCCTCGCGTTGTAAGCTTACCCACGAGCGTGCTAAAGTCCACCGAGTTAAACTGCTTATGACGTGAAAGCGTCTTATATGCGTCGGCACAGGGAATGAAAATTCCATTTGCGCCCGTCGCTCCTGGGGTTCCCGGGGTTCCGGGTGTCGTGGGTGCCGATGTTAATGCCATTGGAATATTGGACCTGGAATCGGTTCGTGAGAGCGAGGTTCTGGATGGTGAGCGGCCCCTACTGCTTCTATCGCTAGACCTTTCGTTCGACTCGTTTGCCTTATTTGCAACAGTAGAACAAAATAACGTAGATAACGGATCCATCTGGCACTGCTCGCAGGTTCCTGGGTTGCCTGTACACCCAGTCAGTTTCTTGGATGGCTCAGCAGTCACTGGTGGGACGGTGCCGGTATTCAAGTTGGCTATGTCTCGAATCTCCACGCTGGGTCCGGGATGCATTACTGGAAGCGAGCCTTTGCGAATGGAAGAGTTTTGAATTGGAGGAAGCAATTTGGTGACTTCTTCGTCTTCCTCCTCGTCTTCATCCTCCTCTTCAACGTGAGCCTCCATAGAGCGTGATATTTTTGCTGCTTCTTTAGCTGCTTCTCGGCAAACACAAGGAGTATCGTCGGTACAAAATCCACAATTGTCGACCGGAGATCCCTCATCGAACATTTTCTTCGGAGCTGGATCCTGAACTACGACGTCCCGTTTGGACGTCTTCAACTTCTTGAAGTCGGGCAAAGGTTTGTGCTTCGAAGTGCCAAACTGAGCCGTAAAGTCGATCTCTAAGCTTGATTTCCGCTTCAATGGAACCGCCGCCACAGGCTGGAAAGTCTCCACCAAGTCGTTCAACGTCGACAGCGACGTCTTGGCTTTCAATCCCACATCTTCACACAAGCACTCATCCTTGACACAGACACCGCAGTCAAAATCACTGGAGGCTCGTGGTTTGATTACGGTTGAATTGCTGGATATCGGCGCCGGTTGGATGGGCTTTTTATAGTTGAGACTTGGCGGCGAGTCCGCAGAAGGTGCCGGCGATATTTGCTGCACAGAGTACGTCGAAGACGAGGGAGAAGGGTTGGGCAGAGAACGAGCATTCCTGATGCCTGCTACCTCGGACCGCAATTGTTCCAAGCTTTTAAGAAGAAACTGGTTCTCGACTTTGAGTTTGTTTATGGTGTTGACTAACCCCATCTCCTTGACATCTCGTTCTTTCTCCACCTCGGCTAGTTTCTCCTCCAATTCTTGAACTCTGGTTGCTCTTCTCTCTCTAAAAGCACGCTGAGCAGCTCGGTTTTGAGCTTTTCTTTTCGACGCTGGAGTGTCTACGCTCGGCTTTCGGCCCGGTTTGGGACGCGGAGGGAGCACCCACTCTTTGGAAGTTTGGATTTGTGAAACTTGTGTGGAAGGGGGAGAGCCGGCCAGCGACTGCGGCGACACGGCAATGGCTATTGGAGAAGGTCCCCCATGTGGATTTTTTCTGGGAGCTATGACCAGTCCTCTCGTGGAGACCAGTGTATTCGACATCTCTACTGGTTAGTGTTTATCAAAAAAAAAAAAGTTTCGTGAGGGCGGAGAAGAAGTATTTATTTGCGCATGGAAGTGCACCTGATGAATCAGATAAAGATTTTATCTTTTTCATCAGGCCCGAGCGCGCAGCCAATCACAGCCTCGCAAACCGATCACAAAACAAGTTGCGCGTGGCGACTCGGTAATGGTCACGTGAAGCTACCCTTGGCAACACCAACGGTGGCCGGAAAATCGTACTTACTGTTATGATGCAGAGCCACTATAGTGAGGCCGTGCAGTTCAATGCCGTATTTTGTAGCGTTCGAAAAAGCTGAGTTTTGGGAGAACCTAAATCGGGTGTCTGGATCTCGGCACACGCTTAACTTGAAAAGCTAAAAGTGGTCGTAGACGATTCTAGACAACAAGTTGAGATCGTACCGGCCTTTTGGGCGTTTATCTCGACGAAAAGTGTGTGAAAAGTTTGTCAAGACGAAGTGGTATTTATCGAAACTTCGCACCATTTTCTATTGATGATATTGCTCCTGCATCCAGCAACAGCGATGGAAGGCTTACTGTGTCGAAACATGTATGTACAGCAATTTATGTATTTATATAGCATTACTCCTTGGCGACCTCGGCTTGCATTTTGGCGATGTCTTCCGCGCTTGGAGGACCCTCGGTGATCATTTTGTTGAGCGAAGTTTTTCCGAATTTTTCCTTCAATTTCTCTTCCTCTTGGATGAACTTTTCTCCATTTTCTTGCAAGTATTTTTGGAAATGTTCATACTGTTTTTGGCCATGTTCTCTAATTATGTCCAAAGGCATCTTGGGCTCCTTGTTGATGCTGGAGGCAGGGACTCCCATTAATTTAGCCAAGAAAGTGCCGGCGTTTGGACGGTGAGCATTGGCAAATAAATGTTGGTTGTCCTTCATCCACTGTTGTCTCAACTTGGCCTCACGTTCCTGGAACTCTTCGATGATGTTACTCTTGTCTCTAAACGAGTTCAAAATAGGTCTGACATCCTTAACTGGCTGGGTGGCCAAGTACTCCAAAAGTGGAATTAACCGGACCAAAGTGTCGTCGGGTTTCCCATCCCATGGTTTCATGGGGATGGCGTTGTCTGGCTGCATAGCCCACGACTCTTCATTGACATCTATAAGCACGGTTTTCCCCAAATCACGGTTCAACAACGACAAGTCCTTGATTAACTTTCCGTCTTTGTAGCGGCACGCTTCACGATATAATGCGTAGGAGATGTAGGCGTGGTAACGGTCCAACTTTGCCACAACTTTCTCGGAAAACATCTGGGAATTCGAGCCGAAAATGACAATCTCGTAGTACTGAGACAAGTATCCCAAAAAGTAGTCCAATCCGGGTCTCTTGGCGGTTCTCCATCCGTTCTTGGTGTCCCATTCCGAGTGGATCAACAAGTCGTCTAGCGTGAGAACAAGTGTCAAGGGACGACGGTAGGCCTCTGGGGGAGGAGGAGGGAGCAAGTTCTCAAATGCCGGTTCAGAAAAGAACGAAAAAAATGACGACAACCGCTTATTGAATCTTCCATAAATCAATCCAGGCAGGTATCCATTGCCGACGTCGGTGCCGTCCAATGCTTTCTGTTCCTCTTCGGAGTCCCAATCTCTACACATGTAACCGACTCCGGCGAGGGCTCCAAAGAGCGAAAATCCGTAGAAATAGTTGGCATACTTTTCTCTCTGAAGATCCTTGGATGTCTGTGCCCGTCTTCTGCGCTTAGCTCTCGTCCTTTCTGCGCTTTCTGAACCGTCGCCCTGCTCAGAACTGTCTTTTTTGCCAGATTCAGGATCGTCGAATCCAGCTTTCGCCAACATGTCGTCGGTCAAGATTGACTTTTGGGATTTTTCGTTGACTTTTTTATCGGAGTAGTACTTTACTATGTTGGTGCGGGCCACCGGTTGCCTCCGGAGCACCGCACGCAACCCTAAAGATGCTCGAACCGCTCTGATACCGAACATGGTGTGTTGCCAGTGAAGAAAAATTGCCAGAAACTTGCGACTCGCATCCTCCACACCCACCGGTTTCTCTGCGCGCACGGCGAGATCTGGGAGCCGAACACCCATCCGTTTGCGACAGAAGAATCGAATGAGTTTCCGTGTCGTTGGCTGGAGGTGGTATCTGGTGGCCCCCAAAGTGCCTAAGTACGAGAAAAGTGGCCTTTTGTTGACAAAATCGTTGAAATATGTGCGGGATGTTGACGAATACCAGAGACAAATTGTAGAACAAGCATCCGATGCCGAAAAGGCCAAACTACTTTTGCAAAAAATTCAAGGAAATAAGACTTTATTGTATATGTTGGCCAATTTCCACTCGGCACTCTCGAATATAGGCATAGACAGGTCAGCGGAACCGTCTACGAGGCCATTGTGGAAATATAGGTGGCACTACGTTACTCGTTTGGCACGACTTTCCAACACTTTTTGGAGCCAGTGCCAGTTGGAGGACTTGGCCCAACATGACCATCGCTTGGGGACTCGTCCAGATAGGATAGGGGTGCTTGATCCCATAAATTTCGACCCGGAGGTGTACAATGCTTTGCAAACGGGACAGTACGAAGGGACCGATTTTAGAGATGTGCAGATGATTGGCGGGCGAACGTTTAAATAGATTGGGATGGCTATTAAAGTTTTGGAATATGTAACGATTTGGAGATTTGGGCGCAGCCTTGCAAGAAGAACCCTGCTACCAAGACGTGCACCTCAGCAAAAGTTCCTTCGAAGAGAACACCGCCGGGAAGCTTTTCAAGAATCTGGTCCTTCCACACCAAATAAGCCATATAAGCAACCCATGCCAAATTGGTAGGAATGGGGAACCCTTCGAAAAATTTGGCTTTTCCTGTTTTATCCTTTGGAATGTTGTTGGTGCTGACATTGAACCGGGCCAATCTGGTCAACCCACACAACACCCAGAACGTAAGTACAAGCACATCCAAGGTGGATCTGAACCCAATTGCAAATGCAATGGTTGCAGGGGAGACGCCAAAAGACACCAAATCTGCCAATGAATCCAACTCCTGGCCCATCAACGACGACTTGTTACGAAGACGAGCCACCTTGCCGTCGAAAAAGTCGAAAAAAAGCCCCAATAAAATGAAAAAATGGGCTCGTTGAACGTATAAAGTTTTCCCCGTCAACGTGTACCTTAAGCAAGAAATTATCGAGTAAAATCCTGAAAACCCGTTAAGACAGGTGATGAAGTCGGCCATGTGAAGGTTTCGAATCATACTAAAGTGGCGGTTGTCTTCCAAAAATTTCACATATTCGGTTTCATCAGGTTTGGGAAGTGGCTCTTGGTTGCTGGATAATGAGAACAAAGAAGAACTACGCCTAATTGGTCTTCCAGGTACAACCTCCACGTCGGACTCTGCGTCTGAGACAATCGCTGACTCGTTACGCTTCACGGATGATGAGTATCCAGACATTGTTGAACGTGAATAAAACAGCAATGACACGGAAATTTGGTGCACCTGGGCATTGGCGCCGCTTATGTAAGCGGCGATAATATCGATTTCTGGGGTCGAAGTTGTGGCGGGGCGGCGGCTAAACGGGATGAATGGGTATGGAGAGTGTTTTACGAGGGCGTGCGTGTGGGGAAGGGGCGGCAGAGTAGGTTTCCAAAAATATTTGGCGGAAGTGGTTTTTGAAATGGGTGCAAATGGTGAGTGAGTGAAATTGTGAATAAAATCGACGAATTTCATTACTGTTGCTATGTGTAGAGAGCAATGTTTGTGATTGGCACTTGGCAGAAACGAAGTTCGGAAACATTGCTTGTGGCGGAGCATTGGTGGGTGTTAGGTGCAGACAGACCCATGTGAGAGAGTACATAAGCAAATCTGCATCAATGCGACCAGTGTCAAATGCGTCTAATGCGTCAAATGCGTCAAAGCTGCATCAATCTGCATCAATCTGCATCAATCCTGTCAATTTTGCATCACTTTACACTCTCTAATCTCTTTCCACTGGTACAGATGTCAATCTGTACACCTCTACTTCATGTATCCATGAATCTCTATCTCTATATCTACTAATGGTCGGAGCTCACGTACACCGTAGGTAACTCTATGGATCCCGGGGTGCCTGTATCGGCACTATGATGGTCGTTTCGGCCGGCTTCCTCGCTATGCTGCGACAGCTCCGACGACGATTTCAGGTGGTCTTTGTTGATCAAGTTCTTGTTGCTTTGCAACATGTTTTTGATGTTGGAGTAGTTGACCATCGAGTTGAGCGACTCGCTCGACGACGCCCTCGAACCACTGTTCAAACTGGCAGTTTCCGTTGGCGATGCGGGCTGGAGCAGGAGCCCAGACGGTTTCTGTCTCGTTCCTTCTCGGTCATTGTTGCGGTTATCATTTACCTTCTGCAACTTCAGACTGATAGCGTCTCGCTGCTGCTGCAATACTCGGCGCTGGGCTTCAAGATACATTTCATGCTGGCTCTGATGTGGAGATCTAGCCTCTTCATCTGGCACAGAAAACGTAGCTACCACCGGCAGGCCCTGGGGATCCTGGACCATCACCTGATGGGGAGACAATCTGGGAGACATGTTGGGAGATGCAATGGGGGTGGCCGGTTTCATGTCACTGATAAAAGTCGAGTCGAACGGATTTTGTTCCTGCGGCGTTGGAACCAAACCATTGGGGGTCTTGACCAGCGGAGTGAATACAGCTGAGAACGACTTTTTGTCGGTGCCAATTTTCGACTCGTTCGTCTTCCTCTCAATACTCCTGAACCGTTCCAAGTGATCGGAACCGAATTTGAGAAGCTCCTGAAGATCGCTAAACCAGCTATGGTACTCGTCGGCATTGCGGCAACGAAGCGTATACTTTTTCAGCGGGTCCGAAAGCTTCGACAAGGTGAATTTGTAGGTTCTATAATCTTTTTCACGAATGGCCAAGTCGTTCAAGTTGTACGATTTGACGGGGATATCATCGTGGCCAATGAACCCGCCGATCTTGTCCTTTTCCCTTTTTTTGGTGTTTCCTTCGTTTTCCACCTTGAACTCGTGCAAGTAGTTACAGGTTAAAACATAGTAGTAGCTCGCATAACTCTTGATGATCTTTTGCTTTTTGTACATCATGCCATACCGAAGACACTTGTTGTGAGTGGATTGTGCATACGGGAGTACGAGGGAGTCGTAGGACCGAATCTCCCGCTTGCGAGACGCAGGAGTATCGCAATAGATATTGATAAAGTTCTTGTTGTTGCACACAAAGTACTCCCAGTCTTTGTTGGCGTCGCTGGTGATGTTCTTGCGGATGCTAAGAACGAGATTGACCAAAGAGTCCGCCGACAGAGCGTATACCGACTCGTTGCTCACCAACTTGGCAAACCGGTCAAGCGCAAAATTCAATTCTTTCACCACGTACACCAAGAGTTCCTTGGAGATGTTCTGGAGGTTCACGTACGAGGCAAACATGTAGTTTTCCTGGATCAACTGTTTTTTGATCTGGTAGTCCACCTGCAATTTGAGCAAGAACGGGTCGTCAGTCGCACCGATATCCTCGTCACTTTCCTGGAAATTTTTCTTCAACACCGGCCGCTCCGACGAGTACAACTCCACCGAGCTGGTGTACGAGCTCAATGCCTTGCCTGTGTGGCTCACTTCCTTCAAGATGGCGGAATTGGCAAACGAGTCGTTTTTCAAACTGGACCGAATTTCCTTGATTTTGAGCAGGAGGTTTTTGAGCGTCGACTCGAGCCGGGGAATGTGCTTGTTCACGAGATCACGGTGGAGCTTGAGCTGCGACTGGTACAAGTGGGAGTGGTGGTTGACCAAGAGCGGTGAGAGGTTGATGAACATGGAATCTTCGGGGAAAAAATTGGGCGGCACTTTGATGTCGTTCTGGTGGGATACGTGCGGGCGCTGGGGCGGCTGAGGGGTGGAGGCGGTTTTGAGGTTGTTGAAGGAAACGTTACGTTTGTGGGAGGGTTGGTTGGGCGGGTTGGAAGACGAGGATTTCAAAAACGAATTGTTGGATTTTGTTTTGAACAAATTGGGTCTTTTTTCGTGCGGAGGCGTGGTCACCGGCGTGGACTGGGTGGTTGTGTTGGTTGCCATGGTGTTAATGCTGGTATTGGAGTTGGTTTTTCGGAGGGTCTTGGAAGGTGGAGACGTGGTGTTCAGGTCAAGTGCGTTCAAAAACCGGCTAGGCAAGTCCTTGAACCCGGGAAACTGCACCGAGTTGATGAGCTGGTAGTTGAGGTTGGCATCGAATTCTTTGCTCAAACTGATCTCTTTCATGTAAAAAACGAGAGCCTTGATGAAATGTTTCCACATCTTGAAATACGCAACCAAATCATCTACCGGTTTGGCATCGTACGGAGGTAAGTTGATGTAGTAGGGAGAACGAGGATCCGAGGCCGGAAGTACGGTTTCCTTGCAAAATTGATCCTCAGTCATAATTACCAAAGATAAGTGAGTTCCCGAATGATTTTAAAGGGTTGACAGCTGCATGCACGCAACTGCAGTTGAGGGGGGCATCCACGCCCCTTTGGCGCGCGATCCGGAGTCTAGATGCGGAGAGGGAATGTAGGCAGACAAAAGAGAAGGGAACCCGGGGTAACCCGAGGGAACCCGAGGGAAACCGCGAGGAAAAGGTCGAGAGAAAAGTTAGAGAAATGGCGGTAAAGCCACCGGATTACAATTTATTTGGGAGATTAAAGTTTTAGTGCTGTAGGCTAAACCTTGATACTGCACCGGCCGGCAGAATTGTTCCGGCTTGGCGGGCGTGCGGGCGTGCGCATCAGAGCAAGGCGTGACTTGCTGCGGGCCGAACACCAATGAGGCGAAAAGAATGGAGCCGATGTCCCCAACGGCGCCGCGTGATGCAAAGGATGCATATGCAACGATGCCATGCGATGCGATGGCACGATGCGATGGCACAATGCAGATCGAACGACGCCCACGATGGAACCGCCCAGGGCGCAGGCCGGTTACATAAGCCCCTTTTTGCACCCAATTGCATTTGCACCACTCTCGTTCACCATTCTTTTTGTACCGCTTATGTGGTATTCGCTACCTATGGGCGAGTCCTTATACCAGAAATTCACGTTTCGTGGGCCCAGCATTGAGTTGCTGGAAACCCTTGCTGAACTCATTGATTTTGAAAGTGCCAGTCTTGAATTCGAACCCCAGCTAGTATGCATTGAGCTGAACAACAGCGAGATTTTGACGAAAAAACGGCTGATGCGCCAGAAATGGAGCTCGTGGCTCGAGTCGTGGCGCCGGCACGAAAAGCAGAAGAAACCGTTCAAACCGCACCGGCGGATTTCGCTCGCCAAGCGGATCCACTCCACCACAAAACTGATACTCAAAAACAAGCACAACGAAAACTACGAGCTGGAGCGGCGGATGGCCACGCTTCTGGACATGGTCAGCGACGAGTGTCTGAATCTGACGGTGGAGACCGTCAATAACCTGGAACCGGAGAGCCATATTCGCGATAACGAAAGTTGCAAAAATGTCGCGCAAGAAGCGGAAGCGTTGGAGCATCTCCGCGACCAATTGCACTGCCAGCGCGAGCTCCAGGTGAGCCGGTACTATAAGTATTTCGCGATTAGTTAGAGACTAGTCTGTCTGAGTAGTGTCTTCCGATTGGCCCTCTCGTTGCAATAACCTTCGTTTCATGTCCACGCCCCACCTGTAGCCCGTGAGCTGGCCCAGCTTCGAAACCACCCGGTGGCACGGCACCGCCAACGCTATTTTGTTCGCGGCGCAGCACGCGGCCACCGCCCGGCTCGCGCGCGGAACACTGAGATTTGCAGCCATTTCGCCGTAGGTGGTGGTTGCGCGAAAAGTGGTGCGGTCCACCAAGTAGGTCCATACTCGTTTTTGGAGAGCAGTGCCGCCAAGATACATGGGGATTTTCTTGTTCAACACGTCTATCTTCTTCGGGTCCCTTACCATGGCCATATACGTATCAATAGTGTGTTGCATTTCCGGATTAGATTCAGTCATTTTTAGAAGGGTAATTTGGCTCCGGTGCTTGTACGCCGCGACCGCCCCGGCCACTAGCTGGGGGGCGCTGGGCCCGACCCCTGCATAGTGGAGCACGCCTTTTTTGTCCACCACCACCACCGCAGTGAGAGTGTCGTGTGCGACTGTATAGAAGAGAAGCATGGGGAGGAGAATCAGGCTGCGTATTTATAGACGGCGACAATGAGAGCAAGAAATGGGGATAGGTTCTGAAGCCGATTCGGTCTGATTACTCCATACTGCTTATTCTTCTATTCTGGGTTTTCTTCCATTCTGGGTTTTCTTCTTCTCATTCTGCTTTTTCTTCGTGTGCTATTCTTTTTTCTTATTCGTCTTTCCTCCTTTGTAACCGGCGCCAGATTTGCACCTCGATCC
This sequence comes from Meyerozyma sp. JA9, assembly GCA_003676015.1. Lineage (NCBI taxonomy): Eukaryota > Fungi > Ascomycota > Pichiomycetes > Serinales > Debaryomycetaceae > Meyerozyma > Meyerozyma sp. JA9. The sequence continues at coordinate 16,065 of NSDU01000013.1, read as the reverse complement.
GCCGGAGCTCCTGCTTGTACTTTTCGATTCCGCTGTTGGACGCAGTGGGCGTGAGCGGCAAGTGCACTTCCGAGGGCATGTTGACGTCTACCGAGGGCATACTGATCTCTACCGGGGGCGTTTTCTCGTAGAACCTCCCGCATTATATATGCTGCACTTACGAACTCGTATATGTGCTGACTAAGAAGCAACCGCTGGTGCCGCGCGAATACTGCGCCGCTTATGTCAGCGGACCCTTCCTGGCCCCCAGCTTCGGCCGCTGCGCTCGTCCTGTTGCAATCGCACGTGCGGCGTTCGCTTTGAAATCTTTCAGATCGTTTTTCATATCTCTTAGTGCCATTTTTCGTTTCTCTTAGTGCCACCTTTATCATGACCCAGGAATCCATCGCGTTTTCCCAGGAGCAGCTCGACCACATAAACAAGCACCTTGCGCTCCTAAGTCCCCAGGAAATATTGAGATGGGCTTATGTGACGTTTCCCAGACTTTTCCAAACCACCGCTTTTGGCCTTACTGGCTTGGTTACGGTTGATATGATCCTGAAACTTTACGGAGAGTCGGATATGAAGCACCCGATCGATCTCATATTCATAGATACTTTGCACCATTTCCCACAGACGTATGACTTGGTGAAAAAAGTCAAGCAAAAGTACAACCCAACCATCCATGAATTCACCCCCATGAACGTTTCTACCGAGCAGGAATTCACAACAAGATACGGCGACCAGTTGTGGGAAACCAACGACCTGTACTACGATTTTTTGGTCAAAGTAGAACCATCCCAGAGAGCTTACAAGCAACTCAACGTTGCCGCGGTGCTCACAGGAAGAAGAAGGCTGCAAGGTGGTGCTCGGGGAAGTCTCCCCGTGGTGGAGATCGAAGAAACCAGCGGCATCATCAAGATCAATCCACTTTGCAACTGGGATTTCGCCCAGGTAAAACTGTATGTAGACGAGCACCAGGTGCCTTATAATGAGCTTCTAGACTTGGGGTACAAGTCCATCGGCGACTGGCACTCGACAGTCCCGGTGGGAGAAGGTGAAGACGAGCGCAGCGGCCGGTGGAAAGACAAGGCCAAAACGGAGTGCGGAATTCACGAGACCAGCAAGTACGCCGAGTACTTGAAGAAGCAGGCAGACGCGATATAGCACAACCGGTATGAACAGAATAGTTACGAGCAACAATCACAATTCGTTATTCCTCCATTCCTCTTTTGCAGCAATTGCCCACTATCGGTTCCGCGCCGTATCGGGAAGGCGGTTCCGCCCCATGTTCCGCTCCAGGTTCCGCTCATCGAGATAAATACCTTTGGTTGCAACCTTTCGGCATGCTTCTCGACATTTTTTCGTTTTTGGCGAGTGCCTTTCATTCCCACCCTTCCTTGGCGCTCGGGTTGTTATGTGGTGTGACCATAATTTACTACTTGATTATATATCCATTTTTCCTATCGCCGCTTCGCAATATTCCCGGCCCGTACCACTACCGGCTCACCAGGCTTTTTGCTCTCAATGGCCAGCGCCGCCAGCAATGGATCATCAGGGTGCACCAGCTTCACCAGATGTATGGAAATGTGGTTGTATTGTCGCCGAGGGAAATCAGTGTCAACGGAGACTTGGTATATCTTCGGGACATTTACACCAGGAATTTTCCAAAGGACCGGTTTTATGAAAATTTCAGAAATCATGGTTTCAAGGACAACATTTTTGCGTCGTTGGAAAACGACCGCCACAAGAACTACAAGAAGATCTTGCAGGGCTTGTACACGAAATCGGCCATTATGTCCGACCGCAATTCTACCCGAGATTTGTTGAACGACAAGGTCAATCTCATCGTTGGCCAGATCCACAATTCTTCTGTCACCGCCCAAAACCCCGATGTTATCAACGCCCAGTGTCTCCACAACGAACATGGCGTGGGGGTGGCCTCCACGTGGTACGAAAAGACCAAGCAGAAGGGCATTGAGGTGTACTCGCTCTTCGGCGCATTGGCGATGGATGTGGTTTCGGGATTTGAATTGGGCCCCGAAAACGGTACAAACCTCTTGCGGACACCCGAGGATAGGTACATCATTGCCATGTTCCGGCGAGTGGCCAGCATGGGTTTTTGGACCACGCTTATGCCCCAATTGTGGAATTTCGCTGCCACCGACGCTATCTTGGCTGCGCTGCGAGCGATTGAAAAATGGCAACTTTCGTCATATTCCAAAGCAGAAAAAAACGTTCCCAAGGTGACCACTTCGCTCAAAGCATTGAACAATGCTGGCTTGTTCAAGGAGTCCGCATACTCGTTCCTCACAGACAACATTTTTGCCGGCCATGAAACCACCGCTATCCAGCTCACTTATCTCACCTACGAATTGTCGCGGCCCGCTCATTGGCAAAACCAGCACCAATTTCGCCAGGAACTCTACAATACGTTTGGGAAACCCCACGACATCAATGACAGAATCACCGATTTGGACAGGGTGGACAAGCTCGTATACTTGGAAGCTCTCATGAACGAAAACTCCAGAGTTCACACGTCAATTCCCGGTGCCGAACCCAGAGTAACCCCGGCTCCTTACCCAATTACCCTCGAAAACGGTACCAAAGTCGTAGTTCCCAAGGGCACCACCATCTCTGTTCAGCCGTATCTGATCCACAGACAAGAATCGGTGTTTCCCGAGCCCGATAAGTGGGTTCCAGAAAGATGGCTCCAGCAGCCCAGCGAGACAGATGAGGAATTTCAACACCGACTTAAAACCCAGCACAAGTGGATGATGCCGTTTGGCAAGGGCATCCGCATGTGCCTCGGCATGAACTTGGCGGTTTTAGAAATGAAACTTGCATTGGCAAACATCTACTGGCATTACGAGTCGAGAATCTGCGAAGATTGGTGCGAAATCGATAGCAACGATTGCAACGTTAAAATGACGTCCGCGCCGCAAAATCGCAAAAAGGACTACGAAATGATGGCCATGATGGACACATACACCACCAGACCGTTCCACGACGAATGCTGGTTGAGTTGGGCCCCAGCGGAAAAATCCGGATAACAGGGGTTTGCACCCAATCATGCAGCAATCCGCACCACCACCCCACCCGGCACCTCCGAAATCAGGAATCGGCTGCCGGCTCTATATATAGCTTCCCAAGCCACGCATTCTTGCAACTCCGGCACTTTCAATTCCATGCTTCCCTTTGCATTCCCGTATCCTCCTGAGCAATCCAATGGATTCTGGGGGCCTCCCACTTCCACCATAGACTGGTGTGAAGAGAACTATGTAGTTTCGCCCTATATCGCCGAAGCGCTTAACACGGTAACCAACTCGGTTTTCATCCTCTTGGCACTATTTGCCACGATTCAGGCCTATAAACAGCACTTGGAGCCTCGGTTTGTCTTTGCGTCGCTAGGATTCTTGCTTGTGGGCGTGGGATCCTGGCTTTTCCATATGACGTTGCAGTATCATTATCAGTTGCTCGATGAATTACCCATGATTTACGCCACATGCATTCCGTTTTGGTCTGTGTTCAGCACGTTTAAGGATGTCCGGGGCCAGTCGGTGGTGGCTCTTGGGATAACGTCCGCTGCCGGTATTCTCACCGCTATTTATTTGGTTCTTAAAAACCCCACAATCCACCAGGCTGCGTATGGAGTCATGAATGGGATCATCATTTTGAAGTCCATCAGCCTCACCAGAGAATATGTCCACGATAGAAGGGCCAGAAGCCAGTTGTATCGCGTGATGTGGACAGGGATCTTGCTCTTTATTTTCGGCTACTTTTTGTGGAACTTGGATATTCATTTTTGCAGTTTCGCAAGGGCTACGAGAAGAGACTGGGGCATGCCGTACGGGTTCTTGTTGGAAGGCCACGGTTGGTGGCATATCTTCACCGGAGCGGGCGTCTACTGCTACATTGTATATGAAGAGTACTTGAGGTGCTTTTTGAATGGCACCGACAAGTTTTATGAATTCCTGCTGGTCTGGGGTTTGCCTACCATCAAGTGCACCGACGTGGTGGGCTTGCAATCGTATCAACGGGTTCTCTCTTTGAACGCTAAGGACGCCAAGTACAAAAAGGATATTTAGATTTATAATTGACTCATGATTTCATGGACGTATTTGTCATCGTTAATTGGCTGCACCATTTCTCTCAACTTGGAAATGGCGGTATCCGGATCAGTGGTACACTCACTGTCGTTGTAACATTGCTCCCTCCACTTGATTAGCACTCCCTTCAACTTTTCGATTCCCTCCTGAATCTCTTCCGGGGTACATTTGGACCGCTTCCCATCACCACCAAGTTCATCTGCCTTCCTCTTGGCCATATTCACAATTTTGGCTGGAAATTTAACAAGCTCGGCAACATGTATACCAAAAGATTTGTCGGACACTCCTGGCTCTACTCGGTACATCAAGGTTATATCGTCGGCCTGTTCAACATGTGCCACAACATGAAGGTTCTGAACCAGCGTATACTTGTCTGCAAGTTGTGTAAGCTCGTGGAAATGGGTTGCAAAAAGTGTGAAGCATTCCTTTTCCTTGATGATATGCTCCAGAATCGCCCAAGCGAGGCCAAATCCGTCGTATGTACTAGTACCCCTTCCCAATTCATCGATGATTATCAAAGAGTTGACAGAAGCTGTTGCGAGAATTGAAGAAGTTTCAAGCATCTCGATCATAAATGTAGATAATCCTTTGAGTTGAGAGTCACCAGCACCCACACGCGACAATATAGCGTCGAATATTGGGAGTTCGGCACCCTCTCGAGCGGGAACAAAACATCCAACCTGGTTCATCAAGGCAATCACTCCAACTTGACGAATGTAGGTGGATTTTCCTCCCATATTGGGACCAGTTATGATGGAAAATTGCTTGCCTGGAGACATGGCAACGTCATTGGCAATAAAGTTGATGTCGTCTTGCACTTCCAACACTGGGTGACGAGCATCTTCGAGTTTCAAAGTACGCGACTCTTTATCATTGAGGCCATGGATGACTGGGCGAACGTATGGGGTTGGTGCAAAGACCGCCAGATTGGCAAAACTGACGATAACATCGATATGTGCTAACGTCAATGCAAATGGCAAGAACACCAGCAGATACGTCAAGCTGATGGAGAGAATTTCTCGAATGAGCTCTCTTTGTTTCGAGTTGTATTCATCGGAGTATTTCTGGTATTGTAATGCAAGGGTGCGCAATTCTTTGGTTGAAAAGTAGGTGCCCGCCTTGACGGTTTGGAATTGCTGATATTTGGAATTATTTCTTAATACATTGGAGTCGTTTCTCGTTACACGGAAGCACCAACCATGATTTTGGTGTTTTTCGAGTTTGAGTTTTTTGTCAACTTCCAAATTTAAGTCTTCACTGGCGTCAACTTGGCACTGTTTAATGTCTGATAACGTGGCTTCTAGTTGGTTGTTGATCTTGACGAGAGATTCATCAAACTCGGGTTTGATGTTAAAATCATTGTGAAGGAGATCTGACGAGTCAAGAGGACTCAAGTCGATTGTCGTTTCTACGAGTTCCTGGAACTTTACCAACGAGTGATGGGCCTTTTGGATGGGTTCAGACCAGTACTTGACAACCAATGGATTGTTATTTAACATGGTGAGCAACTCTGGAACGATGGTCACCAACTGGTAAAGTCGCACCACGTCGTCAAGCTTCTTGTTTTCGTTTCCACTGGACTTTTTCACTCCATTGGCGATTTTTTTCAACAAGCGCTTAACATCAGGTACCCGGGGAAGCCAGTCCTGGGTGAGGAACACTCGAAGACTGGTGTCGTTTACCAAGAGCTCCACCAACTCGTGGCGATCGGTGATGTCAGAAACACTGGTGAGCGGCTGCTTTAGCCATTGCGAGAGCAACCGAGATCCTGCCAGACTCTTACATTTGTTGAGCAATTCAAAAATTGACGACACGCTTGGCTTGGTGTAGCTGTTGGAGGCTGGGAAGATGTTGAGTGCCTTGGTCGTGGAGGTATCCAACTTCATGTAGTCGGATAAATTGTACTTGTCAATGGAAAATTCCCCGGACGAGAGTTCGAGGTAATGGAGGAGAGCGCTACAGCACGCGAGTGACAAGGGAAAGTCAATAGCGTTGATACCCTTCGAAGCCAAAACGAGCTCGATATTTTCTCCTTCGACTATGCGGGCCAAGTCGTGTTCCACTTCCTTGTTGAACAAGGACGATTTGACCGAGGTGACCACGATATTGCCGATGCGGTCCAACACCTGAAAGAGTTTGACGGCGTCGCCGGTCTCCTCGTGGGGATCGTAGTTTGACGGTACGATGATCTCCTTGACGCCCAATTGAAGCAAAAGTGTTTCCAAATTGGAAAAGAGATCGTTATCTTCAAACTCGCACAACTGGATGGACGAGTTCAGCAAGTCTACGAGACCAATGCCGATTTTTTTCGCTGGGGTAAACTTGACCGCGGCCACCATGGGCGACAGGAAGTCTGCGCTTTCAAGGTTAACACCGTACTCGTTGGCGATATTTTCAAGGTTTCCTGGCGTGGCCATGGTAGCCAACTCGAACGTCTTGGAGTGATAGATTTCCACCTTGAGGTGGTTTTCAATGAGGCAGAAGCGAAGCACAGTGTTGTAGAACACCTGGGGGGATATTGTCACGTAGCGGTGGGCATTGCTGGTTTTTATCACCAGGCGAGTCTTGTAAATGTTGTCTGCGATCAAATCGGCGTCTTCATCGAGCACAGTAAAATAGTCGCGATTATTATGGTCCATGACCCTGATGGTGGACACGTCCTTGGGAGGAAGCTGGGCGAACTTCCTGTAGTACAGTCTCTCATCGCCGGCGTCGGAAAAACGCAAATCTGGACGGGTGCTAGACATGAAGAGGTGAACGCGAAGATAAATCGATCGCGTCGCGACAATTGCACCATTGCACCGCTACACCTCTGTAATTTCGCACCCCACAATTCGCACCGCGCACGAATTTCTCGCTATCGCACCGCATCTCCCACTAATTTTACCGTACACCTCTAATGTTCGCTTCGCACTCGCACCGCTCCTGCACATCTCTCTCCCGCATTAATCGTAATTATTGCGCGAGTCAATCATGTCTCTTACCACCACCAATCTCGATGGCATTTTGCCCTTGATCGCCAGAGGAAAGGTCCGCGATATCTACCAGGTCGATGATCTGACCCTCTTGTTTGTCGCTACCGACCGTATATCGGCTTATGATGTGATTATGGAAAATGGTATTCCCGATAAAGGCAAGATTTTGACCCAGCTTTCTGAATTTTGGTTCGATTTTCTTCCGTTTCCAAACCATTTGATCAAAGAAGACGTCTTCTCCAGACTCCCTGCTCAGTTGGCAGAGCCCAAGTACCGCCAGCAGTTGGAAGGAAGATCTCTTCTTGTCCGCAAGTTGAAACTTGTGCCTTTGGAGGTGATTGTCAGAGGTTACATTACCGGCTCAGCATGGAAAGAGTACAAGAAATCAGGCACCGTGCACGGTCTTAAAGTGGAGGAGGGCTTGCAAGAGTCCCAGGAGTTTGCCACTCCTATTTTCACTCCATCAACCAAAGCTGAACAGGGCGAGCACGATGAAAATATCCTGCCTGAACAGGCCGCTGAAATTGTAGGCAAGGAACTTTGTGACAAATTGGCGGCCGCTGCCATTGACCTCTATGTGCGTGCTAAAGAGTATGCCAAGACTAAGGGGATCATCATTGCTGACACAAAGTTTGAATTCGGATTGGATTCCAATGACGATTTGGTCCTTGTAGACGAAGTGTTGACGCCAGACTCGCTGCGTTTCTGGAACGCCCAGTCGTATGCTGTTGGCAAGTCGCAGGACTCGTACGATAAACAATTTTTGAGAGATTGGCTCACAGCGAACAAATTGAATGGAGTAGACGGAGTGAAGATGGACGAGCAAATTGCGGTTCGTACCAAGGAAAAGTATGTGGAAGCCTATGAGGCATTGACACAAAAGACGTGGAATTAATAGACAAAGACAAATATAACCAAAATACATCTTTAATCGTTTGCGCCGGTACATTATGCTCATTTATTACAATATAATCCTGAATGTTCTGGATAACCTCGAAGGCATTCGACTTCAATATCCGGTTTTTAATTGTAATGCCGACGCATATACCGTTCCTCGTATTCAGGCACATGGCGCTTGTCCAATGCCAACCGCTCCAACTCGTCGGTTATGCGCTTTCGCCGATTATCGTATTCGTTCTCAACTCGTGCTTTGAGTGGGGGTCGTCTGATATCGACGAGTTCTCTTGGTCCTTTTGGTTTTGGCGGCAGCTCCATTTTTTTCTTCATTTCTTTCAACCGGAGCTGCACTTCATGCTCTACTACATGTTTGAATTCCCGCTGGTAATTCAACCGCACCTCTTCAGCTTCTTGATCCATGACATTTTTTCTCATATCAAATTCTTCCATGAGTTCATCTTCGATTTTTTTTCTCTGTAATGCAAACTTCTTTTGCATGCTGGCGTATTCATCCTTGAGGTCCCGCTCAAGGGAATTGAGGGCGCTTTCCCGCTTATTAAGTTCGTCGTTTCTCTTCAGTAGCTGTTTCTGGTACTCGTCAAGCCGGCTGGTTGAGTCTTTGAGCTCCATTTCTTTTCGAAGAAACCGCACAGACAACGTGTCGAGCAACTCGTAGCACGAAGGTCTCACGTTGGGGTCGACGGTGATGCAATCTTTGATGATGGTGCGGAGATGGTTGGAATAGTGGTCTGGCAATTCGGCAATGATTCCCAGTTTGATGCGACTTTGGAGCTGGAGATGGGTCTTGGCTTTGAAAGGAGGCTGTAATGAGCAAAGCTCGTACAAGACACACCCCAATGACCATATATCACAAACAGGCGAATATGGATTGTCCATCAAAACTTCCGGCGACATGTAGTATGGCGTCCCCACGTACGTTTTGGCAAATTCGTTCGACGTCAACATCTTCGCCAACCCAAAGTCTCCCAATTTGATGGTCTTGCCCGAATTGAGCATAAAAATATTATCTGGTTTTATATCACGGTGAATCACCACCTGCTCTCGGTCGATGTTGGGTTCAGAAGGGTTCCTCGCGGAAAATAAGTTCACCTTTGGGGCATCGGCTCCGTAGTGGCACCTGTGCAAGGCTAGGAGTGTTTGGATCAACACTTGCCATACGAATTCCTCGGGAACAGTGTCTCCATTAGCCTTAAAGTTGGTAATGACTTGGGCCAAATCGCCTCCATCGCAGTACTCCATGTAAATATGTATGGTTTTGGACTCCTGGATGTGGTCGTGGCGATAGTACTTGACTATATTGGGGTGGTTGAGTTCTCGGAGAATTCGAAGCTCGGAAATCAACTGGTTTCTTTCCTGGCCGTTCATTGAAGTATACTCAATTTCCTTTCTTACATAGATTTTCCTAGTCAGCTTCTGGAGCACCTTGCGCACTGTACCGAACGAGCCCTTGCCTATCACTTCCAATGCCTCATATTCACTACGGATGTCTGGCATCACTTCATCAATGGAACTTCACAATACTTTTGGTGCGACATGTTTATTAACGTTCCCGATCGGGAAGCGTGAGACTATATGCAGTGTGCGGCGCCGGGCGATTAGTTGCAGCTTCAATATCGGCTCTGCTAATGCTGGACTTGTTACACATTTCCCAAAAAATTTTGCCGGCTCGGTAGAGGTTGAGCGGCGTGTCAAACTCCACTACTTGCCCTCGGTCAAGAACAAGGACCCGGTCATATGTAAGAATGGTATGAAGACGGTGGGCAATACTGAGAATAGTTTGGCTGCGAAATTCGGTTGCAATGGTGGTTTGAATTTTCCCGTCGGTTTCGTAGTCTACAGACGAGGTGGCTTCGTCTAGGATGAGGATTTTCGTCTGGCGCACGAGTGCTCGGGCTAGAGAAAGCAATTGCTTCTCGCCGAGTGAGTAATTATCGCCATTTTCCTCCACTATATGATCGAGATGGAACCTATGGTCTTGCAATTCATGTCTCGTCATCAGCTCTTTTTCGGCAGACGAGATCAAGTGGGACTTGCGCAAGGCGTCTAAAAGTACCAGGTCTTCGTGCTGGTTGAATGGGTCTAAATTTCTCCTGACACTGCCCACAAAGAGAATTGGGTCCTGGGGTATAATCGACAACCTCGACCGCAAGTCCTCGAGTCCAATCTTGCTGATATCGATGTCATCTATAACGATAGATCCCGACGATAGTTCATTTATTCGGAACAAGGCGTTCATAATCGACGATTTTCCCGCCCCGGTACGTCCACAGATTCCAATTTTCTCTCCGGCTTTGATTGAAAAATCGAGGTTTTTGAGCACGAGAGGAAGGCCCTTTCTGTAAGCAACACTGACATTGTTGAATTGGATCTGACCTTGAGGTGGCCAGTTTTCTGGAACTGGTCCTAGTTTGTATGGTGCCTCTTGCTCGAGATGCAAGGCGAACTGGTTTAACCGTTCCACCGAGTTCATCTGGTTCTCAACCTGGGTGAGCGACCGCATCATCTGGATCATCTGCATGGTTATTTGAAGAACATACGATAGCAACAACCCCACCGACGCAGCACTGACATTGAAGACCCTGGTAACACAAAGAAGGGCGATTATAAGGGCAAATGTAGACGAAACCAAAGTGAGATGTACTCCAAGCCACCGCTGGTTGGTGATGGTAATAAAATATGCCTCGTTCATTTTGTCGACAACGAAATTGACCCGGTGCAAAAAGCGCTGTTGCATCAGATATATTTTGATCGTTTCCATTCCACTTAATATCTCTCCGAACGTCGAGTAAACAAAAGACCTTTGGGTAGATTCGAGTCGCTTAACCTCTCGAGCAGATGCTTGGTAGTAACTGGCAATCGAAACAAACACAAGGATCAAAAATGGAATAGCAATTGCAAACCACGGCAAGTAAACGATGCAAAGAATCAAAACTCCAATGATTAGCGAAAGCGAGTAACTGACGATCCGCAATTGGTTTCCGATCTCATTGTCCAACACCTCGGTGTCTCTCGAAAACCTGTTCATTACTCGGCCCAAGGGGGTTGTGTCCAAGTACAGCATGGGCGTATGTAATATTCGTTCGAGACTCTTATTGTGGAGCTTGTAGCCAGCAGTATTGGTGAGGTACACCAAACTTAACAATTCGTTGACAATGAAAACAACTGTGAGTATACAGAACATCACGTAAAGGCCGATGTAGCTGCCGTTGGACATTATGAATTTTCTCTCGACCCAAAAAGATAGCCAAGTACTGGAAAACAACTGACAAAAAGTAGCCAAGGCGGTGTTCAAAAGGTAGAAGGCTATCCATCCCCAAAGGGTGAAGACTCCAGAGCCCAACTTCATGTATGATTTGTAGACATCGAACCCGAGGCTGTTTGTAGCCCGGTCTTCCTTTCTCATCAACGTACCGTCCAAGTGTTCCTTGGTAGTTTCCTTCGTTTCTTTCTCTTTAGTTTCGTCTTTTTGATCGCTAGTTGTAGAATGGGTCATCAAGCTGACGAATTCCTGGTTCCGCTGAGAGATCTCTTTGATACTTCCCACGTCAATTCTGCCATTGGAAATGAAAACTACCTTGTCAGCCGACTGAATGAGAGAAAGTTGGTGGGTTGCTAGCACACGAGTCTTGTTCTTGAGAAGTCCAAGCACGCAATTGTTCATTATATCCCTCCCGACCTTGGCGTCGACGGCACTCAAAACGTCGTCCATCAAGAGTATATCGTTATCAGCATAAACGGCCCGAGCAAGACAGATTCTGGCTTTCTGTCCACCAGAGATGTTGATTCCTCTTTCTCCAATCTCAGTGTCTTCTCCAGCAGGAAGCATGTCCAAATCCGCTTCCAACGAACAAGCCTTGACCACCTCCTTGTATTTTTTATGATCAAACGGCAAGCCGAACAAAATGTTGTCTTTGACAGTGGCATTTTGAATCCATGGCACTCCACAAAAGAGACATGAACCTTTCATTCTCAATTCTCCCTTTTGTCGGGGCATTATTCCTGCTATGGCGTTGAGAAGCGATGTTTTGCCAGATCCGATAACTCCAGTGATGATGACCAATTCTCCTTGTTTGATATCTAATGAGATATCAGATAGTCCTCCGAACTCGTCCTTTTCGTCATAGTCCCATGAGAACTCAGCGTCCTTAATCTCAATGGCATTCTCTTCCAGGTCGGGAATATCAATGTATTCTTCAACAGATTCCTCCGCACACAAAAAACGGTTGATACGGGTTACGGCGATATAAGCGTCGGCAGCATTGGCAGTAACCAAAGGAAGAACATACACTTGCTGAGCCAAAATGTTGAAAAGCGACAAAGATGAAAAGATTCCAGCGGCATTATTGGTGCCTCGCAAAGCATAAAGAACCAAGAACGCAGCCATAGATGAGATGGTAGTAAAGGACATTGAGCCTGCCATTAAGAGATTTCGAACCGTTTGCATTTTTGCAACTGTCTTTACTTCTTGTTTCCGTTGTTTAATAACTCTTTTGTAATAAGGCGTCTCCCAAGAGTAGAACTTGATGATTTTCATGTTGTAAAGAATTTCTTGAATGTAGTTGATTCTGGAATCGGTGTACTTGTTGGCAATGGCTCTAAAAGACATCAAAATATGAGAGCCGTAGGTGAGCAACACCATGAAAAGAAGAACCAATGCTACTCCCACCAACGCCGACACCCCAATATTGATAACAAGAATTACTATGGCAATAGCCAATGCAATAGGAAATGTAAGAAGCACAGGGAGAAATCCCACACAGATATCAATTCTGGCAATGTCAGCCCCGAGCATAGAGGTGATTTTCCCCGAAGGATATTCACGACGAGACCCACGACTGAGGGTAAACGATTTCTCGATTATCACCTTGGTAAGTACGGATTTGCAAGTAGCACCCACCATCATGGCCTTTTGGTTACAGTGGTTCTGGGCGATACCACTAAAACACACAATAAGTGCTGAACCTATGGCGTACCCGATTCCTTTGCCAATGTTGGATTCTCGTCCAAGAGCTCGTTGTTCAACATAGGTGATGAGATGGCGAGTTAAAAGTGGGTTCAATGTGGAAGCAATATTGGATAATGCCATGAAAAGACATGCTAGCAAGAACTGGAACTGGAATGTCTTGTAAAGAGTCAACGCACAGGTGTAGCTGGGCACCGAAGGACGTTTTATGATCTGGGCAGCAAGCATCTTGTGGAACCGATCGGCTTGAGTTTGAATTGTCATTTCGTCGGGAAGAACGAACAAGTCCTCCTCTTGCAACGTTCGCTTATAGCCCACATTCATCATGGGATTGAGCCACCAGAAAAAGATTCTGGAAATTATGTTGGCGGAGAATTCTGGGTATATTTTTCGTTCATCGGGAGTTGGTAAAGGAGGGATTTTCTTTGACATAAGAAACGAAAGTAGACGTTTCTGTGGGATGACTTTGTCATCATACGCCTTCTCAGTGTCTTCCTCCGTCATTGTTGCAGCTATTTGCAACTATCATGATTTACTTTATATGAATGTGCTCGGCCGAGATTTGCCGTTTTGGGGCATATCTCCACCGGCGGAGGTCGGGAAGATGTCGGGCCGTGCGCCGTGCGACAGTAAGAAGACTGCGCCCAATACCTAAAGACTGGATTCGGGCAGTTGGATGGCTTTTTTTGAACGGTTTGAGTACTTGGTTGTTGGTAGTTGAGTATGCTTACTAAACAGCACACCATGGGAGGTTTCTAGCACGCTCTCAAAACTGAATTTTTCGGTTGCAAAATTCATAGCTAAACTCTAAGTGAGCCTAAGGTACTGGGATTTTAAAAAATTAATCAATTACTAAAAACTCGGGATATAATACCAATGAATAAAAAAAAAAATCACTGGACGAAATAATATTTTTGCAGAAAATGAAATCAGTGCTCGCAATAGCGCACCCTTGGGTGGTGTTGAATGATCGAAATCACATATTGATGAACACGATCATACTCATGACGAAGGAAAGCAAGCTCCACGATACCGAGACTGAGGATGACGATCCCTCATAGGTAGTTGGGATTGAGCTTGATGCAATTGATGGTCCAGAGCTGGAACCGCTGTTACCAGAGTCGGTAGAGGAACCTTGGCCGTTATTAGATCCACTTCCTGATTCACCGCTTCCAGAGCCAGTTCCAGAACCTCCGCTTGTTGATGTTTCGGATGCTTGGCCTGAGCCTTGGTCACCGGAGCCTTGGCCGTTACCGGAGCCTTGATCACCAGGGCCTTGGTTGTTACCAGAGCCTTGGTTGTTACCGGAGCCTTGGTTGTTACCGGAGCCTTGGTTGTTGTCTGGAGTATTTCCAGATCCTCCATTGTTTCCAGATCCTCCATTTCCAGATTCTCCACTGCTTCCAGATCCTCCATTGTTTCCTGATTCTCCATTTCCAGATCCTTCATTTCCAGGTCCTTCATTTCCAGATCCTTCACTTCCAGATCCTCCATTGTTCCCTGATTCTCCACCGTTTCCAGATCCTCCATTGTTTCCTGATCCTTCATTTCCAGATCCTCCATTGTTTCCTGATCCTTCATTTCCAGATCCTCCATTGTTTCCTGATCCTTCATTTCCAGATCCTCCATTGTAGCCAGACTCTCCATTATCAGATCCAGCACCGTTAGTAGGTACAGGTCCGACTGGGGTGCCCGTAGAGCCATGAGATCCTTCATACGTGGTTTCCGTCACAGTATTGGTCTTTGTAGATGTATGTGGGCCAGGTTCAGTTCCTTCATTATCCCCAGAACCGTGACTTTTAGTCGATGGCTTAGAACCCTTGGTCGACGAAGTTTTGGTTTTGGAGTGTGAGTACACAGAAGACGATTCAACTGTTATACAGTTGGTGCCATCTCTTCTGCAAATGATGATTGAAGATCCACTAGTTGACGATGAAGGCTGCTCTGGTGTGACAACAGACGAGGAAGCTGGTGCCGATGTAATTTCAGTAGACGTTTCACTTGAAGATGCTGGGGCGTTTGAAGATTTCGAAATCAGTCCTGAGGGTGTTTGAGATGTCAAAACAGAAGATCCGGATGAAGTAGCCAGCGAACCAGGAACACTTGTTAGTGAGACCGATGGTGAGCTAGGAGAAGCACTTGGTACACTAGTCAAGGATATTTCACTCGAACTGGAAGGTCCCGGTGCGCTAGACAGAGCAATGGAGCTATTGCCATAGGATCTTATAGAAGATGATCCAGCAGACGAGCTCGAACGCACAGAACTAAGGCTGATCGATGGGAACTCAGAGCTCACGGCAGAGCTGGCTTCGGAAGATAACGAGAAACTGCTTTCAGAAGAAGAGGCAGAGCTTGAAACCTCAGAACTTGAAGCTGGAGCAGACGAGCTAGTCAATGGTGCCGAGCTGCTTGACAAACTTGGCTGTGCCGATGAAGCGCTTGCCAGCGATTCTGAACTGGTCAATGACAATGAGCTGCTTGATGGCACTGAACTGCTAGACAAGCTTGGCTCAACGGACGAGACAGACGAATTTGGTGCCACGCTTGATGACTGTATCGAGGATGAATCGCTAGACAGACTTTCTACCGATGATTCAGAAGAGCTAGCTGCACTTGAAGACAATGCAGATGAGCTGGAAACCACAGAAGACAGGCTAGGGAGTTCAACAATGACAGTATTTGTCTCTCCTGGTCCACCGGTTACGGTAGTGGTGGATGTTTCTGTACCAGTCCAAGTCGTGGTGATAGTGGTTGTAGGAGTTGGCACTTCAACAATTACAGTATTGGACTCACCTGGACCACCAGTGATAGTAGTAGTGGTGGTTTCTGAACCAGTCCAGGTAGAAGTGAGAGTAGTTATTGGGGTTGGAACTTCCACAATAACAGTGTTACTCTCTCCTGGTCCTCCAGTAATCGTAGTGGTAGTCGTGTTAGTTCCAGTCCACGTCGAAGTCAAGGTAGTCGTTGGAGTAGGAACCTCCACGATTACGGTGTCCGAGCCGCCAGGTCCACCTTTAAGGGTAGTAGTCGAAGTTTCAGATCCGGTCCAAGTAGATGTGATAATAGTTGTTGGAGTTGGCACTTCGACAATCACAGTATTACTTTGACCAGGTCCTCCAGT